>OU426978.1:28446234-28781234 GCA_911387785.2 Aelia acuminata | reverse complement strand
GGATATTAATTATTACACAGAGCCTCAATAATACTCTTCCATCCGGGCAGGACAAACCATCCGTGACACTGGGATAGTAACTAACTTTAGGTGCGGTTCCATATCCTCATCCTCAAACAATTACAAATTTATGCTCCAATAATCGATCATTTTTATATCTTTGTGCAGGCTAAGATACAATCTAGTGCAACAAAAACCAAATAAAAGATAAAAACCATTAACAATTCAACACATGAATTATTTTGTACCCCTACTTTGAAAGGAGGTACCGTTTGTTGGTCAAAGTTTTTCACAAGGAGGGGATTTGATCGAAATCATGCTCGACCACCTAGATTTTCCCTTTGACAAATTACTTATTCAAGATAGGACACTATATAGAGGCTGGGTATGCCTTGGGTATGGGGGGACTATCGACACCTGGGTCGATTGAAAATAGAATAGAGAATAGTATGCCTCCCATAGCCAGCAGTACTGTACCCAGAGCATAGTAGTACTGTGACCAAAACGCTGAGTTACACACACCGTTCTATTTTTATTTATTATCAAAGAAACGTTAAAAGTGTATACTTTAAATGTAACTCCAACAGATACTTTATCCGTTGGCCAGTGTGTTCGGGGATAGCTAGTGTCGCTTTTCCTGTTAGTTAAGATAAGTTTCTAGACCTTCGCTTTTATCCATAATAAGTTAGAGCAAAGACCAGAACTTGTTCGCTTGACTTCACGTTTCAGTGTAAATAGCTGTTCGCAGAGTGTAAAGGCACCTTTACATTATCTCAGATAAGCTATAAATATTTTTATCTATTTTTACTTTCACTTACCTATATATGAAATATATAGAAAGGGAAAGTATTGCGATCGTGAAAAATTTCGTCTTCCGGTTTTCAACGGAAATACACGTTTTGGGGTCACCTGAGTCCAATTAACCAAGTCCCGCGAAATGGTATGTGTGAGTGTGCGTGTGTGTGAACAGACTAGCTCAAAAACTATAAACCGTGTGAACCTGAAATTGGGTATTTAATGAATGTATATGCCCGCGATGTGACAGCAAAAATTTCATCCATATTGGTCAAAGGGAGGGGGTACTTTATTTAATAACTTTTTACGTTTTTTTCGATTTTCTCAAAACCGACTCAAACGATTTTGATTAAACTTAGTACTTGATCTATTAATATGCCCGAGATATGACTGTAAAAATTTCATCAAAATTGATCAACCGGGGGGGGGGGGGGGACTTTACTTAATAAATTTTGTATTATTTTCACGTGTTTTTTTTATTTACTCTAAATTGACTTTAACGATTTTGATCAAACTGGGTATTTGATGTGTGTATATGTCCGAGATATGACTGTTAATTTTGTTAATAATATTTTGTATCATTTTCTCGTGTTACTTTTATTTGCTCAAAAACTGCTTTAGCGATGTTTATCAAACTGGGTATTTGATATAAGTAAATGCCAAAGATGTGATCACTAACATTTGATCAACATTGGTCAAACGGAGGGGGCACTTTATTTCATAACTTTTTTTCCAATTTTTACCTTTTTTTCGATTATCTCAAATACAGCTTTAACGATTTTCATCAAATTCGTCATGAATGAAAATTAGGGGTTCTTTAATATCAGGTAAGCTTTAACATTATTAAAATGTTCTGAGGGGCCTTTTTTTTGGGGGGGGGTTGGGGCCTTTTTTGTTTATTTGTTTCCTATAAAGTACCTTTGTTTTTGTTTATATGGGTGGAATGACTTTATTAATTCTATCTATTAATAGGCTTTTTGGCCTACCATAATGTCCCTTGCATACTATCGAGACTTTCATTGTCGTTTAGAAGGTATTAACCTTCTTGGTCTCATATCAAGAGATATGTACTGAGCAGTTCCATCAGCAGGTAAGCTTTATCATTATTAAAATGTTCTGAAGGGGCTTAAATGGGGAAGGAGCCTGTTTTGTTGGTTTTTTTTTTTTGTGTCCTATAAAGTACCTTTGTTTTTTTTTATATGGAGAAATTAACTGTCTCTCGTTACGCCTAAAAATAAGAAATGGCTAAATATGAGATATGATAAAAATTAAGTAAACATATAGAGGAGAAACAAAGAAAAATATTCAGTCAACGCAAAAAACACGTTGAGCCCACGCATACGGACTACGCCTTTAATGACGGACATATGATATTTCTGTATATATTTCCTCTTATTGCTTGCTGTTTATTTTACTCATTTAGCCCTGAAGAGGACCTGCAATTCCGGTCGAAACGTCGGCAAGTGCTGCTTATATATTAGTGTTATTTATTTTGATTCCATTCACCAACCATTTCCTCTTATATCTACGTTTAACTATCTTTCGCCATCACCACCTTCTTCGTTTATTAAGAAAACAGTCATTATTTTTTGGAAGGATGAGACAAGGTAAATATATTTTTCAGCTGGATGGGAGAAGATGGTGTAAACCAAACTGGCTTGTATATAGAACAGGGTGCCAGGAGCACTGTTTAATGTTTGGTTCACGTCTTCCCTAAAATCACTTAGGCCTTCTTTACACCAAACCTATTTAGAAAATGGAAGGTACCGAGGTGAAATAGGAGAGCGTTAAAATATTTCAAGATTGAAAACTTCAAATTCAATAGCATTTATAACAAACTTGCATACCCTGCAACGCGTCGCGGTGGCTATGTAGCTATAATGCGTAGAATTAATTATATCCTAATAGTTTTAATACAGTCAAATCAACTATGTGGTATTCACTGATAAAGATAAAAACGTTTCAGCTAATCTAAAAACCAACGGGATTTAAAATAGAACTTGACGCCAAATATATTAGTGTTCGATAAAGAATTAGTAAAATAATATCAGATGTGCTTTATATATATATATATATATATATATATATATATATATATATATATATATATATATATATATATATATATATCAATCCATATATAAAAATGTATTCATAACAAAAAAAGACTTCTGGCATTCTCCGTATAGTGATGACATAACACACGACACAGATATCAGACTAATCTGGGAAACCAAGGTTATCAGGCTCTAAGAAGAGACACACTGTCAGTAATTTAGAGAGCATCATTAAGTAGGGTGTTAATTTAACGACAGATACCAGAGGTATTAAGGAAAGATACCATCAAGTTTGGGATTGGACAAGCACTAAAAGTTTTCCGCATAAAAAAATAAAATATAAACTAGACTAAACCAAAATCTCTCAGTATTTAAAGTTTTCCATTTTCTTCCAAAAGAATAATAATAAAAATTCCAGATCCGTTTTAAAGGACCATCCAGTTTTACCTTTCAAATTACCAATTATCAGATTACCAATGACCTATATTCTTTTATATATATATATATATATATATATATATATATATATATATATATATATATATATATATATATCCAGTCTATTTTTTTTTCGGTTGACGCATTAGGCTTGACGAGTCCTTTGGGCGCGCAGTGTGGTTTTTTTTACAGACATTTGTGTTGCTTGTGGGAGCACAGATAGCCTGGAGGGAGTAGCTCAAACCTCACGTTGCTGCAAGCCATGGTCACCCCATTGGGACCAAATTGGCAGTGCCTTTCCCACCGATGGGGTCAGCTCTCTCGGGTTCAAGGACAGTGACAAACTGGTCTAGTTTCAAGGATTATGGTAGCTCAGAGTCAGCAGGCCCCGAGGACCCATATTTCTTTTCACATACCCAGGGGCGGGGGTAGGCTTGGAATGGGTGGCGTTTATTGGCGGGCGGTCACTCGAATAGAGCGGTTACCCATCCAAGTACTAACCACGCTCGACGTTGCTTAACTTTGATTACCTATTGCCAACGCCTTTATTCATTCGGTCATTCCCCACCCCATGTATCCAGTCTATAGTCACTAAATTATATATATATATATATATATATATATAATTTAGTGACTTTTTTTCTTTATCAAAAGTACGTTTTATTTTTTAGAAAATACTTTTATTTTCTATATATAAAACGTTTTCTTTATATATATTTATATATATATGTTTATTTTCTATATATATATATATAATTTAGTGACTTTTTTTCTTTATCAAAAGTACGTTTTATTTTTTAGAAAATACTTTTTCTACATATAAAAAACAAACAAAAGAAATATCTATTGTGAGTTTTTTAGTAAAGCGTTGATTCTCCTCATTCCTCCACTATTAGGAATGATATGTATTAGAAATCGGAATCTATTGCGAAGGTTCTTGTGTTCAATACTTCTTAAGGAAGATATGAATTTTATTACTCTTTAATAATTTAAAAAAAAAAATTAATAATGGCCAATTTATGTCCTAGGAAAGTCTCCAACGCGTCTAAGTCGATTTGTAAAATAGCTGGATTTAAATCGAGACCTGTTCACTGTTTGATTCATAGAGCGAAATCGTTCCCTTAAAAATAGTAATACTTATAATTATTGGCACTAATACAAGATATAAAACAAAAGCTTTAAAATGTTATCTTCTCAACAACATAGAAAGTCAAAGGAACAGGAAACTGCTTGAATGATCTCAATGCTGTAATGTTAGTGAGCATCATTTAAGTTGATAGTTTGATGACTGTTCTGGTTACTATCATGAGCAGAAAAGTCTAAAAATAAACCAGATCTCATCCTCTTTCCAAACCGGCGGAGTACAGCGCAATAAGGAGAAGAGCGGTTGCAGATAAACACGGACGCTCTCAACTAGATGCCAGTGATAGCAGCAATAAATCAACGATAACCCATCAACGTCGCTTGTAGCTAACGCCCCAGTCTATCGAGGAATCTCGTAGAGAGAGAAGGAGCGAGCAATTCCAACACCTAACGAAATGAGAGAACTTCAGCTATTGTTGGAAATCTTTCATATTCCTTATGGGCAAAAATAAATAAACAAATGCCAGAGTATTTCATTGATATAGTATTCTTATATGAGTGATTATTGTGAAAGCTACCGTCTCCCAATATGTAATGAGAGACAACTTTTTCATATAGGTCTATACTGACTATATTTTTATTGACATGGATACCGACTAAATAATTTTTACTTTTACTTACCTATATATGAAATATATAGTAAGTGGAAGTATTGCGATCTTGAAAAATTTCGACTTCCGGTTTTCAACGGAAATACACGTTTTGGGGTCCCCTGAGTCGAAATGACCAATTCCCGCGAAATGGTCTGTGTGTGTGTGTGTGTGTGTGTGTGTGTGTGTGTGTGTGTGTGTGTGTGTGTGTGTGTGTGTATGTGAACAGACTAGCTCAAAAACTATAAACCATGCGAACCTGAAATTGGGTATTTAGAGTATGTATAAGCCCGCGATGTGACAGCAAAAATTTCATCAAATTTGCTCAAAGGGAGGGGGTACTTTATTTAATAACTTTTTAAGTTTTTTTCGATTTTCTCAAAAACGGCTCTAACGATTTTGATTAAACTGAGTATTTGAACTATTTTATGCCTGAAATATGACTGTAAAAATTTCATCACAATTGATCAACCGGAGGGGGGACTTTACTTAACAAATTTTGTATCATTTTCACATGTTTTTTTTCTTTCTCAAAAACGGTTTTAACGATTTTGATCAAACTTGGTATTTGATGTATTTATATGCCAAATATGTGATAACCAACATTTCATCACAATTGATCAACCGGAGGGGGGACTTTACTTAACAAATTTTGTATCATTTTCACATGTTTTTTTTATTTACTCAAAAACGGTTTTAAAGATTTTGATCAAACTTGGTATTTTATGTATTTATATGCCCGAGATATGACTATAAAAATTTCATTAAAATTGATCTACGGGAGGGGGGGCTTTACTTAATAAATTTTGTATCATTTTCACGGGGTTTTTTTTATTTACTCAAAAACGGCTTTAACGATTAACAAAAATAAGATATGAATGTAGAAAAATGTGTGACTTTGGGAAATGATATTTAGCAAAACACGTCAATTTCTAATCTAAGTAAGTTGGTAAGTGAAAGATGTGTGTTGCGCGCACGCACCAGATTTTTTACTCTACCATCAGGCTGTGTGCCGTTTCCAAATTTATCACCATTTTCTGCTTCACCCATAGAAAATATAAATATTGGCCCTTGACGTCTTACACTATTAAATGAAATTTCTTCACTACTACATACTATAATATTTGAGTTGATTGTGTCAAAAGTAATCGCCAAGGTACCCTACCAGAATCCATCATCTCTGAGGTGCCAATATTTAATTTTTTTTTTTTTAAAGCTAAAAATGGCCATTAATCGGTATATTTCCTTCGCCAAACGAGCATTACGAAACTACAAGCAAAAATTTCATTTATGTTTTAATTTAAGAACCAGTTTAAAAAATAAAAAATTGCTAGCTGAAAATTGCCCATGGATTAGAATCACAAATAAATATCGTAGTGAGGAAGGTAAAAAACAGTAAAAAAATATTCAAATATAGATCTATGGCTGGAGCGTAAAGAATGTCATGCCCAAATTAAAAAAAATATGTCTTAATTTGATTACACATGACTTTCCAAATTTCAAATGCATTTACTTATTAGTTCATGGAACACTTTATATGGTTCGAAATATCCTGAATGATTAAATTTAAGTCATCAAGGTGTCAACTAAATAAGTGTTTCACGTCCATAAGTCATGTGTAAGTAAACTACAAAAACATTTAATTTGGACATTACACTCTTTAAGCAGCGGCCAAACATATTAGGAGTGATTTCACGGAGAAAACTTTTTCTATATCCTACAGGTAGTAGGAGAAAATTACAAAATGACCTGTATGTTTGTGGGGGCGAATAAAATAAATAACATAAAATATCTATATACTATTTTAACTAGATTTATGGTTCTAAATAGAAAATAAGCCTTGAAGATGAAGTAGTATAAATTAGGCTAGAGTATTTATCAGCCGCCAGCGACTGAAAGCGCTATAAGGGCGTGCCCTCGATGAGGAAGGTTGTCTTAAATGTCACTCGGGGTACTTTTACAAATGCTCCTCTGGGGGTCACTGGGCACGATAGTGTACGATGTATGGAGGACATCTTGGCATAAGGTGAACAGATAAGATATTATGGAAGGTCTTTGGTGCAGTATTGTGTAAAGAAGTCGAGGAATGCATTGGGTTTTACAAAATATTAAAAATACTGTACTATTACACACGGGCGTTACCGCCGGGAGAGACGCACCCCCCCCCCCCAATATTTCGGCAGTAGGGAACTGATTATACGAATTTATCCTAGTGTAACCAATCAAATTTAATGCAATTGTACCCAGTTTCTCCATCTGCTACTTTATTTTCAAAAATTGGCGCCGTAACGCCTTTTATAAGTATATTGTATATTTGATGAATTATACAATTTTTATTTTAGCTTGAATATTGTTTTATGAATTCTGTAACAAAGTCATTTCTTCTTTAAACCAAGCAGCTAGATCATACTTTCCATCAACTAGATGAAGCTTATGGAAGTTAATGGAAATCAATGAAATTAATAGGATCAGGATCAGAAGGTGGACTTGGATAAAATTCAATCAATATATTTCGACCCACATCCTTCAACATAAAGCATTAGCAACTACCTATGTATATTTAAACTGAGACTCAAATTGACAAGTTTTAAGATATTGAGCCATCCTCCCCTACAGTTTGGTGCTGGTGACGCTATTACAACCGTAGTACGAGTATTCCTAAACTAAATGGTCACGAGGCCATCTTCTTTTCAAATGCCTCGGAGGATTATCTAGAATATAGGCATGGAAGCGAACTTGAAATCGTATAAGTCTAGAGCTTATTGTGAATGGTCAGATAGATGTCTGGATATTGATGCCGAACTAAATTACTCACGTACCGAAGTGCCTCAACGTCCAAAAAGTTCAGTGCTTTAGTAGTTTCATTCATTTGTAAGACGTATAACCAGAAGATACAACAAATAGACATTTTCTGATAAATACTGAAGGGATCAGATACTCTTTTCATTTTTTCATGTGATTCCTTTTTAATTGAAAACTCGATTCTTTTCTATGTGCAGTTTACGTTTCAATCAAAACAATTTGGTATTTTATCGAGAACCAATTGAAAAACGAAATTTCACATATGATTGCTCATATTTCAAAATATTATGAAATCCATTTGCTGAAATTTATTCCCTCTTAATTATTACAATAAATTAACTTTGTTTGATTTATGAAATGTGTAGATTGTTCTCATGATAAATCGCGCGAAGAAAGGATTGAAGGAATCCTTAAGCTTCGACCTACACTTATGTTATAAGGCAAACAGGAAACATAAAAAGATGGTGTTCCATATAAAATCACATTACAGTTCCATAGCCTACTGTGAGTTCAGTTTTAAAAATTATCCTTAAAGTTGCTCGACAACCTCTATTTTGTAAACAGAAAACATTTGCTTCGCCATGACTTGTTTGTTTAACGCCCTTTTATGCTACTAAGGCTAATCGGACGAGACTTTAGTGGGAGTCCTGAATTTTGCCTATCCATGTATAATTAGGATAGGGATCTTTAACGAGTACCTGACATCGTACAGGCTCGGGACCTCCATTTTAGGTCCTATCCGAGGGACGGCATGGCTAAGGAATTTTTACTCCCATTATAAAATCCCAGGGCGGATCGCGAACCCACGCCCTTTAGTATTGTAGTTGTCATGCTAACCACAACACCATAGGTGACTCCACTTCGCCATGATATCATCATTAAGATTGTATTAAAGGTATAATTTATCGATCATTACATTGAATTTCTTATTTCTTTAAAGAATTCTTTTTTTAACAAAAAAGAATAATAGATGTAGAATGCAAGGCCTCAAAGTCTCGTATTATTTCAATAATTCACTTTATCATGCAGATTACATGCCAAATTTTCGCCTATTCAGGCATCTTCAGGGCTACAAGGGTATCGCAAGCAAGCTAGAAGCAGACTCTTGAGTTTCTTGAGATAGAACTTCAAGCTAGAAGTTCTCAGAACTCAAGAGTCTGCTTCTAGCTTGCTTGCGATACCCTTGTAGCCCTGAAGATGCCTGAATAGGCCAAAATTTGGCATGTAATCTGCATGATAAAGTGAATTATTGAAATAATACGAGACTTTGAGGCCTTGCATTCTACATCTATAATTCAATAGTCTCTTCCTAAAAACTTGTTTAAAAAGAATAATCATTTTTATTTTAATTTCATTATGTTTAATACTTAAGATATTGAGGGATTAGTAGAAAATAAATCTAGTGTGACTGTGGTAACTGCGATGTTACCATGACAACTTACCCAAGCCTTCGTCGCGGGTTCGTAGCTCGGGAGGTGGCCATAGGATTTTTTAAAAGGAGTAAAAAATACTTGGGGGCTAAACCTTGCTTTTTAGACCCGAGGACGACTTACAGTATACTTCGAAACTTTGCAAGTGGACAAATAGTTATTTTATGATAATGTTCAACACTCCTTAAGATCAGTAAGAACTGCAGTAGAGCTGTAGACACAGGAAGGAGATGAACTTTAGGACGAACTATATCCGTCCAGCTTGGAAATTCCGAGTGACTGACTACACTTCGGGCCGCGAATGCTGAACAGTTGCCAAGTCTGCACCGGTCGGGCAAGCTCATTTGTACTGCGGGAAAGTATAAAGCCAGGCGAAAATAATGAACCAACCACGATTTGTAATGCATCACTTCTTTACTTCAATACAATATACATAATTATTATACATAAAGTTATTATAAACAATTATAATAAATCCATAGCCAGATTTTCAACACTTCTAGTATCCTTCGGAGCGAGGCGTTTATATTTAGTTTAAATTGTTTTATAAGGTTGAGCTTTGAAAAAAAACAAACCTTTCAGACACAAATACAGCAAAACACAAAAATACTAATATAAAATGGAAAATCACCTTATGAATGGCTGTATCAAACACTTAACTCCTAACTAGGGGACAACAATAGCAACATTTAACTATATTATTAAAATATTTTTTCTAAACTTTATTAATTACAATTTTTCTTTGATGTATATAAATATATGGATATGTCATCTTTACTGTTGATATTAACTGTTATTATAGGTTTCTTGAGGTCCGATCATTAAATGAACAAACATATTATGGCGACGTTCCGAAACTAGAAGTATATTGTTATCCTAATCATGCCAATGTAAATATTGTGGACAATGCTACATAAAGGACACAGATTTATATAAACTAAAGTACTGGGGTCACCTGTAGTCGTTGGTCGTAAGTCGGAAACTTACTATGCTAAAGGTTGCGGGTTCGCGTCCCGAGGATTTTTTAATGGGAGTTACAATCCTTGTCTATGCCGTCCCGCGAGTAGGACGTAAAATGGAGGTCCCGAGCCTGTACGATGTCAAGTACTCGTTAAAGATCCCTATCTTAATTAAACCTGGATAGGCAAAATTTAGGACTCCCACAGTGGCATCGTCCGATTAGCCTTAGTGGAATTAAGTGACGTTAAAACAAACAAACTCAAGTACTCTAGAGACTAACATTGTATGTGGTTTATAGAGCATTATTCATCAGCAACATTTTTCATGCTTATGGAATACATGAAAAATTGCCATATATAGTTGTTCATTAATAACTGAGCCTCGAAAACTCTATCACAACAATTATATTTATATAATTATATCTGCTAATAACTCTTTTTTTTATCTACATAATATAAAGTTGTTCATTAATAACTGAGCCTCGAGAAATCTATCATAACAATTATATTTATATAATTATATCTGCTAATAACGCTTTTTTTTATCTACATAATTGCGCCTGAAATAATGCTCGAATGGGAAAAAATTTGTCTTAAGATTTATACGCAACTATTAGTGGTCCAAAACAGTCTCCATATTTGGTTATCCATGGTCCATCTTAGACATTAATTAATCATATGATAAAACATTGCTATTTATTAATAAGAAATTCAATAATTTTAGTTCTATTTGTCAATCTACTTGCACTTCATAACGGGTCGCATTGCAGTAAAGGAGTCAATATACTGACTGCACTTTAGCTGCATTCCTAACAAAGCTCTTCCCTAACAGCCTTTCACAATATTATATTTAATATACTCGTATTATATTTACTTGTATTATATATCGTTATATTATATATTATATTGTATACTTGTATTATATATCGTATTATATTTAAAAAAAACCACAACTTTCACTTACGAACTTACCTAAATTAGAAATTGATGTGTTTGTCAATTGTCAATTCTCAAAGACACATTTTTCCACATTCATCTATTAATTTTGTTTTTATTTGCTCTATAAAAAACACTATTTTTTTTATTATTAAATAAAAGTTTTTACTTGAGATAATTCGGCAATGCAAGCATAAAGGCCTATTCACACACATCAGTGACGGCACCGGCAAGTAATCCGTCCGGCTTATTTTAAGATATTCTTCCATGTATTTCTGATGAGTCTGTTTCCACACAACAGGCACAGTACCGTATCAGTGAGGCAGTGCCCCGTCAGTGATCCATCGGTGATATTTCAGGTTAGTCCTCACCGATATTTTTATTTTTTCACTGACGGATTCAAACAGTGATTTTCATTAAAATAAGATGAATGACGAAAAACTCATTGAATTAGTGCGTTTGTATCCTGTGCTGCACGATCTGGCACACCCAAGGTACATGGACACTGAATTCAAAAACACTATTTGGGATAAAATTGGAGAGGAAATGAAAACAACTGGTAAGTAAACACAAATTTGTATTTGTCTAATTTCTTTAAAGTTGTTTATAGTTATATATGATACTGAATTAATTTATTTCTAAAAAAAAAAAAATTCAATTTAACGTAATCACATTCTATAACCAAAATCCTATATCATTTTAATGTTTAGATTTACAAACAAGCCCAATGGGTCTTTGATTCATGCAGATCTTTATGAATTAGTCCCAGAATAAAGTTATATTTTCATTTCATTCATCATTTCATTTCATTTCATTTCATTTCATTCATTTCATTTCATTTCAATTTTTAAAATGAGTCAATACTAGCTTGTAAAATAACAAACATAAATTATTATTTATATTTCATATTTCTTATAAAATATATTACCATTGTTTAGTTTTGATTAAAATCGAAGAATTGCAATTTTTAAAACATGTAAACGCACATAGCTCAAATACTATTTGTCCTAGAAAGATTAAAAATTTTCATTGTACCAATCTGAATAATGTAGGTATATATTTTAAAATCCGATTTTGGATTGTTTATAAAATAATTATTTGTTTCTAAAAAAAGTTAAACTTTTAAGTACTGCCAACTAGTTATATGCTAAATTAAAGCCCTTGCAATTATAAAAATATGGTACAAGATTCCTCATTCTAGGACTAATTGTATTAATAGTGTATAGTAAGATATGTAGCGTTTGATATTCCAAATGTTCCATGCAAATTGCCCTTCTAGGATTTTTTACTTAAATACTAATGTTCAGAAAAAAATAAAAACTTGGCATTTTTAGTCACACTGATGAGAAAAACATAATCACTGAATAATAATTTTTGAAAAAATTGAAACATTCTGTAAATTATTCTCTCAATGGAATGCGCTTAATGTTGCATTCCGGCTTAGCATTTTATTTTTTATATTTATAACCAAGGAAGAGCTCCAGCTTCAGAATTGAAATATTCTGTGAATATTTCTCTCACTCGAAATGCGTATAATGTTGCATTCCCACCTTGAGATTCTAAATTTTGAAGTGCGCGGTTCCCACTATTCGATTCTACATGAGAAGGGTAGCTATAACTATTTTGGTCGTATTTTTTCACAAAGTTGTGCAATAAACACGCGGCCAAAATAATGTACGTGATTTTTAGCTGAAAAAAAGTACTGACTGGTGCCGGTGACGTTACGGTTGTGTGTGAATCGAACGAACTGAGAGATTACAGGAAGTTGAATCACTGACAGGTTCCGCCACTGTGCCGTCACTGATGTGTGTAAATAGGCCTTAAAGGCCTATTCACACACATCAGTGAAGGCACCGGCAAATAATCCGTCCGGCTTATTTTAAGATATTCTTCCATGTATTTCAGATGAGTCTGTTTCCACACAACAGGTACAGTACCGTATCAGTGAGGCAGTGCCCCGTCAGTGATCCATCGGTGATATTTCAGGTTAGTCCTCACCGATATTTTTATTTTTTCACTGACGGATTCAAACAGTGATTTTCATTAAAATAAGATGAATGACGAAAAACTCATTCAATTGGTGCGTTTGTGTGGGCAAACCCAAGGTACATGGACACTGAATTCAAAAACACTATTTGGGATAAAATTGGAGAGGAAACACAAATTTTTATTTGTCTAATTTCTTTAAGGTTGTTTATAGTTATACATAATACTGAACTAATTTATTTATAAAAAAAAAATTCAATTTAACGTAATCACATTCTATAACCAAAATTCTATATCATTATAATGTTTAGATTTACAAACAAGCCCAATGGGTATTTGATTCATGCAGATCTTTATGAATTTTTAAAATGAGTCAATACTAGCTTGTAAAATAACTAACATAAATTATTATTTATATTTCATATTTCTTATAAACTATATTACCATTGTTTTGTATTGATTAAAATCGAAGAATTGCGATTTTTAAAACATGTAAACGCACAAAGCTCAAATACTATTTGTCCTAGAAAGATTAAAAATTTTCATTGTACCAATCTGAATAATGTATATATTTTAAAATCCGATTTTGGATTGTTTATAAAATAATTATTTGTTTCTAAAAAACGTTAAACTTTGAAGTACTGCAAACTAGTTATATGCTAAATTAAAGCCCTTGCAATTATAAAAATATGGTACAAGATTCCTCATTCTAGGACAAATTGTATTAATAGTATAGCAAGATATGTAGCGTTTGATATTCCAAATGTCCCATGCAAATTGCCCTTCTAGGATTTTTTACTTAAATACTAATGTTCAGAAAAAATAAAAACTTGGCATTTTTAGTCACACTGATGAAATGAAATTCTCCGGGTGGAACCGAGATACACAGCTATAATCTATGAATATAAAGGTGAAATTCTGTTTGTTCTGTATAGAAATCCATACCGTTTTTCCTAAATTCTCCAAATTTCGCTCAGTGCTTCTTTCAGACCAGGTGCGAACACCTGTCCATATTAAAATTGCATAACTTCAGCCAATCACTGGATATATTCTTTATTGTTATAATAATCGTTTTGATCTCGCTTTACATTGGTTTTTACAAAATCGACCGTTTGAGTCGATAAAAGTCTCAGTTTATAGATTTTATAGATTTAAAAATTGAAATTCTCCAGGTGAAACCGGGGTATACAGCTAGTAACAAATAAAAGCAAAATATCAATAATGTTTCACGGTCAAGCTAAGAATTTATTAAAATGTATAATTTTCAAGAAAGTTCTATATCCGATTACAAAAATATGAACCTTCAATATTGTGAAGGACTTAAAACGCTTCGGACATGGGAGAGCCGATTTCAATGAAATAATGTTTCGGTGATACTAGGTCGAAAAGGATTCAACTAATGTCCGACATTCAACCGCAGCATTTACCCGGTCTTAGAAAACCAATTAGAACACAAGATGTTAAAAAAAAAAAATTGCGAACGGATTTTTCCTTTATTTATTCTTCAAGAGGGCTTTTAATCTAAACATCGTTTAGTTGCATCAATTCCTTATAGAGTGTTGCAAATTCTTCTTCTGTTTGTCCTTTTCTCCAAGCCTGTTGAACCCACTGTTTCCTAACTAGTTGTTCCTCCTCTTATTGAACAACAATGTACGTAATTGATGAACAACTGAAAAAAAGTACTGAGTGGTGCCGGTGACGTTACGGTTGTGTGTGAATCGAACAAACTGAGAGATTACAGGAAGTTGAATCACTGACAGGTTCCGCCACTGTGCCGTCACTGATGTGTGTAAATAGGCCTTAATACTGCAAGTCGACTGATATTTATAATTTTATATGTACTTGTTGAAAATTTCATTTAGTTAACATGAAACCAATAATTTCCACTACATGAACAGAACGGTTTTAATTATGAACAATGATCTGCCATTAAAGGCGTACTACGCATGCGTGAGCTCAACGTGTTTTATGAGTTGACTTAATATTTTTCTACTCTATATGTTTACTTGGTTTTAATCATATCACATATTTAGCCATTTTTTATTTTTAGGCGTAATGAGAGACAGTTAATTTCTCCATATAAACAAAAATAAAAAAACAAAAAATGCCCCTACCCCATTTAAGCCCCCTCAGAACATTTAAATAACGATAAAGCTTACATGATATTAAAAAACACCTTATTTTCATTAAATATAGCAAATTTGATCAAAATCTTTAAAGCCGTTTTTGAGATAATTTAAAGAAAGCTATAAATTGGAAAAAAAGTTATGAAATAAAGTCCCCCCTCCCGTAGATCAATTTTGATGAAATGTTGGCTATCACATTTTTGGCATATACATACATCAAATACCAAGTTTGATCAAAATCGTTAAAACCGTTTTTGAGTAAATAAAAAAAACACGTGAAAATGATACAAAATTTATTAAGTAAAGTCCCCCCTCCGGTTGATCAATTTTGTTGAAATTTTTACAGTCATATAAATAGATCAAATACTCAGTTTAATCAAAATCGTTAGAGTCGTTTTTGAGAAAATCGAAAAAAACGTAAAAAGTTATTAAATAAAGTACCCCCTCCCTTTGACAAATTTTAATGAAATTTTTGCTGTCACATCGCGGGCATATACATACACTAAATACCCCATTTCACGTTCGCACGGTTAATGGTTTTTAAGCTAGTCTGTTCACACACACACAGACCATTTCGCGGGACTTGGTTATTTGGACTCAGGGGACCCCAAAACGTATATTTCCGTTGAAAACCGGAAGTCGAAATTTTTCACGATCGCAATACTTTCCTTACTATATATTTCATATATACGTAACTGAAAGTAAAAATATAATTAATAAAGTTTATAAAAATTATTTTAACAATAAAGTTAGACATTGTTATTGTTAGCCTCGCTAGGAGTTTTGTTTCTGATGCGGCCATTCGTAAGATGATTTTATTATTATCATTATTCCATTGACGTTTAATACTATGTTAATTGTAATATTATTTTTGCCATACTGAGTATAAAAACTCCATTATGTAAACCTCTGACTGGTTAAACTAAAAAGAAACGCAAAACATCCACTTACTCACCTCCTTCGGAAGGAAAAGCGAAACCATGGAAAAAGAAACACATAAACCGTTTTTCTACAATGGTAATTTTTGGTGTTTAATGAATTGCAAAGTACGTAACGTCATCAGAACTTCAAACTGTGATGTCACAATAACTAATGGGGCACCGTACTTGCTGGGTACTCCTTTTAATTTTTTTACATGAATACTTTTTTTTTGGAAGATTATAGAAATCATAATCCAGTTTCAGACTGAATGATCAAGTTTATTGATGATATATCGTAAATATGAAACGGTAGAAGGGGTTCGTAATAACGGACGATAGTAAATTACAACCAAATTTATTTCGTTAATAGACAAAGCTCTTAAAGTTTGAGCGCTTGAGTATTTTTCAGAAAACGACGGCAATACTGTATTCTTCTCAGGCAGGAACAATTAATATTTCTTTGATGAAGAAAATACTTCTCTTAAGTCTGCCAAACTCTGGCGAATCTCCTTGACACTTCCCCCTCTCTGGCATATTAAGAATACTTCATTATTACTAACATGACAAGTTTCATTAAGAATGTTAGAGCCGTTTTTGAGAATCCTTGATGAGAAAAATAGACATTGAGATACATTACAGTGCCCATAACGTTAGCTCAACTTTGCCCGAAATCTTTGCTCTCAATTCAAGGGCATATACCTACCTCAAATATCATGTTTCAGTTTCTTACGATAATTTTTTTCTGATCTAGTCGGTTTAAACAAACAAATACGCATAAAGACTGTTTAATGGGACTTAGTAGTAAAAATAAAAATAGAATGAAAAGTATTTCAATGACTGACTATATCACAGAAATTTTGAATTCATTTTTATATAACCGAATAGATAACCACATTTTATTATTCTTGTATTATGTACATCATTTACTCGTAAAAAGAATCAATCGAACGTGAGGAGTTTTATGTTTGATAATTTTCATCATTCGTATCAATGATCTTTTGTAGTTAGCTTTTGTATATTGAAAATTATGCAAAATAGGCTCGTAACCAACTCAGGTCCTCCTGCTGGGTCGGAGTGAGTCTATTTCAGGGTTCCTTGGGTTACACTAAAATCGATTCAGCGCCGAGTGTGACAATCCGTCTGGTGTGTTGGGAAGATAAAAATCGAATTTAGTAGACAGCTTGAGATTGATGAGTTGGCAACAATTTTCGTTCTTCTTTTTCCCCTAGTATCTTCAAAAATTTATGAAATCGAAGAATACGTGATTCGAGGGCTCGTTACGTGGAGGGTCTCGAAGTACCAGTTTTGGAACGTTATGGACAATATTCTCACCCGTGAAAGTAAATATTCGGCAACGAATGGTGGGTGGTAAAGATGGCCAGAAGGCGAAATTCCATACCATTGCTATGTAATTTTCTAAATATATCTTAAGAGAAATATATTTAAAATATAAAAATAATGTAGTTTATAGCTTGTTTGTTTAACGTCACTTTATGCCACTAAGGCTAATCGGACGATGCTACATTGGGAGTCCTTAATTTTGCCTATCCAGCTTTAATTAGGATAGGGATCTTTAACGAGTGCCTGGCATCGTACAGGTTCGGGACCTACATTTTACGTCCTATCGGAGGGACAGCATAGCTAAGGATTTTTTACTCCTATTAAAAATTCCTAGGGCCATCACGGGACGCGAACCCGTGACCTTTAGGGCCGCTTTCTCCAAGTTAGTTTAAACCGAGTTTAAATTTAATCCGGATTATCTCTTGGTTTAAACCAGATGTGAGTTCCTTCAAGTCGGTTTAACCTGTAAACTTGGTTTAAACTTAGATTAAGTTAATCCATCGTTTTCCCGGTTTAAACTCTGAATTAAGTTTAAACTGCAAAATATAAACAAACATTTTGTGTGATAACATACTCGCTCTTGTAACACAAGAATTATTGTTTTGCACTTGACTGAACACAAAAATGGAAAATATACATAATTGAAATTTTAAATGACATGGAAGAAGAAGATTATGATGTGTTTTTGTTGCCAAAGAGACGCATCAATAGACGCAATCAGTTAATCTAAGAATATTTTCAGAATACGTGATAAATCAGTGAAGTAGAATTGAGATGAGAAAAAAATGTTTCTTAACGTGCATTATTTTTATTGTAATTGGTTCATAATTAATATCAAGGTTATGTTCTAAATTATGTTTTACTTGAATATCTCATAATGATGTAATTTTATTATTATTAAGCTATAATAATTATATATCGCTCAACTTAGATCATTTATTATTTAAACAAAATGATAATAATAATAAAAAGGTTCAACATTATATGAAAAAAAATTATGAAATGTAATAGAGGTTATTATTATTCTTGGCATAATAATATCATATTATAAAGAACATTTTATTAACATACAAATTAAATCTCTGAAAACAGCACCGCTCGTTTCATTGAATTTATTCGCCAATTTCTTCCATTCATCCTCCTTCTCTTTGACAGTGACGAAATCTGTTTTTTTTTTTTTTTTGTTTCAAAAATGTCTCTCTTCTCTCCCAAAGAGCCAGAACATTAATTTCACACTGAGAAAAGTTTTTACTTCTTTTTGATTATTTTTGCTCAATTTTTATAGAAAGCTTTCACCTTATTTACTTTTTTGGTAAAAACAAAATAATATGTATAAATAATCTTTCCATAACCCTTACAATACCTTCTCTTTCCATAGAAGTTTCAACAAGGAAATGTAAACAAATATGTACCAACCTTTTAAAAAACATAATAACCTTCACATGATTAGGTTTAAACCGAGCTTAAACTAAACTAAGGCAGTAGAAAGTGAATCAGAGTTTAAACCTCGGATTAAAGATAATCCCGTTTAAGTTAATCTAAGTTTAAACTATATTGAAGAAAGCGGGCCTTAGAATTGTAGGTTGCCATGCTAACCACTACACCACAGGTGACCCCTATAAACATAACATATAATATTGTAACTAAACAAAACAAAACATATGATTTTAAAGAGTTCTAGACTTGATGTAGGAACGAACTAATTGTGAAATGGGAACAAACTCGAGTTCGAGTACCATGGAACCTTCCAGACAGTTCTTCAGATTAAATATAAGGTGCTATGGACAGCAGTGTTAGTCTTGTTATGAAGCTCAAGTCATATTATTATTTTGAGTTAATGTGTAGTTACACAGCTTTTGTAACCTGTTTAATTATTTGTGTTGTCATAGTTTGTGTGCCACTATAAAATTATTATTTTCTTTTAATAAAATTATTTGTCCTAAATTCTTCAAATTTCGCTCAGTTGTTCTTTGATACCAGGTGCGAACACCTTTCCATATTAAAATAGCATATCTTCAGCCAATCTCTGGGTATATTCTTTATTGTTATAAAAATCGTTTTGATCTCGCTTTACATGGGTTTTTACGAAATTGACCTTTGAGTCGATAAAAGTCTCACCTTATAGATTATATATATTTTAAAAATGAAATTCTCCGGGTGAAACCGGTATATACAGCTAGTATAATATATTTTATTTTTATTTGGACCGGGATAGCCGAGCGTGTAGGAGAACGATCCGCTTTAGCATGCTCGAGCCGAACGGCAGCGGTGCGAATCCGCCCAGGGTGGGTTGACTTGCATTTCGTGGAGGCTCCACGGAATAAATCTCGACCTTCCCACCATTGTAGAATAGGTTGGTTCACATCTAGAGTAACCCACCGTATACCACACAAGGCCCTACGGGGGGTTAGGGAGGCCAGGTAGGGGTAAAGGAGAAAAAAAGATAGAGAAATCTATATAAAAGTAAAAGTAGCTTAACTAAACATAAATTTGATTGGGAAATTGGAGGAGGGGGCTAATTTTTAACTTTTTATCAGTTGACGACTAAATATGAATGGTTCTCCAAAAGTCAAATAGAAGTAAGAGGAAATTAATCAATATATATTATAAAGCAAAGTGTACAATGTGCGTGCCAAAAAGGCTCAAAAACGACTGCACGTACGACCAAGAAAGCTATGTCGTCGTGAACCAAGAAAGCTATGTCATCGTAGCAGCATAGCCCCTAACCCTGAAGAAGTTTTCCGTTTTTATCTTCATTTGTAAAATTTATGTTTTTATTCCGACCAAATTTGAATCTTATCGTTCATAGGCCAAACTGTTTTTTTTTTTTTTTTTTTTTTTTTTTTTTTTTTTTTTTTTTTTTTGGGACTTTAAGGCTTCCACTTGAAGCCCTATACTGCCCATACTAACACCCATGGCACTGGGTGCAAACTGTTTTTATTATTATTATTATTAGAATAATGAAAACAATACATCAATAGCAATGTCGTTGATATGTTTCACTCTTGCCAACCTCCCGTGACGGCCGAGTTTTTATTTATTTATTTTTACAAGAGTAAAATCACGAATAACGATTGTAGATTATTAAATGTGGCATAGCATTCATGGTTAAAACTCTTGAGCCGACTTCAGCCCGATCTACGGTTGATATCCCCCTTGCTTAGTCACCCAAGGCAGTTCGGTATAACTTTACAACCCGTAAATCGTCCACCATTCAGTTCAGGAATGATCGCACCTAAACTCTCACATTACTATCGGTTCCGAAGCCAAATTTCATATTTCCAGACGGCTGAGAATTGCAATATATTTCATCCTAGAGGATGATACCATGTTATAAATAATTGGCAGAGCCAACCGTTTTCCAAAGCCTTATTTGTTAAGTTGCCAGGAGTTCCGATCTTGCACTGCATTCTTGTAGGCCGTCATCGTATTTACTAGTAGGCAAACACAACTGCTTAATCAAATCCTCTGCCAAGATAAATATCTTCCGCCAGAATAAGTCCATCATTTAAAAACTTGTAAATTAAAAAAAAACATTTATTTTAAACCAGTAATAGTTACCTACGTAAACTGTTTGGCGTTCTTCTTTGACGAATTAACAACCTTTTTTTTGGTCTGAATGAAGAAAAAATGTATTATCACGCCTCGGAAGAAAACTGTAGTACCTAAAATCCTTCTGTCTATGAGTTCGCACCTTCGAGTACTGTTCCAAAAAGATTTATAACGTTAAGCAAAGTGTCAGACGCATGCGGGATGAAATATTTTCGCTCCAAAAAATGTCATGTTTATTTGAGGATATAAATGTGTTTACTGATAACTACAATGCAGTGTCTTCATGTTTGGATTATATTTTGTTAGCGTTTTATCCCTAGATACACTTATTGTTAATAGGTCTAATTAATGTATTTAAGGTCAAATTTACTCTAGATATATGAAATAATGAAATAAATATTTTATATCTATCATCACTAGTGACTAAAATACTTATTTACATCATCCTTCCTTTAATTGTTGAGACTTCTATGTAAGAAAACCTGCTAATTAATAAATACGTTTGTCAACCTAATTTTTTTGCATACGTTTTCTTTTTCTTATTCTTATGATCAGCTGGCAGCTATTGTTTTAGATCTAAGCTACAAAGATTTATAAATGTTAAAAAAATTGGGTAGCGATCGCTAAAATAATAAAAAAAAAATCAATAGACCTAAGAATAAATTCATTAGATGATACTTATAAAATAAGTTAACAATAAAAATCCACGTGGGGGAGAAGAGGAGAATTCTAATGACAAAATCAGAAGTATTCTGTATCTACATGATACTTAAAAAAATGGGTTTATTGGGATAGGTAAATTTAGAAAGATGATAGTTTTATAGCTATCAAATAATAATAAAGGACGTTGAAAACTCATTAAAGTTTAATATTCAAAAAATATAGTAATAATTTCATTTAACATATATTCATTTAATGATAAATGAAAATTTCAAGTTTAGTGGAGATATTAAGAATATAAATTATAATATAATTAAAATAGATCTAAAAAGATAAAAATACAAACCTAGTTTTTCTAAAATTGGAATGAACTTACCATGCCATTATACTAATATAAAAAAGACGTACTATTACTATATAAATTATAATAGATAAAAATTAGTGTTTATAAATTATATAAACAAAAATAAGAGACTTACATGTCCTCATATTGCATAGAAATGTATTAAACGACTTTTCTTGTTTATCTTCTGATAGAAATATCGTTTCCTGTACAACCAGTGCGCCGTTTCACAAATCATACAACTTATGCTGAACCGCAAGAAAAAATAAAATAAATAAAAAGCTTGGAAATGATCCAAGCGGAAAATGAATCAACAGTTCCAAAAGTAACTACAATAGAGAGTGTATCACCACATCGAAGATATGAGCCAAACAAAATCGCTTACTGCGCACAAAGCTGAACAATGAAGTACGAATCGATCGACGTTCTCAAAACGAATGATTCTTCGGTAGAGAGAGCCTAAACGAAAGGATATCTTATTCAAACATTGGGCAGGAGGGGTAGGACGTTAAAGATATCTATGGAGAGAACCTTTTGGAAGCAATATCCTTTCGGAAGATGTTGCCCCCAACTTGAGAGATAAGATAGTGTTCTAGTTTAGGAACTCCGAGTAGTGAAAAGGAGCAGGCTTTGGTATCAGAAATAAAGGGTCTAATTTTATACAATTAGTAAACGATTTTAATAACAGATCAAAATAACGTGATTTAGGGGGGGGGGGATAAACTTAGAAGGGTGAGTATATTCTCGTTATTGCTTTTGAAAACAAACAAATATTTATAGTTTTATTTATTTATTTCCAATAAATAAATAATCCGGGTGAAGGGCTGGGTAGGAGACTGCAGCCCCCATTTGGAAATTTCATTTGTCATTTAGAGATGGAATTTAACTTAACTAAAAGTAAGAAAGTAAGCCCATAGAACTATCTCTATCATTTATAGGTCTAAAGTTAATTGGAACTCCTGAAATTTAAAAAGTAATATGGATACTTGCATACGCATAGACCACAAGATCAAAATTCTAAAATATTTTTTATAAAAAATAAAATTTTTGATTGACCCTATCTTGGATGAGGCCCTAATAGATTGTCAGTTTTCAAGACATAGACGCATGTTATTAAAATAAGTTAATGTGTCTCCCCAAATGTGTTAAAATTATTAACATAATTTGTCTTCTTTTCACCAATCCCTAACTTTGTGACTAAACACTTGCGGTCGTGGGTGAAATAACTTTCCAAGCTCACCCCCTCACCCCCCCCCTATTCTTTTCCCCATTCTGGGGCTAACCCAGCGAGCTAGTTGGCTCTCGCATATGAAAATTTTCTGAATTGCTTTTTAACTATATTAATAATTTTATTGTATAATTTTATATTAATTTTATTGTTTGTCAACGTCACAGCCTAAAACGAATGCCTTAAAGTGTCCGTTTGAAATAAAGTTTGGAAAGCTTCCCTTTTTGACTACCAGGTGCGATTAACTTGGACTAAATAGGCACCTGGGCTTCACCACAATTAGATAGCAGGATAACATCCAACTCAAGCGACAATATATTGAAACTAATGCTTTTCCTTATTCTACGCAAGGAGTAAAAAAAAAAAAAAAAAAAAATTAACTTCCACTTAGAGGAGGATTATTCCCCCTCCCCTTCATCATTGACTAACCACAAGTCATTGTTTATCTGATTATAAATAGATAATATTTTTTTCCTTCAATACCATTTTTATGAGTTAGGCATATTATCCGTCTGCTGGTTTAATCCTCTACAACAAACACCTAAACATTGTTAAATACATAGTTTGTAGCAAAACATTGCTTCGCTATTTGACCGTCAGGGGAGATTACAATGCACCAAACGGACCTGTTTACACGCTCAAGTTATTTTATCAATCTTGTTTTTGTAGGTCACTTATGAACTCGTTTATAAAAATAATAACCATCCAAAGATTAATCAAAAACTTAATCGTGTAAACAGTAGTGATATAAAACTATCGATAGTACTATCAATACTATCGATTATTTCGATAGTCGATTCGTTTATATTCGATTTCTATCGATAGTTCTATCGAAAACATTGTTTTTAAAGGATAAAGTGATAGCCTCTAAGCACCCACTTGCTATATAATAAATGGAAATGAGAAAGAAACAAAATGTAACAGTGTAATTTCATTTATGTTTCTAACAAAAAAAAAAAAAATGCTTATCTAGTCTTTAATGAAAAAATATTAACTTCACGCATATAATATAAGGGTGAAAAATTGAATGGTTTGCCCATATATGCCTTCCAACTTGATGGAATAATATCTCTAACAACTGATTGTCTGCCAGTCCGTTGACTTGAAAATTACTTGTTTAATGGCATAGAAACGAAATCACAGTTTTTGTAACAAAATTTTTTCGACCTCTATAAATCAACAGCCTTAGAATTTTTTTTTTGAAGCGTTCACAATACTAAACGTTGCATAGTTACTAGAAGAGGGTTGATATAGCTTTCCTCTAAATTACGGTGTCTATGACATTTTGATAAAGTTTTTATTTTTTGCAGTTTTCGACTGAGCTTGAAACTGATAATAGATATTTAAAAGTATAATGGAACACATCTTCTATTCACAGAAATGTTCTTATTCAATAAAAATTTTCCAAATGAAAAATTCTACTGTTCTAACTCCCCGCCACCCTCGCCGCTAGTCATTACCTCAGACTATCGATAGTATCGAAACTATTTGGTCCATTGTAATTGTCCCTTGTTGGTCAAAAATCAAACTAACGAATTTGGGCGGTTAATGAAGGGACTTTTTTTTTTTAAATAAAAAAAGCAAAATGCTACACTTGTACATTGGTCTTTCTGGCAGAAGTTGAGTACGAAGTTGGCGGTTCTATAAATGATTTGGGAACTGGAAAAAGTTTAAAATTGTAGTTTAAAAACCAACGATTTCAGTTAACTCCTACCAGCTTGATTGCCTGGAATAGAGCTTTCAGCAGTCGGAACGTTGAGTAGACCATTGAGGCTGATTGGGCCGTCAAAGAGCAATTGGTCGTCATGAAAAGGGACAATTTCCCGGTCAGCGCCATCAGGAAAGTTGCAATTCACAACTCGTAAAGGATAGCTTTTAAAAGTGAAACATATATTCAACTAATATCAGGGTGTTTAGTTAGTGGGCAAGCTTGCTTAGCCATTATCCATTCACCAGCAAGTTTTTTTTTTTTATTTCACATTGTCAACATTAAACTTTATATAATAAAGCGTAGCAATAATACTTATCAGGAAATTATGACAAAGAGCTAACCTTAAAATCCATTTACACTATACGACGAATAAAAGAACCGAAAACTAACGAACCAACAACATGGCTGACCTAGATGAGCTTAGCAAAGTGATCCGAGTGAAGAAATTGGTTGGGTCGAACATTTCGAACTTCGAACTTCGCACTTATGTCGAACTTCTCAGGGCGCGAATTTTAAAGTTTTAAACTATATAGATATAAAATCAGGTTTTCATTATCAAGCATTGAAATTTCGTCAAAACAATGACTACAGGTAAAGACCATAGAAACAACTGAATTGAATTGATTAAAAGACATTAGAGTTGAATTATTACAGCATAATCGTAACCTCCAACCTCGAAAAAAAAAAGCAACAACTAAATAAGAACGACCAAGAAGAAATTGAGGCCAATAAAGACTCATGGATGACAGCGATGATATCGTGCTGAACGTCAAACTATTCTTTTTTCAAGGACATTTTTTTTTTAAATCATAAATTTAAAAAGTAATACAACGATGCTTACTAGTTTGATCTTTCTTTGATTTCATTAAGCAGACGAATACCTTTTTTGTACTAATTAAGCATCAGAATACAGGATCAGAAAGAGAACACTTTTAACAAGTACATTCTTTAAAGTTAAAATTCAAAAGTAAACGTTTCCATGTGAATTCGAGTGCAGAGTATATTCTGTAAGAGGTTTCGGTTTATCGGAAATCACCACAGTCAAATCAAGTCAATTTTTTTCTTTGAAATATTTGTGAAATTAAAAAAAAAAAAAAAAAAAAAAAAAAAAAAAGCAAGGTAATGGCAATTATTATGGATAAAACGAAGGTCTAATTTATTTTTACTAAGCTAAAAGTTTGCGCCAATGATCCTCAGACACAATCATTCACAAAAAAGTTATCACAATATACAACTATTTTTGTTTGTTGCTTGCAATTAAGATGAAGATTATTGTATTATTTCATATTTAAGATTTCTTTATTATAATCTCTTTATTAAATCTTAATCTCAATGTAGTAGCAGGGTTTTTAATTTTTCATTACTCAGAATGAACAATAGTGTTTCAAGATTAACAATGTGTTAAATATCTAATAGTTCAGAAATAAAAGTTAATAATCAATAATAAAAAAAAATTTACATCACATCAGTGTAAATGTCTTTATTAACAAAAACCACAGTCTTGAAACAGTTTTAGAAGAACAGAAACGGGATTAATTATTGATTGTATCATTGAAGGCCTTTGAGGCTTTAATCGGGCTCCACCTGAAATAAAATTGTAATATACATAAGTAAATTCATAAGTGATCGCCAGGGGCAAATAAAAAAATAAACATTTATCAATAAGCTCGCTATAAGGAAAACTTAGGAAAAGTTCAATTTTAAAAGGCTTCACATAAAAGCAGGGATATACAACAGTAATAATAAACAAAGTTTATCATCTGAGGTTTTACAAGAAATCAGAAATTTGATAAAGCAGCGGTTATGAAAACCAACAACAACTATCACTGATGACGCACGAACATGGCGGGTATCAGAACAAGAGAAACTGTCAATTGAGAGAGTTAAGTGATATAATTTAGTGAGAATGACGCACTGGGGGTTTACATATTCTTATACTTATATACATATACTTATATATATACTATACATATTCTTGAAATTGTACAAAGAGACATTGATTTCTAAAGTTCCTTCGAAAGGTTGGTAAATAAGGCTTCTACAGCAATAAAACACCTTGCTATGAGTTAAATTTTAATGAAATATTATGGGTTGGGGAAATTCAAGAACATTCCCGATAAAT
Organism: Aelia acuminata; assembly: GCA_911387785.2. Lineage (NCBI taxonomy): Eukaryota > Metazoa > Arthropoda > Insecta > Hemiptera > Pentatomidae > Aelia > Aelia acuminata. The sequence goes on along the minus strand of OU426978.1, from coordinate 28,754,095 downwards.
TTTGGAAGAAAAGGTCTCTTACAAACCCATTATTTATAAAGAATAAAAAAAAAAACGAGTTAAAAGGTTTCAGTTACTAACAGGGTGACCAGATATAATTTATGGAATGGAGGACATTGTTAATGTGTGCGTGTGTGTATAACATATTCCTTTTGTGGAAGGTCCTTTGTTTGTCTTTTCGCCAAAACCGATTATCAATTTAGCCACTTTTGCGGAAAAATGAATTACGGTTATGTTCTAAAGCCTACAATTTGAAGAGGACTACTTCAAATAAAACATGTTACCTATAATCGTTGCGGGATATCGAATTCTGTGTAAAACGAGCTCCTTAACTTCAAAAATTAGCCCACTCCTGTGGAGACTTATTAATTAAAACGCGAACGTATTTAGCGCCTCGTGGCCGGTGAAATTTTAAGTATTTTTTTTTTCAGTTTCTCACATATAAATCGAAAAGTACAGATCACAAAGAATTTCTTTCTGTTTACTATAAAAGGCTATAGGGTAACTGTACCAATAGTTGAAAGGTTAAGAAAAAAAAGTTATATTATTGAAACTATTTACGTATATATTGATGTTAGGATAATCTTTATTATGGATTTAGTTAGGCCAATCCCTATAGAAAACTAGGAATACAATATCCTATGGTCTACATTTACGGTTTTTATAAAAAATGATTTATTAGAAAGTTATAAAATGAACCAATTAGACTATCTGACTTTCGAGGGTAAATACGTGATGCTCAAAATTTTTATAATAAAAAATCCGGTGCGTGAGCGCAACACACAACTTTCACTTACCAACTTACTTAGATTAGAAATTGACGTGTTTTGCTAAATATCATTTCCCAAAGTAACACATTTTTCTACATTTATATCTTATTTTTGTTAATCGTTAAAGCCGTTTTTGAGTAAATAAAAAAACCCGTGAAAATGATACAAAATACAAAATTTATTAAGTAAAGTCCCCCCTTCGGTTGATCAATTTTGATGAAATGTTGGCTATCACATATTTGGCATATACATACATCAAACACCCAGTTTGATCAAAACCTTTAAAGCCGTTTTTGACTAAATAAAAAAAAACACGTGAAAATGATACAAAATTTTTTAAGTAAAGTCTCCCCTCCGGTTAATCAATTTTAATGAAATTTTAACAGTCATATCTCGGGCATATACATACATCAAATACCCAGTTTGATCAAAATCGTTAAAGCCGATTTAGAGTAAATAAAAAAATCTGGTGCGTGCGCGCAACACACAACTTTCACTTACCAATTTATTTAGATTAGAAATTGACGTGTTTTGTTAATTGCCACTTCACAAAGTCACAATTCTTCCCACATTCATTTCTTATTTTTTCCTTTTATGAGTAATTTAACACACGTGAAAATGATTCAAAATTTATTAAGTAAAGTACCCCCTCCATTTGATCAATGTTGATGAAATTTTTACAGTCATATCTCGGGCATATTAATACATCAAATACTCAGTTTGATCGAAATCATTAAAGCCGTTTTTGGGTGAATGAAAAAAAAAAAAAATAAAAGTGCGACACAATTTATTAAGAAAAGTACCCCCTCCGGTTGATAAATTTTGATGAAATTTTTACAGTCGTATCTCGGGCATATAAATAGATCAAATACTCAGTTTAATCAAAATCGTTAGAGCCGTTTTTGAGAAAATCGAAAAATACTTAAAAAGTTACTAAATAAAGTACCCCCTCCCTTTGAGCAATTTTGATGAAATTTTTGCTGTCACATCGCGGGCATATACGTACACTAAATACCCAATTTCAGGTTCGCACGGTTTATAGTTTTTGAGCTAGTCTGTTCACACACACACACACACACACACACACACAGACACACACACACACACACACACACACACACACACACACACACACACACACACACACACACAGACCATTTAGCGGGACTTGGTTAATTGGACTCAGGGGACCCCAAAACGTGTATTTCCGTTGAAAACCGGAAGTCGAAATTTTTCACGATCGCAATACTTCCACTTACTATATATTTCATATATAGGTAAGTGAAAGTAAAAATAAATGTGAAAAAATGTGTTGAGGAATGGCGTTTACACATTATCGAAGCTCGTCGATTTGTAATCTAAGTAAGTTCCTAAGTGAAAGTAGTGTGTTGCACGCATCGCACCAGATTTTTATTATTTAAGTTTGAATCGCAGACAACCCGTTTTATGCAATTGTTTATACAATATTTTTTGGATAGGGAAGCTTTTCGGACTGGATAAAATTGAGTAGATAACTAGCTTTGTTCCAACAAGTAGTATTGAACGGCCCTAGGACTAAAACGCTTGCGCACAACCCAAACAAACATGGCAAATAAATGTTAGATTTAAAAGGCTGTTGTCGTGTTTTCGTATTTTTTGATCAATGAAATGTACTGCGGTGAAATAACGATCGTGCGCATGTGCACCAGTACAGAACCGTTTGTAAAGTGTTTAATTTTTTTTTTTGTTCAATGAGAAGCGCGTGATTTATGGGAACGAATATCTACTACAATAAGCTTTTTGTAAGCATATATATGTATATATATTTTTAATATCCTAATATATGACGAATCAAAAGATTTATTCTATGCTATTAAATAAATCCATTAATACCCGATTGTCTCTGGAATAAATAACGCACAAAGAACATTTTATTATTGGGCGGAAGGACTAGGTTTTAGAAACACTTTTCGTCTATTTTTAACGTTCTAAAATGGCGTATTTCCTCTTCCTATATGAAGCAAATAAACTTAAAACGCAATATCCATAAATACTGTTAAACGGGGGAAATTTAAAGCAATAAACTTAGATCCTGGAAAACAAACAGACAAGTTAAAATGTTTTACGTTCCAGCGGCTGGTTCTAAACAAGTCAGTTCTATCCGAAAGTCATTATTCTAATATTTACTCTATTATAAATTAAAAAATAAATTAAAAACCCAGAACAATGAACTTTTCCTTTGTATTGATTTTAATAAAAATAATTATTTTAAAAAATGATCGCTGAGGGCCACCCTAACTCTTTTCAAATTCAAGAAGAAAAAAAAACATATCTTCAAAAATTATGTTTGTCTCAACAAATATGGCTATAATGACCGATATAGCAAGTCATGCGGTTTAGCATCTATTTCGGAATACATACGTCACCGGTAAAAACAGAAATATCTTGATCCATTTTAACAGCAGCCATTTCATCAGTTATGTTAAATAACTTTTAAAACTGACAGTTATTGCAATTTTACGCCGCCACAAGTCAACCTAATTCAACATCAAGTTGGACCGTTAAATGGTGATTTTTAGTGTGGTTTTTTATCCGCAAATAGTATCAGAGCTGACTTGAAACGCGACCGTAAAATAGTTTATTGAGAGCATCAGATAATCTTACCGTGACTTAAAAACGATGTTTCTACCCCTCGGTGCAGGATAGGTCGCGAGTGATCAGGGCTTAATAATAAAGTTAAAAAAATATGTAAACGCCATTTCTCAAATTCACATATTTATTTACTTATTTAGTTTGTATTTGCTCTCTGAAGTATCTAAAAGTTTTTACTTGCGATAATTTGGCAATGCAAGCATCGTACTCCATCGCGTCTGATTTTATAATTCTCTATTTAGTCGTTTAGTTAGCGTCATTTAGTTACCATGGAAAAAAATAATTTCGATTAAAAATGTATGTTTCGAAATACGATAACTATTTCCCATGAACGCCTTTAATTATAAACAATGATCTGTCATTAAAGGCGAACTGCGCATGCATGGGCTCAACGTGTTTCACGAGTGGTCGAAATATTTTTATTTTCTCTTGTATACGTTTACTCGATGTTTTCATATTTCATATTCAGCCATTTCTTATCTTTAGGCGTAACGAGAGACTGTTAATTACTCCATGTAAACAAAAGCATAGGTACTTAATGGGAAAACAAAAAGCTCCCTTCCCCATTTAAGCCCACTCAGAACACTTCTTTATTTAAACCAATAGTTAAGGTAGGTTCCAACAAGCTTTTAAAACATTTTTAGCATGCTCAGTACGCCTTTCCTTGTTATAAATGAGCAATTAGTAAAAGGGGTACTCCGCATGCGAAAGAGTTGTCATCATGTTTTAAATGATTTTTGATTGGGAATCGCCATATTTTTTTTCCGACCGATAACATTTTGAGAAGCAGGCGATGTGCCTTCTCCCACAATGCTCTCTCTCGCCTGCTGATAAACTGATCTCTAGTTTTTCATTCTAACACACGCATAGACCGTTTTTCGGGACCAGGTTTTTTGGACTCAGGGAACCCAATAACCAAATCAGAGGTGGGGATCATTATCCAAAACATCCATGTCACTGAGCTTTTCATAATGGTTGTTGGAACCGTTTGGCCTCATATCTTAACATGACATAGAACTCGTATTACACAGCACCATTGAAAACCATAATTATTACTTGTCTCTTTTAATTTTGCTTATTTAGAAGTTCCATAATAATCAGAGAGAAAAACCATATCTTTTCCTAAGAATGCTTTATGGTAACCACGCGGTATCGTGCAGAACCTGTTTAGGCAGTGACCTGAGGCATGGGAACCCTTGATCTTGAACTATTGCAGGCATGTAAACTTACAAAATACATATTATTAATCACCTGCCGAATTACCTCATATGTGTATTATGGCGAGGTTAGGTTTTAGGTTTAATGGATGCTCGCCTGATTATGGATCTATTATCAACAGGAAAAATGTTATTTTAAGTATATTGGAGTACAATTTTCTCAGCGATGAACTGTTTTTTATCTGGAAAACCTGATAAGAAGTTAGAAGATTTCGATTTTGAAAATGTTACTAAATTTATTACTTTACTACATCAAAAGTCCTTAGGATTATAGGTTGGATAATAAATAACTTTTCTCCAAGGGGGAAAAAAAAACACTCCGAAGCCATGGGTTTCATACTTCTGGTGGGCCACCACAAGTATGAAACCCGCCACCAGAGACTTCATCTTTTACTTTTAAAGATTTCATAAAGCAGGAATACAATTAACACAGAACAGAAGACAAAAGCATCCTATAAAAAAAAAAAAAAAGACTTACGATAGGAAGGAAAAGAATGGACCGCCACAGCAACTATAGCCCGAGTTACAACAGTAGAGATAAGCTGGGCAGCAAGTGTAGTAACCGCAGCAGTGGAATCCGCCAGGGCAGTACGTCCCCACCGAACAGTACTCTACGATCACAACGCATGGCATGTAGTGGCAAAAGTAACAAAACCGAACATTCTATAAGGTATATAATAAGTTACCGGCATCAGCGCTCAGACTGATGGACATCAAGAGGAACCCAAGAAGAAATAGAGACTTCATCATCAACTGCGTTCGTCGGGGATGAGAAAGAACAGCTAACTATCATCTCAGTGCGGGCACAAAACGGTAATATATAGCGGACCGCTTATCTGCTTGAGAGTTGTAAATCATTCTAGCCATGTTTTACTGGTTGTTGATTTAAGCAGATTTCTAGGAAACATTTTGGTTTTTCTTTTCATAATTAGGCTCTTTACACAAGTACAATTAAAACAGATAGGGCACGAGGTTGAACGAGTTCAACAACCATTTTAGAAGATCTTGGCAAAAACTAAGAAGGGGAATATATATCATATTAGGTCTAATTAAGAGCTAGGATCTGTAGAAGAAAGCAACCTATATCATATGATCCTCAAAAAGTGGAAGAATAAAATGGCGAGGCCTCGTCCAAAGAATCGGATATGACAGGCTCTCTAAAATGATAATGGATTAACACCAAATGAGGGCCAAGATCTAGATGATGTTTAGGAAGATTTTCTAACGGTTACATGCATAACTTTATTCCACTTGTACTTTTTCCGAAATTTGGGAGGGCTATCCCCCCCCCCCCTTGGACCAACACCTAAGTCAAATTTTCCTGCTAGAAATAGACTCGAAAGTTTCCGAGAATCTCCATATGATCTACTTTAGAGCCTCCGAGTCTTCCGAAGCATTTTTTAACTGGAGACAAGAATACTTTGGTTTGAACATCCATGAATAATAAATTGGAGGCTGGACTGTTGAATAAATTGCTATGAATCGACTACACGATGCATACAATAACATACAGTTTCGAAAGTGTTCGTAGTGTCATATAGAATCGGCCTTTCCATTGAGCTCACTTTTTTTGTCATGCGTTTGTTAGAGGGAAGAAACATGGGATTCATGCATATACTAATCTATATATACTAATATCTAGCTATTAATTGTAGTGGATTCGAGTAAAAAATTTTCCTGATAATTTTTTCTTTAAACTTTAGACCCGTGTCCTTACCACCAGAAGTATGAAACCCATGGCTTCGGAATATTTTTTTTCCCCCTTGGAGAAAAGTTATTTATTATCCAACCTATAATCCTAAGGACTTTTGATGTAGTAAAGTAATAAATTTAGTGCTTGAAGGACCTTGTTGGTTACTATCTTACTTTATACAGACCTATCCCGAATATCCTTCTTTCAGCCTCCTAAGTAACGGGGATCCTAGAGCCAAAAGAGTGTCTGATCTGAACAAAGTTTTCGATCTTATAGTGAAAGTATTCATTTCACAGAACATAATTTTGAACGCCTACCACCTAAGGTAGGTTGCCCTAAAAATTTATATGCAAACAAAATCGAAATCTTCTAACTTCTTATCAGGTTTTTGCTTATAGATAAAAAACAGTTCATCGCCGAGAAAATTGTAATTCTTCAATATAAGAGAGAATCAAATTCCGCATCAACATTTTTTGTTTAGAGTAGCCTTTTGTCGAGATGCAGGAACGAAACAAGGGCGAAAAAAAATTTCTCGCTCTTGTTCCGTTCCTGCAACTCGACTAAAGGCTACTCAAAACAAAAAATGTTACATATAAAAGTAGTATCAGATCACATTATGTGGAAAACAAGTAAATAAACTCCTTTATTTTAAAATTATATCACTCCTATATAGAGAAACTAATTGCAATGTGAAAGTATTCGTAACGCTTAGTTGACGAAAATCCGCAAATCATTTTGACTTAGTTTGCGTTTTTTTTTTTGTTTTTTTTTTGGGCATATGATAAACTACGGTTCAGACAGTTTTTAGCAATCCAGAAACTTTACCTTAATAGGGACATTGGGGATAGCAGAGCCTAGGCTGCCTTCTTGATTTAAAGAAGACCTGCATTGTTAAGTCGAAACGTTGCCTACAGTTAGTTTCTTACTGCATGTAGATTCTTTGAACGCTAACCCGGAACAAATCTGTTCATTCAAATTTACGGTCAAATATAAATTATCCGATTTTTTCAACATATTTTGGCACGAATGACGCTAAACTAATTATCTAAATACAAAAATATATTTTCTTTAAAGCGCTTCAGTCGTTTTGATCTTGTTACAAAAACTTTCAATAGTATTAACGAACCTTTCGTCAATCAGTTATTATAAAGGAAGTCTTAAAAATGATTATATAAATAGTTGATAATTTACAGACGGGAAGTGACAAATACTATGGACTGGAGGCAATTTAGTTGTCTTGTAAGAACACGTAGAACATATGAAGACATAAGTAAAGTACTAGGGGAGAGAGAGGAAGTGATATGTAGCAATGTAATCGACTGTAACCTATACAAGCTCCACGGCCTGTGTAATCTTCAGGGAAGAGAGCTAGATGAAACAAAGAGGCTCTAAAAGGGACCTGTAAGGGGACAGACAAAGAGCAGTTCTTGAGGGGTACAGGGTATAAATAGCAACTCCTACTGGCTGGGTTCGTCCCTAGGCGGGGTCTACATTATAGGCAGGGGTCCTTCAAAAGATATATATATATATTATAATCGAAAGCTGAAACTACATTGAAGTCTAAATAACAACTTAAAGTAACAAAAACTAGATTTCACAATTAATGATTTAGTTTTATGTGTTTTTTTCGTTTTCGTTTCTAGTATTTTTTTATTTAATATTTAAGCTTAATATAAGTATTATAAACTATGTACATGCTTTATTAAATGATTACAAGAACAGCATTGAGAAAATTAATAAATGAATGACCTCTAAATTCTTAATTTTTTGGACAGAAGGTAAACATAGCTTAAAAGTTATGATAAGAAATATATAAGCGAAATCTCCCCTCAATTATCAATTTATAAGAAGCCTTACCTGCGTCGATCCTGTGGTAGTCTTTTGGAACCCTGAGAATAGCTCTTGACTTTTTGGTAAAGTTTAATCGGATCTCTGGGACAATGGCGGTTTCTATTATTAGGGAATTTTATCAATTATAAACTCATGAATCATTTAGAACCCGGGATCGGACGTCGATATTTAATTTGATAATGTTTTTTAAAATTATTATTATCAGCGGCGCACCAACCCAATTAGTGAGTCAAGGCCTCCTTCAGAAGATCTCTCCATCGCTCCCTATCCTGTGCAGCCGCAATCTTAGCGCATATACCGCATATGCGCATATAGCGCAATATTACCGCGCATTTAGATGTCTTGAATCATCTGCGACTGGGCCGGGATAGCCGAGCGTGTTGGAGCGCGACCTGCTTTGCCATGCTCAAGCCGAACAGCGGCGGTCCGAATCCGCCCTGGGAGGGTTAACTTTTATTTCTTGGAGACCTCACAGAATAATGCTCGACTTACCCCCCCCCATGGTGAGAATAGGTTAATTATACCTCTACATTAACCCCCCGTATGCCACGCATGACCAGGTAGGGGTACCGGAAATAAAACAATGAAAAATCATCTGCGACACCGCCTGTCCACCAAAGTTTCGGTCTGCCGACACCTCTTGACCCGTAGATTTTTTCGGGCATCATCCTTTTTGGAAAGCTCTGTTTAGGCATTCTGGCAATGTATCCAGCCCATCCAACCCTCCCAATGTAGATGACACTCATAGTGCCCGGCTCTCCATAAAGTGTTTGAAGCTCCAAGTTGCTTCTTAGCCTCCAATTTCCGCCTACTTTTACTGGACCTTAAATTCGGCGAAAAATTTTCCTCTCAAAAACAAGGACCCTCTGCTGGTCGGAACTCGAGATGACCCAAGTCTCGGGGCCATACTTCAAGACGGGGCGGATCAGGGATTTATAAAATCTTACTTTTGATATCTTCGTGAGATTAGGACTTCTGAAGAAGTGGCCTAATCCGAAGAATTCTGTTCGCCAGCATTATCCACCTTCTTATCACAGCTGACATATCGTTATTCACGTTAACCTGCCGAGACAGACGAATTCCTCAACCTTCAAGAAATTGTTCCTATGGTAACCGATTCTCTTTGATAAACCCTCTGGACCTGATAACATGAACTTGGTCTTTTCCTAATTCAATTTCTAGGACCAGTCTCCTAACTGAAGCCTCTAGGGCCACGATTTTTTTTAATATAGTAAAGTAAAATTCCCGCATTTTGCCTCAAAAATTCCCGTACAATTCCCGCACTCTAGACAAACTTCGATACAAATTTGAAGCAGCAATGCTTTTCTATATTTGAGTTCAATAATTGTTATAATTAACAAACGAATTCCCCAGATATAATTCAATAATTCTACCCCAAAAAAATATTTATAAAGCTTAAAGAAATGTCCACGTCCAATAAGTTTACTAAGATAATCCTTTGTAAAAATGCATCCTAAATATGCACCTATTTTCATATCAATAAATAAATAAGTTATTAAACATTGTATCGACACATGAATATTTATATGTAAATATTAATAAACATTTACATGCTGTAGAATAAATTTTGATACGGCATTCAAGGTGCATAATAAATTTAAGGTTGTCCTGAATATTTTATAATACCATGTATGGTCGGGGAATCGTTTCAGCCGCTTCCAGTTTTTAGGGTGTCAAGGATTAAATATGTTTTTTTTTTTTAAATATAATTATTTTAATTTAGACTAGATTATCGAGGGCTCCGAACTATTTAGGGAATGTTGCAGTTAAACATCTGGGGCTATATAATTCGGTTCGAACGAAAGGAAGTTGTAGAAGGGACGTGCCTCACCTGCTCCTTAATACCTTTCAGGCTTGGGCCCAAAATAATATTAATGAATTATTAAAAAAATTATAATCTATTGAGTAATACATTAGAAAGGAAAGCTCAAACAAAGTTCTTTAAACATTAACATTAATTTAAATATTCAACAATCCTATTATCTTGGTAGACTGTTTTCATTTTTTAGATTATATGAATGTTAAAAAAATCTGGTGCGTGCGCGCAACACACAACTTTCACTTACCAACTTACTTAGATAAGTTTTTTCAGACACATTTTTCTACATTCATATCTTATTTTTATTAATCGTTAAAGCCGTTTTTGAGTAAATAAAAAACCCAGTGAAAATGATATAAAATTTAATAAGTAAAGTCCCCCCTTCGGTTGATCAATTTTGATGAAATGTTGGCTATCACATATTTGGCATATACATACATCAAATACCCAGTTTGGTCACAATCGAGAAAGTCGTTTTTGAGTAAATAAAAAAAGCACGTAAAAATGATACAAAATTTATTAAGTAAAGTGCCCCCTGCGGTTGATCAATTTTGATGAAATTTTTACAGACATATCTCGGGCATATAAATAGATCAAATACTAAGTTTAATCAAAATCGTTAGAGCCCTTTTTGAGAAAATCAAAAAAACACGTGAAAATGTTACAAAATTTATTAAGTAAAGTCCCCCCTCCGGTTAATCAATTTTGATGAAATTTTTACAGTCATATCTCGGGCATATTAATACATCAAATACCCAGTTTGATCAAAATCGTTAAAGCCGATTTAGAGTAAATAAAAAAAACACGTGGAAATGTAATAAAATTTATTAAGTAAAGTCCCCCCTCCGGTTAATCAATTTTGATGAAATTTTTACAGTCATATCTCGGGCATATAAATAGATGAAATACTCAGTTTAATCAAAATCGTTAGAGCCGTTTTTGAGAAAATCGAAAAAAACCTAAAAAGTTATTAAGTAAAGTACCCCCTCCCTTTAAGTAATTTTGATGAAATTTATGCTGTCACATCGCGGGCATATACCTACACTAAATACCCAATTTCAGGATCGCACGGCTTATAGTTTTTGAGCTAGTCTGTTCACACACACACACACACACAGACACACACACACAGACCATTTCGCGGGACTTGGTCATTTCGACTCAGGGGACCCCAAAACGTGTATTTCCGTTGAAAACCGGAAGTCGAATTTTTTCACGATCGCAATACTTCCACTTACTATATATTTCATATATAGGTAAGTGGGTAAGGGTTTTTTTTTTTTTTTTTTTTTTTTTTTTTTTTTTTTTTTTTTTTTGAGAGGTTAGCCTTGATAGTGAGATTGTTGATTTCGGTTTTCCTTATTCATAGTGATTAGCGGTTGGAACTGGAGTTTGTATATATATATTTTGTGTTCGTATTGTGTTCTAGTGTTGTTCTTGTTACCTTGTTATGTTTTCTTGTAGTTTTTTTTAAAGATTTTCTTTTAAATACATTAATAAATTAAGTGCGAGGTTAGGTGAACCTGGAAGTAGTTTCCCTTAAGGAAGAGACTTTAAGTACACCTTTTAGTGGTTTGGACCTTAAGGTAAGCCTAAACTTTTTCCTGTTTTAGTGTTCCAGTTTTACCATCACTATTATCAATAAAAGGTAACCTTCACATTAGGTTAGCTATTATCACATAGCTGAATTATAGACATTGAACGTATTGTTGTGGTAAATACGTGCTGGAGGGTATGTTTGACTCCAACTCCATTGAAATGGAGGAGGACGATACTGTGCTGAAAGCAACAAAGCGAACGGCAAAAAGAGCAAGAAAGGGGACTCCTGATGTAGAAGCTGCTCAAGAGGAATCGAGAGGTCTTCTTAGCTCGGCGCTCCAGGTACAGGAAAATGTACGAATTTATATTCAAAGAGCAGACAAAGGACTAAATTTTAAGGTACAAAACTATATTAATGGAAAAATAAAAACCTTAGTTGATATGATCGAAACCTTGGAGGAAAAAAATAAAATGGCCCAAAAGTGTGACAATATATCAATCCTTGTTAACAAGGCGGTGCACGCAGCTTTGCCGACTGTTTATGAGGATATAGTAGAAAAACTAGTTCCGAAGGTTATCGAAGGACTTTCTGCGGCTCGTGTGGAACCACAACGTCCCCTACCTACAGCAGGACCTTCTAAGGAACCTGATTTACGACGGGAAGCCAGCCCAACGAGACCTTCGGAGCCTACGGAAACGTTCGTTGAAGTAAAGAGCAGAAAAAACCGTAGGAAAGCAAAAGCGGTGGAAAAAACAACGAATTGTGAAATACCTAAAAACATAACGGCTGATACCGTCGTTCAAACTGGAATAAAAAAATCAATGACGATGGCAGAAATTGTTAAATCCCTACCATCAAAACCGACTTCTACCCCAACGGCTACATACATTACAATAAGCGGGAATGGTAAGAGCCCATTAGAAATAATCAACAGCCTTCCTTCTCCGGCCAACTTAGGTGTAAAGGCTTCTATAGTCCGCGCAACCAAAGGGGGGTCAGTATTGGTCCGCATGGACGATAGCTCCCAGGCTGCTAAGGTAATTGGCTTGCAAGATCTAAAAGAATCAGGCCTAGAAGCTCGGCTTGCCCAAAAAAAGAAACCTAGGTTGGAGGTAAGGGGTGTTCCCTGTTCTTGGAAAGCTGAAGAGTTAATATTGCTCCTGAGAGGGAAACTTATCGATAAAACTATTCCTGTCTCTCTAGTAAATGAGGGACTGAGGCCGATATTCTCTTCTCCAGCTAGGAACGGAATAACTAAGAATTGGGTGATAGAAGTTCACCCAACTCTGCGTTTCAAGCTCTTAGAATTGGCGACTATAGATGGGGGTTGGTGGGAAATGACCTTCCGGGACAACCTTGATGCCCCTCGATGCACGAATTGTCAAGGTTACGGGCACACAAAAGCCACATGTTCATCAGAAGCTGTGGTTTGCATCTGGTGTGCGACTACTGGGCATATCCTTAAGGATTGCCCGAAGAGAAAGGACTTAATTGGCCCGACATGTATCAATTGTATTCGGAATAATGTCCAACCTAAAAACTCCAAACACAAAGCAGGAAGCAGGGATTGCCCTGTTCATTTAGCCCAGTCCAAGGATATGGTGAAGAAGATTCACTATGAATAGTCTCTCCATCCTTCAGCTCAACATGGGCCGCCGACGTCTAGTAGCAGAGGAGCTTCGTTCTCTCTCGCAGCGATACGACATAATGGCGGTTCAAGAGCCGTGCTGCCGTGGGAACAAGGTCACGGGGTTCGGCCTCACGTCGAGGGTATTAGCCTTGGGCAGTGGAGAGAGGAGGCCCAGGGCTGCCATCGTGGTAAATAACCCCAACCTCGACGTGATGGATCTGAGGCAGTTTTCCATGGCGGATTGTGTTGCTTGTTATGTTAAATGGGGTGGTACAGCTTTTACATTAGTTTCTGCTTACCTCCCTGATAGTCGTGACATTGACGAAGACATATCCGCCTTGGAGACGATCACATCTATAAATAAGAATGTGATTATATGCTCAGATACCAACTCCTGGAACACGGTTTGGGGTTCCAATCGAACAAACATAAGAGGCGTTAAACTAGGTGAATACATTGCAAGAAGTCAGCTAATAGTTGTAAATGATCCAACTTCTTCCCCCACCTTCACTAGCGCAAGGGGTCAGAGTTGGATTGATGTCACGCTGACTTCCCCAACGCTGATAAAGCATGTTGCCGATTGGTCCCCTAAATCTGAAACGAGTTCCGACCATAAATCATTGGTATTTAGCTTGGTGCAAGACACAGGCAGCCCCCGCGGCATCGACAAAGGTTATATTACCCGTAGGAGTGACTGGAACGCCTTCCGATGCATGCTGGAGGAAGAAATTGTGAACCTTGACTGGGATGAGGCGGCATCCCTTGATACAAATGATATTGATAACAGCGTTTCTTGTATCACTGATGCCATTCGTAATGCCGCCGAGAAATCCCTTCAGCGTCGAAAGGCGAGGGTTCGACCTGTCCCATGGTGGACGCCGGCCCTAACTACCATGAAAAGAGACCTCTACAAGGCCCGGCGGTCATACCAGAAGTGTAGATGCGACGAGAGGCGCACTATACTTCGTAATGAGTACAAATCTAAGGCCAAGACATATCAAAATGAAGTGCGCTCACAAAAACGCAGGTCCTGGGATGAGTTTATAATAAAAGAATCTTCAAAAAATCCATGGGGGGTACCTTATAGGGTTGCAATGGGCAAGCTGATTCCGCTACAGACAATAGCAGCCCTCAAGCTTGGAAATGCCCAGGCAACTTCCATTGAGGAATCTGCCAACTTTTTTATAGAAGCTACGTACCCGAAAGACGATCCTGCCCAGGACGATGAGGAAGACGCTTTTGTGAGGCGCACTACGATATATCCGCCTGGCACGGATTTGTGCTCACCATGGGACAGAACTGATCTTCAAATTGCCGTGGACAGACAAAGAACTGGAGGTGCTCCAGGGCTTGATGCTATAGATGCAGCAATCTTGAAGAACAGTATCCCCTACATTGAACACCAGCTTCTGGGAATCTTCAATGATTGCCTGGATAGGGGATACTTTCCACGAATGTGGAAGATTGCTGACCTGAGATTGATCTACAAGGGAGGAGACAGGGATAAACAACTACCTAAGTCATACAGACCTATTTGTCTTCTCCCTGTGATGAGCAAAGTCCTGGAACACCTAATATTAGCTAGCCTACGACCGGTTCTGATGAGGGCCAGTCATCCACGGCAATATGGCTCCACAAAAGGTAAGGGAACTGCCGACGCTCTGCTTCGGGTCCGCGCAGACGTAGAACAGAGAGCGGAGCGGTATGTCATGTTGCTACTTTTCGACATATCCTCCGCCTTTGACAGCGTCTGGTGGCCCCTGATTCTCCAGCAGCTGCAGAAGTTCGATGCCCCTAGCAACTTATATGCCCTCGTAAAAAGCTACCTCCAGGACAGGTACGTTAAGATTCGAGGTAGCTCCTTTGAAGTAGAAGCTTCCATAGAGAGGGGATGCCCTCAAGGATCCGTTCTTGGGCCAGCTCTATGGAATCTGGTATTTGACGAGTTGCTAGGGGTGCTTGAGGAAGAGCAGTTCCCTGCAACGGCCTACGTCGACGACCTGGCGACTATTGTAGCGTCCAACAGCAGAGCCGGCATAATAATGCAAGCTGAAAGATGTGCCAACCTGGTAAACCATTGGTGTGAGACCAAGAAATTGAAGATGGCTGCTGCGAAGACCCAAGCCATTCTCCTAAGAGGAAAGACGGACAGGGCTCACCCTATAAATCTTACCATTGATGGAGTTAGAATACGTCCAAGTGAGGTGGTCACCTACCTCGGAGTAAGATTTGGAAGACAATTTAACATAACCCCTCACTTGGACTACCTCGGAAACAGGGTAGCCCAAACCTTGAACGGTCTGAGTCGCTTGGCAGGCGCTTTTTGGGGCCTCAGATACCCAGCAACCATGTCTATATATAGCGGGGTAATATTGGGTATCCTCAGGTACGCCTCCCCTGCGTGGTCCCAAAACCTCACACAAAGGCAGAAAACCAGGTTGGCAACGTTTCAACGGACGGCTCTGTTGCGAGTCACCAGGTCATATCGGACAGTGTCTCACGAGGCGGTGCAGGTTCTAGCAGGAGGGGTTCCTCTCGACCTTATCCTGCGAGAAGACTTTTTGAAGAGGAAATATAAAACTGATGGCTCAGCTAGTCTACCGGAAAATATACGGGTAAGGGTTGCAGAGGACCCAAGCAAATGGAAAAAAGTCATACGGGAGGATACCATTGAAGAGTGGAACAGGCGGTGGGTGGCCACCGCGAAAGGTTCCACTTTGAGAAAGTATTTCCCCACCGTTAACGCACGTTTGGAAGCAAAGTGGGTCCTCCCGGACTATTGGGTCTCTCAATTCCTTACCGGGCATGGGGCTTTTCGAGCCAAACTCCATAGTTTCGGGAAGGATATTGATCCTCTGTGCCCAACATGCGGAATACCGGAGACAGCTGAGCACATTGTATTAAATTGCGCCGCCTTTGAGTCACTGAGGTCGAAGTTACTGAGGGAAACTGGTCTCTACGTAATCACGGAGAACGATTTCCCTGAGTTGATGGCCGAACAAAACTACCCGTATTACAAAGCATTTGTATACGGGTGGAAAGATGTTCTCGGACCAGCTGCCTTCAACCTTGGAAGACAACAGCACCGACCACCTGACTGAGGCCTCTGAAGAAGGAAGATGAAAATCGGAAATGATGAAAAACGGGAAGTACTGTCTAGGGACTACATGAGAACATGCTAGTGTCTTCATGTTGTCAACACCCGTGTTGCCGAGAGGCAAGGTAGGGTGGATATAAAAATAAAATAAATAAATATAGGTAAGTGAAAGTAAAAATCCAACTACAGTCTCAAATGAAAAACATAACCTAAGTACAAGGAAAAAAAAATTAAAAGAATTTTTTCAACCTTTAAAAGACATGAATACGAACCTAGCTATTACAGATATAAACGAAAAAACATCACTAATGAAACAAAATAGTAAACTTTACAATAAATATGGCTCTTTGACTTATATAAATAAATTATCCCAACTTATTAAAAATACTTCTAAAACTTAATAGAATACGATATAAGAGATAATTTAAAATCCTGTAAATCCATTAATAAAATCCAAACTATCATAACCAAAATAATTATAAAATTCCAATAATGGAATTACCTTCATCAATTGTGTTTGTTGAATAGAGTTGTTTGCTGTAATTTAATACAAACAAATAAAATTTTCCCATGTTTATACTAAAGGCCTTGTTTTTAATGAGATGTAAAAATTTTAAGTTGAGGTAGGAAAAAAAATAAATAAATAAAAATCGAACGTATCAAGTCATCAAGGAAGGAAGATATGCTGTGGAGAATGGCGAAGGATAAATCGTGTTTTTCATAGCAGTAATTACTGAAGCAGAGTTTCATATGGACTTTTCGCACCATGGTCAACAATGGTACATTATTGTCGGTATAAATATTATTATAACTATAAATAGAAGGATATATTTATTCCAAGTTGCAAGAGGCAGATATTTTATTTGCAAGATTCGCATATAGATACTCCATATCAGTTGACAAAGCATTATGCAACGCAATAAGGACAGAAGACAATGTCACATGAGAAAGCTGAATTAGAATGTTCTCATGCAGGATGTCTGCTTTTCCAATGCTAGATATATTTAGTTTCAATAGAGATATTGAAGGAGAGAGAGATGTGAGGTCTAGAGAGTGGCAAAGCGAGATAAAGCGAATCTTGAAAGTTGATAGATAAAACCATCCTTAGCGAATATTATTAGAACAGTTAAGAGTCATGAAAGTAGTATGATATTGGTTAAATGGCATCATTTACAAATTTTTCGCAACAGATAATGATCTGAACTTTTACGGAATTTCAAAGTCATCTTTGCGGTCCCTAGCAATGAAGAGAAGTGTGCACACACTTATATTCATAGCTTTCGAGATAATAATTTTCAGATTAAGTAACGTTCCAGCGAGTGATAAATGGAACAAATGACATTATTATACGTATTTAAATATTTATAAAAAAAAAAAAATACCCAAATTTTACAGTCTCGTAAAGTCAGTACCATTATTTATATCGTAACACTATTGTGGGTTGAAATAATTTTTATTCGTTGAAAATAATAATTTAGGTTACAAAAAGTATCAACTTGTAACGAAACTTTAACACAAACGTAATCTATGATCAATCTTCAGAGAGAGACCAACTCTCCAGTCCATCGTTCCTTATATTTAGTCTGAATCAGTCAAGAACTGTAGCGTAAAAGGTTCTCAGGCAGTCACGAACATGTGCTGTACATTTTATTCCAATTATTTTTACAGTTGTAAGAACCTGGAGAAAAATGATACGGCTCAATACAGGTTTGTGACAGCGTTGTCTCAAATGTTCTCAGAACGAAATTTCGATTTCTGAGGAGGATTGATGGATATAAAACATAAGTAAAGTTAATTTTAAATAATTTATTTTTTGAAGAGAAAAGATTTGGCTCCGCCGGGAGTCGAACCCGGGTCTCCTGCGTTACATGCGAGGATGCTAACCACTACACCACAGAGCTCGGCTCAAGGCAGAGCAAATCCTTCCTCTTCACTGATACCTACTCCCCCTATCTTACAAGTTTTGTGAGTAGTAGCGGGAGGTGGACAAATTTTGTCCAATTTATGATATTGGCCATATCTGCCAAATCTTTTCTCTTCAAAAAATAAATTATTTAAAAATAATTTAAAATGGTGGTCAGCCACGAACTAAGATTAGATTAATTAAAATAAATAAAGTTAGTGAGTGACCTCACATCTGCGTGACAAAGGGTAAAACAAGTAAGTAGTAAAAACAAGTAAGGGTGTTACTATACCCTAAGAAGTTCCGACTCAATTTTATTTTGAATCCTTAAAGTTTACTAATAAGAATGGGGCTTAATTGTTTTTTAGGATTTTTGTGAAGAAAAAGTGTTCAAAGCAAGCTACAGAAGGGAATAAATTAGCGCTTTTATCGATTTTAGTGAATGTTATACTGTATTCAGGAGCTTGAAATGTGTTCATAAGCAATAGGATAATTAGTAGAAAAATATTGGGGAAAAATTCTTCAGGCCTTTCTGATTTATTACATGTGACACAAATACACCCATGATCATAGAATGACCCACATAGCTAATAGCTAGATTTCTTTTTTTAAAAAGAAAAGAGCGAAAACTCGGAAAAGACAAATAATTAATATTGCATGTTAACGATCCCAAATACCGGTAAATTTATTCACAGAAAACGTCCCATCAATTTAAGCTGTATTAGGAGAAAAAATAAAACAATATGTACTTCAAGAGAAGAACAATGTTAATCTTTAATTAGTCAAGGTTTTACTCATTTTAAATTAATTAGCATATATCTTCGACAGACTTATGCCATATGTAGTAAATATTTAATTATAAATCTTTGCTGATACACATATCGTCGGCACGAATTTGATTTATTTGCGAAAATTGTTTTTTATGTTAAATAACTTAGAGCCTATAGTATACTATGGTAAACTTACGAGTCTGTATCTTGACCTGTTAATGTAAAATTGTTATGTAAACTTGCGTAACCGGTTGTTTGATTTAAAGTATTTAATAGTCAAAGTTATTATTTTCTCTCTAGAAAAATTTAATTTTCACAGATTCGCAACTTTAGCATTGTGTGGACGATACAATCATAAAAATGTTTGAGTGGACATATTTCATCAGCTAATATTAAGTTAAAAAAAAAAAATTAATCCAACAGATCAATGGAACAAGAAGGAAATAAAGTATTCAGTTTGAGCGATATATATAAAAAATGTTTGCACTAAGATTGTGAAAGAGAAAATAAAAATAATTGTCTAAATGAGACAAGTACAGTCTAAACGTGACAGAGGTCGCTAACTGAACTTCGACAAGTGACGGCGATTTGACAACTAGTGACAAGCGACAACAAGAAGATAACAGAAGTGACGGATGTTCTAACCTTAGCCCGCCGGCATTCAGAGGTTATTCAACTGTTGATCAATATTGGTGTGCATTATATTGCTTGCATTGTCACTGAATACATCTGCCATCCCATTGAATAAATAGTTAAGTCGAGTTAAGCCCAAAATAGTTTAAGTGGTTGAAGAGAAGCAAGGAGACGGTTGCTTCGTATGGAATCAGTGTTTATGCCAGGCGTTCATTTGCAATGTAGTTATTATAATTTCCGTTAAATCTATTGTGATCGATCGGTGAACAATTGATCAACTCCAACATCTCATTACTGATAAAATCTATCCAGTTGGTTTAAACCTAGGTTTACCAAGGGGTATCTGACTTACTAGTTTTACCAAGGGGGTGGGGCTCTACTAAACAATAGCTTTCTTTTATAGTTTATTAACTATAAAATTTTAAACTTTATTTCATGAGATCCACATTTTTATAAAATTGTGGATGTAAAAAAAACTATAGAGGGAAATGAAGCCTTTTTTCTAGATCTTTAGATATGTCAATTCCATGTTTTCTAAAATTCATCATTCAAGATATATAAGATATTTATTGAACTAATTTACGATAGGTTAAATGATTATATATCTATATAATCTATATAATCTATATCTATATCTATATCTATATCTATATCTATATAATCTATATAATCTATATCTATATACATGGATTTTCAGTTAAAACATTTTTATTTTGGAAAGCCAAAGTTTCGATCCAACTTGTGGATCTTCATCAGGGCTCTTAGTCCAGAGTGATACAAAGACTGAAGGTTAAAAAAAAATCAATCATTTGTTTACCTTCAGTCTTTTTTAGCATGCTGGACTCAGAAGCTCTGATGAAGATCCACAAGTTGGATTGAAACTTTGGATTTCCAAAATAAAAATGTTTTAACTGAAAATCCTTATAATGATTTAACCTATCGTAAAGAATAGCAGTTGACTATCTCTCACCTCTACAATTAACTAATTTACACTATCAAAAATTGTGTTTTCAGTTACATTAAAGAAAAAAATGTTGATTGTTTAAATTTTACATATATTTCTTCTGGATATTATACTGATGGATATACGTTTACTTTAATTTTGAATGTTTAAGGTTTCCATTTTTCTTATTTGACAATTTATTCTTCATTACTGTTGCTATAATTATATTATCTTTGTTTAACTTTTCCTTTTTTTTTTTTTTTTTTTTTTTTTTTTTTTTTTTTTTTTTTTTTTTTTTTTTTTTTTTTTTTTTTTTTTTTTTTTTTTTGCACTCCTGAAAGATAATAAGATAATTCGACATAGTAAGGTAACGATAGAACCAGTGTTGTTACCTTTAAAAACGAGCGATCGAACAGAATAGAGAGTTTAAAACTCAAAAAGAAGTTTCCACTTATGATACACATCAAATAATCATATTGTAAAACGGGAAACAAAAAAAAGGTAAGATTGAAAAAAATTCTAGACTTGTTGGAACAAACATTTGAAAGAAACTATTCTACTATTTGTTTGTGAGTGTTCTGGAATCATCTACATACATGGAACCATCCAGAATGTTCGGATCCAGACTAAATATAAGGAGCTGTGGACTACAGGCTTAGTCTCGTTCTGAAGCTCAAATCATCTGGTTACTTTAGTGTTACTGTTTCGTTTAAGTTGATACTTCTTGTAACCTTGTTGATCATTTCAGTTTTCATTTATTGTGTGGCATAGTAAATTATTATCTTCAATAAATAAAAATCATTTAAACCTACATAAGTGTTACAATATCTAAAATATCGATATAATTTCAATTCTTATTGTTATTTCTTCCTCTCTGAAGGACGAGAAAACATCAAACAAACTGTAGTAGGAAGATAAACAAAAACAATGCGGGATAGAAAAAAACAAACTTAGAAGTCATAAATAGAATAAAGATAACAGGCTATAAGGACACTCCGTCAATCGAAGAACTGAGGTGCAGGGGGCGGATATGGACCAGTCACTGGAGCTGGAATAGGCAGCTGGAACCATCCCAGGTGGCTGTCACGTGAGCATCACAGTCTTTGTGTGTGTTAGTGTTAGGATTAGTATACGGGTGTATTATTATAGTTAATAGTCGTATACTAAGATACCCTAACTTGATACTATACACACTGCCGAGCCTTTCTCTTCATCATCAGTATATGTTATTTTTATAAAATGCCAGGGAGTTATATTAAGTCTTGATAAGAACCCCATCCTGTCGTTAATTTGAACACCTGTCGGATAATTACAAGAGAAAATACAGTATGAAGGAGGAGAGGGAGTAGAAAAAGAAAAAAAAAAACATTGAAAACAGTTTCGAAACATTTACCTACAAAAATATAAAGGTGCACACACGTGAATGCAAAAATAGCTAGAGTAAATCACATAAATCTCCTGGTTTATTTAAATATCTCCTTTACTATCTCCTATTTTATTTAATTTAGCTCTATAATATGTCATTAGGGAGGTGATAATTATCGGAACATATTGCTTGGCGATGACAGGGAAACGATAGAACTAAATACAAAAACATTGATGAAAGCCGGTAAAGAAGTAGGGCTAGAAATAAATACGGAAAAAAAAACAATAAACAATGGTTAGCTGTAGAAATGGTGACGATTTTGGCGATACTGGCGATGATAGAAGAGGAAAAACTTGAAGGCGTTGAGAAATTAAGGATCCACAATAACAGGAAAAAAACGAATTCGAAGAGGAAATTATTAAGGCTATACTAAAGGCGGGAAATTATTGTTATTTTTCGGTTGTAAAATTACGTAGTTTACGCCTTCTGTCCCGAAATTCAAAAATTAAAATATAGGTAGCGATTGGTGGGGTCGGTATCGAGCATACTTATCGAATACTGTTTTCTAGATAAGTGTAAACAAATAATACCATATATTCTAAATATTCACAAACACCAATATTACACTTTTAACAACCTGGTTATAGTTTTAACCGTCATCAGTTTCCTAAATTTTACGACAGTTTGTGGCGTACAACAAAACTTTAGACCAGTCAGGAAACCGAAACATTTCTTTGTTCCAATTATGGCTAGAAAACGATATTTCCAACCTTTTAAAATTTTGTAAATAAAAATTACAACTTTGAAACGACAGGAGCATCGAATTCTGAGGAAAAGATTTATAAACCCGATAAAGGCGTGCGTTAAGGAATTTATTGAAAAAGTATCCCCGAAAAATATTTTTATTACACAACAGTATGCAAGACCAAGAATTCACCCCGACACCAAAATGATCTATTTAAAAAAAAAAAAAAATCCTACCGCATAAGGAGCACTATCAGCATCCCATGTTGCTGCTCAAACAAAAAAATGTTTGATAGTTGCACCATCGGCATGCACCACCGCTGGCCGCAATGAACACTTCGAACACAAAAATTTCCACGACTGTTGGGTATTTACAATACTAAAGATCGCGGGTTCAATTCCAGCGGTGGCCCTAGGATTTTTTAATGGGAGTAAAAAATCCTTAGCAATGCCGTCATTCGGATAGGACGTAAAATGGAGGTCCCGAGCCTGTACGATGTCAGGTACTCGTTAAAGATCCCTATCCTAATTATACCTGGATAGGCAAAATTTAGGACTCCTACTGTAGCATCGTCCGATTAGCCTTAGTAGCATAAAAATGGACGTTAAACAAACAAACAAACAAACGACTGTTGGGTATTAAGTAGGATTGTAATGTGTATTTTATTATTGATTGATTCTCAATACTGCATTATACACTGGAATAGCTCCCGTCCAATAGAGCGAAAAACATGGGCGAGGAGCGTGAATTACAAGTGCCGGTGTTAAAATGCGTGAAAGACTTTTTTTAAGATTTAAAAAAAAATCAACTTTTTTTGTTCTTAGTGATGGTTTAACAAATACCTATCTATATCTTTCGAAGGGTCATCTTTTAGCATCTGCTTTCTCTTCATGTTAAATTCCGAGAGCTAAGTACAATCTCAGATGAAAAGACGTGAATTCCTCATTTTTTTTTTTTTTTTTTTTTTTTTTTTTTGTTTTACGAATGTTTGATTTTGTACAATGACACTGTTCCGGAAAAAAAATTGAATTATCAATATCATAAATGCCGGATTAAAACCTTAACAAAGTGATTCGTTTTATTGTAACACCTTCCTATAAGAGTCAAGAAACCTGCTACATGAGCAGAAGGAAAACATTTCAGAAAAAAAAAACCCATATGAAATAGTTCTTGAAAAAACAAGAGTTGACTAATTTTCTTATCTGTTGAAGGAAGCCTAGATAACGAATGTTACGGAAACTGATAAATAAGTGAAATGTGGAGTCAACGACATTATAAACAGTTGCATGAACAATATTTGAGCAGCTCACGTCAATTCCAAGTTCCATCAAAAACAATTATTCCACAGTAATTTAACCAAAACATGATTAGACGCAATAGCCTACTTTAGATTAATGTGCAATAGGAAAGGGTTAAAAATGTTTACTGACATTTTTAAAATCTAACTATATACAGATTGTTAGATTCCTCTACAGAACAGGGATGAAAGTTGCTTATTCCATTTTTTTTTCCAATGTGGATATTAATGGATATAAAAGTAGAAAAACATGGGATCATAAATAAAATTCGATTAATAAATGAGAAAAACAAAGTTTTGGATTTAACTATCCACTAGTTTTCGGTTTGTGAGGGGACAAACCTACAGCCCTTGCATATTCATATCAGATGATCGAACATAGAATAGGACGTAAATCTGTAATTGTCCTACTCCATCCTAATTGTCCTTATTACCTTAATATTTATTTTTCACAAAAACAAAAAACAAAAAAAGATATTTTTCTATTCCTTGTAACAATTTTTCTATAGGATCTATTAGCATAAAAAGTAGGTATGACCGCTATTTGAGTATACAGAAACATTATGTAAAATATTTATTTATCTGCTTCTTTTGTAGTTTTGAGGTAACAAACATATGGCTTTTGTATGAATAAAATTTTTTATACATATATGGTAGAGTTTGCAAAACGAGGGCCAAAACGCAGGACCTCGTATCTCAAAAATCGTAAATTATGGAACGAAAAAGCTGTTTAAAATGTTGATCGGCATTAATTTTTAAACTTGAAATATTTTTTTGGCCTTAGAATTGTAAAATATATATATATATATAATGTGATGATAAAAATACTTCTCTAAGGATTTTCAAAAATTAACTTTACTTACAAGTTACTGTTTCTATGAAGTATTCGCGAGTATTACGAGTTACTGTTTACTTTAATTTTGACAAGTAAATAATTTTTGTAGAATTTTTTCCTCTTGTAAATAGATGGCGCTCATAAAAATAATGAGAACTGCATCAACACTCCAATTTGGTCAAAAATGTTAGTTACGAGGTCCAGCGTTTTTGCCCTCGATGTGTTATACAAATGTGTAAAGGTTATACATATGTAGTATACGAACCCTAACGGGCGATTACCTAAAAGTGCTTTTACACGCTCAAGCCATTTTCACAAACTGGCTTGCGCAAGCTATGTGAGGGACCCTGAAAAGTGTAGTGTTTTGAGACGTTAATGTGAAGAAAGTACTAATTCTGGGTCTTTTGTACAATAAGCATACACTTTTCAAGAACTAGTAACAGTTACTTATTTTATTATTATTGTTATATTTTTTCTCAGAAAACATGTGTTGCTTTACTAAACTCTAGGTTATGTTTACAAAACAAGATAAATGCTTGTTTATAAAAAAGAAAATAACTTTATTTAATAATGAACAAAAGAAATCATGCTGAAGGTGGCCAATATTCAAACATTGAATGCAATATTTTATGAAATAGGTCTTCCTTCTCATATCTTCTTCTCCACGCAAATTCACACAAATATGAATCCAATAATGCCCTACTTGTTCCGCATTCGATCTTGTTCCTTCGCTTCAAATTTGGTTGTGGTATATCCCATTGACCATGAGTATATGAACAGCAATGCTGTTTTGAGTGGTATTTTGCTGTTTTCGAACCACGTACCTTTAAAAATGCTAATTTCCTTCTTACATCCTGTCCAATTACACTTCCAAATTGGCCTTCAGTTGCTTCTATAATAAATTTTCATTTTATGAAGTCTGGAGCACTTTTTTTCAGAATGGATTAATCCCTTCTTCTGAAGAAACCGGACTGAAACTTTCTCATTAGATATTAACCGGCTTAACTTAAGCAAATTCATTGTTAGTGTTTTTCATGTAAATCTGATAAATGAATGCGTTTAAATACAGAATTAGGTTAGAGGTGAATCATATGTTCCAAATTATAATAAAATGAGTAACTGTTACTAGTTCTTGAAAAGTGTATGCTTATTGTACAAAAGACCCCTAATTCTAATTTCGCAACTTTAATATTGGATACAATGGAGAACGTGGAGGATGAACTAATTCTTCAACTCCTTTCGGTAGACAGTACATAATTTACTGTCCGGACAGATTTACCACAAGCCCAATTTTTTGGCTTGCACAAACTTCATGCCAGCGTTTACACGCTTACAATAAAACACGGTTTGCAGAAATAAATCGCTGTTTTTAGCAAATGGCTTGAACGTGTATACGCACCTTAAGAGTGATCACTTCTTTGGTACATTTGATAACATTTACTGAAAAACTAATTTATGAAATAAATCAAATGGAGAAAAACTAATATTAAAAAAAATGTGTATTGCATCATTGATCTATTAAACCTTGTATCGCCATTTGAATCTCTTGATTAAGGTATCAGTCGGTATATCATTGTATAAAAGTATGTATTTGAATTGTTTTTAACGAGGAAACTTAGAAAAATTAAACTAACCTTGGGGGATATCTTTTAGATCGATAAGACTCAGAGTCATACTCACAGTGGTAAAACCGAGGAGTCAGGAAGATAGCGGAGGACGCCATGGCAACAACAATATGCTCATGAGGATCGGAGTTGACTGAAGGCGGAACCAGGATATGCTCTATTGGGCTCTCCCACATCGCTTCTCCAAAGTAATTGAAACAATTGGACTAATTTACAACTGCTGTCGGCGACATTGCCTAGGCGAAACTGAATTAGAAAACCATTTCGATACATAGTATATGTATATACTTGAAAACCGAGGAGCAAAAGTATCCAACTCATGTGTTAAAAAGAGACGGTGAACTACTACTATGTAATAAAAAGATCTGGTGCGATGCGCACAACACACAACGTATTCTTACTAACCTACTGAAATTTAAAATCGATGCCATTTTATAAATAGTTAAATGCCATTCAGCAACTTCACAAATTCTTCCAAATTTATTTACTTATTCTTGTTCGTCTCCATTAGTTACATATAGAATTTTTATTGCAAAATTTTTCATTTGATTCATTATTATTATTTTATTTTTTTAGGGTGCTTAAAAAAATCCTAATTTCATCAGCGGTCGAGGTTTTATTTTTTTAAATGCTTTCTTGTTTTCTTACTGCGAGTTACTTTTTGTAAAAATGTGAAGGTGATATAAATATGAATGTGATAAGTGTTTTTAAATTAAAACTTAATTTTAAAGTATTTTTCTTATTTTTAGGCATTATGAGAGACAGTTTATTTCTCCATTTAAATGAAGGAAAAACAGCACACAATTCTTCCCCATTTAAGCCCCATTAGAACATTGCTAGGATGATAAAACCTATCTGATATTAAAGAATACTTGATTCTCATTAAATATGGCGATTTTAGTCAAGATCCTTCTTGCCGTTTTTCAGAAAATCGAAAAAACGTAAAAATGAGACCTAAGTTATGAAATAAAGTGCCGTCTCCGTTCGATCAATTTCGATGAAATTTTTCGTTTATAGTTTTGAGCTAGTCTGTTCACCCACACAGACCATTCCGCGGGGCTTCGTTATTTTGACTCCAAAACGTGTATTTCTGTAAAAACTGGAAGTCTACTATAAGTTGAGTTCATACATACAATAATTTTATGATAACGAAATAAATGCTTTGCATGAAAAATATCACAATATCCTGATCATAAATCAATGCGTACTTAGCAGTGATGACAGGGTGAGGGGGTTAAATTCCCTAATGATGGCAGTCTTCTTCCAAACAAGCAAAATATATTATATACTCTAAGTATAAGCTAAATTATAGAATTTTCGGCATAACAAAACTTTCTACATAAAACAAACTAAATTTTTCCGAAATAGTATAAATTGTAGTAACTTCATTATGCAAACCCTTATCAGGAGTATATATAACTGTCAATACCATTTGTACTATGGACCCGTTTGATTAGCGTCAATTTAAATCGACCGGTTAATTTCAATAACCTACATCTCCAGTGTTGATATGCCACAAATACCACTGATATACCATTCGTTTCAGATTGATATTTAAATCTTATTCAATATAATATCAAACAAGTTATTTTACTTATCTTATCAATATTTAAGGAACTGTAAAAGAAGAGCGGCCCTTTGAGGACGATAAGCCCTTGATATGGAAAAGTGTGCACAGCCCATATTTAAATGCGGCTAGATCCAAGACATCATTATCGACGGGAAGGTCTTTATTTAAAAATCAAATATTAAATATAAATAAATAAAATAATAAACAAATATTATGATGGTCTTTAGGGTAGCTACATTCGGTACAGCACTATATTATAGCTTACCATCAATTACTTAGTAAAAAATGCGGCAACTAAACGTGGAAAGTGAATCAGTACTCAACAATCCGACTGAATAACAAATCCTTCGTCTGGGATCAATCCTATTTTAAAAATCATCAGTTGTCTCAAAATAGAATGCTAAAAAAAAAAAGAAGAAAAAAAATAGAAAAGGGAACACCTAATAAATTTGAAAACAGCGAAGAGATTAATAGGATAGGGAGTGCTAAAGTTTGGCGGCTCCCGAAATAGTAACTTCGATTTTACCCTCAAAGCGCCAATATAGGAATCCTTTCAGCCGCTGAAAAAGAATTCGGGGCCGAATGTTTTTTTTTTTTTTTTTTTTTTTAAATTATAAATAACAAGACTATTGTTTGTTTTTTTGTTTGTTTAACGTCCATTTACGCTACTAATGCTAATCGGACGATGCTACAGTCCCTAAATTTTGCCTATTCAGGTATAATAAGGATCGGGATCTTTAACGAGTACCTGACATCGCACAAGCTCGGGACTTCCATTTTACATCCTATCCGAAGGACGGCATAGCTAAAGATTTTTTTACTCCCATTAAAAAATCCTTGGGCCACCCCTGGGCGCGAACCTTTAGTATTCTAGGCTGCCATGCTAACCACTACACCACAGGTGACCCCAAAAAGTATTCCATTAGTATTTATTTATACTTCAAAATCAAAGCAAAACGTCGAAAATGTAAATGTAACATTTTATTAAATATTTTATTTTTGTTTTTTAGAAGCTATTTAATTTAAGAACAAAGAGTTCCAATACCTATTTTTTCGATAGCCATATTATTCATTGTTGAAGTGTATAAAGAAGGTTTTGCAATAAGTCCAAACAAAAGTTTGACAATCTGAATTGAATATATAACATGATACTTTTAAAAGCTTTTTAAACAATATTTTATTAAAAATAATATGCTTTGATTTACTTTTATTAGAAAACTTTATATGTATATGTGTATGCATAGGTAATTATACATATTATATTACATTTTAAATATATTAAAAAAAAGAAAATATAGGTCTTGCTGAGATCCAAGCACGGGTGTCACGCTTATCTACGCTGCCACTAGGGACCATATAAAGCCAAGTCAATCTTCTCTTTATCACAAATCCTCTTTCCCCGACCTTGCACGTTATTTTTTTATTTTGGCGTGAAATATTCGTCGGAATAATAAGTGTAATGACAATTCGTCACAGAATCTAAAAAGTGGTTACCTATCATCAAGAAATAATTGTAGCAATCTACAAGAATTATTAATTATCAATGTTTTGATCAGGGCTAAAAAACGAAACCTAACTGTCTCGCACACAAGAGTTTAAATAAAGGGAGAAATAAAATTAAATCTAAATAAATAGATGGCTATTGCCTTAAAACTTTAACATGTAATAAATAATCTTCACTTACATATAAATTTGACCGATACTTTTATATATACCGTAATCAACACATTTAATTGTTATTATAATTATTTAAATTGAATAAGATTATTTTTAAAACTACATAAGTCAAGAAAATGTAAATATCATGAATTTGTATTCAGCTAATTAGTGAATGGAATTAGTCAAATTTTTAAAAATGATTTTCTATTGCGATGCTTCTTACTACTACAAAATTTTGATTTTTGTGGCTTAAATGTGATTTTTAAACAATGCTTAATTCAAGATGCTTCTAGTTGCTCATATTAACCTGTACGTGGAATACTAGTAATACATAATTGGATATGGAACGAAACACAAGCTGACAAGCCAATGGTGACCGAACTACACTTAGGTATAATCTTTTGGCAAACAAACGTACTATAAATCAAATAATAATGCTAATGCTAGGGAAGTCCACGGTTAGATCTAAATTTATAACATAACAAAAAGTACCAAGGGAACAAATACTCCCAAAATTTGGCAAGTCTCCTGGCAATAAGAAATAACAATAATATCCATCTAAACATGTCTACACCTCTTTCGTGTAGAGACAAAGCGTAAACAACTTCCTATTACAACGGCCAAAGTGGGCGATGAATCATAAAAAACAGGGAAGTAAATAACATCTGCAAGAAGATGTTATTTACTCTCAAAAACAGCTTTATGTATATAACAGATGTTATACAACTTAAAAAAGAGGTTTTTTTTTTTTCTTTTCTTTTTTTTTATAATCACATGCGAATTTTCAACTGCATTCTCAATTTTACTACGTACCTACGAACCGCGACTAGGGGAAAATAGTCTCTTTGATAACAGATACTCTAAGGCCCGATGCACACGAGCGGCATTTTTCTGCGGTCCAGCCTGGCCTGAGGTTGCCGCTAGTGTGCATCCAGCCTAAAGTCCCTATACACTGTGCGAACCTTAACCTCGAACAGGCAATACCCCGATTACCTTTTCATTTACATTGCCTTACCGGCGTACCACGAACACCTATTTATACTTAAGGTCCGATGCAGACGAGCGGCATTTATCTGCGATCCGGCCTATAAGCCTATAGACTTGTGCACAGGCGTCACCGCCGGGGGGACAGGGGGACGCGTCCCCCCCAATATTTTGGTAGGAGGGGACTGTCCCCCCCCAATATTTTGGTAGGAGGGGACTGTCCCCCCCAATATTTTGGCAAGAAAGGACCCAATCAAAAAATTGAATAAAAATGCGATTTTAAGAATTTACCAGAGTTTAACAAATCAAATCTAATAAAATAATAATATAAAATATTAGTTAATTACAGCACACTCTATTGATTGGTTATACCCAATTTCTTATTTGGTATAACCAATCAATAGTATTGTGTATTGAGTGAATTATATATATATATTTTTTTTTATTTCTGCTTGAACTGCTTTGTTTTATAAATTCTGAAACAAAGTAGTATCCCCTGCATTGGTCTCCATTTCTTTACTATACCAACTGGTTTGATCCTATTTCCATCAATTCGATGAAGCTTATAGAAGTTGACGGAAAGCAATGAAATAGTAGGATCGGGATCAGAAGTAAAACTTGGATAAAATTCAATCAAGAAATTTGGCCTACATCCTTCAACATTAAGCATTAAAAACTCCCTATTTTATAACTGAGGCATAAATAGACAAGTTTTAAGATACTATAAATACATTTAAAATACATCGTTGGAGGATGTCCTTAGAGTTGTTTTAAGGACCTATTATTACAACTTTTAATCGCTCGAATTATATCTTAAGGGAGGTTGAAATGGAAGAAAGGTCTTAAAAAAAATTTCTATGAATCTTCGATAGTTTCTATACTTCTGGATCAAATAGGACCATCATAGTAGTCAGTGATTATGTTTTACTCGAAATATAATTTTTTAACTGAGATTTTTCAACAATAATCTAATAACTTATTATCTTCTGACTACTTGGAATGGGCTTATAGGATTCAGAATCACAGAAACTATCAAAACGATGTATAACTCGACAAAGTTGCAGCAAAATTAATTGTTCATTTACCATTTTCAACCCCCTGTAAATTATAGAGGGTTCCTTATTTGGGCGGACTCTGCAGATCTCAAGTCTGCAGAATTGATACCAAGTTAAAACCGAAGTTTCAAGAAGGTGCTAATTTTGCTCTATATTTCCTTTAATTTTAAATCATTTATTTTTTTGATTTTTCCGGAAGTTTTTAATTATATTTTTAATCCATGTTTAATGAAATAACAACTTCCAATATTGTTTTTATTTTTCTATTTATTTTTCATTTTCAACGTTTCGGGGCACCCGCCCCATCTTAGAACCAAATTACCAAGATTAGAATCAAATCAAAGGTAAATAAATTGATCCCCATAGAAAAAATAATCAGTCTGTGACAAGGAGATGACCAATACACAATGTTAATTTTAAATTATTAAAAAATGATGAATATATGTAAATATATGTGTGTTGGATAATATGTGTACATATAGGATGAAATTGACAGCATGCAATTAAGCATGAAAAGAAATTTTAAGGTAATTTATAATTAAATTATAAAAACTATTAAAAAAAAAATTTTAACGATATGATATATTATTGTGAAAAAAATTTATTTAAATTACTGTGATTCATATATAGATAAATGATTCTAGTTGTTTTTCCTGAAGATGGGGCGGGTGCCCCGAAACGTTGAAAATGAAAAATAAATAGAAAAATAAAAACAATATTGGAAGTTGTTATTTCATTAAACATGGATTAAAAATTTAATTTTAAAGTTTTGCTCTTATTAAAACTACCACACAACTACCGGAGCGAAGCCGGGCACCCAAGCTAGTATGTTTATATAATATAATTTTAATAGCCGAAAATAACGATGCTATAGGAGTATATGAATGTGGAATATGGGAAAAACGCGTTGTTCCGAAAATCCAATAAATTGTAAATAATTTGACTGTTAAATTCACACCTGGAAGCTGGAGTAAGTCTACAAACATCTTGGGGTTTGTGTGAGCTATTTCAACTTTAAGAATGGTAAACAAAATACCATTACATTATAAAAACTTTAAAAAAAAAAAAACTATATGAATACTTGAGTCATCCACGGGTTAAACTTATACTGTGTATTAAAATAAATTATTTATTAGTTAAATGTTGATTTTTCCTTTTTTATTTTTTAGCACACACCTACTTTATTACAATAAAATAATATATATCCTTAAAAGTGATGTAATAAAGTGAAAGTTTCGCAGCCTAAAGATAAAGATGTGAACAGTTGTCAGCAAAAATCCGTCTAGAAATATACGGCAAAGCTGAAGGATCTCTGAAACATTCTTGAGCCTCGGCCAGATATGACGCGATGTTTGGTACAAATACCAATGCCCACACAAACGCGCAAATTTTATAAAAACAATATGGCTCAAAGGATATTTATAGGACTAAAAAAACATAACAATCTCGAACAGAAACAATGTGCAATAAAAACTATACGTGCCTCTAAATAGTAGGTATGCTTAGCCCGCCGATACAGTATTTACCGATTTTTATATGCAATATCTTTAAAACCTCGGTTCTTCGAACATTCTAATAACTCATCTAAGCGAGAAAAAAAAAAAATAATTCAAACTATTATTCAAGAAAAAAAAAAGTATGCCTTCTTTTATAGACTCTTATTGTTGTCATCTTGCGGGAATATCTGATCAGAATGAATTGGCAAAGAAATCTGCACATGTTTCAAAATTACAAATTTCTCATACCACAGTGCCTGTGACACACATTAAGAAAAACATCAAAACTGACACACTAACTAATTAGAAACGAAGAATGGCCAAAATCTATTTGCGAAAGTCCAAATGACGACCTTTGCAGAAAATTACTCTCGGCGGCGTAACATATGTTTTCTATTTGTAATTGTAATATGTACATGTAAAAATAAATGTTATTCATTCAGTCATATGTTCATAACATCATAAAAAGACACATTACTGACAGAACACGGAAAAACAAATATTTGAAGCACTTCCCCCTTGATAATACAAACACTTGTGACTGTGACGGACAAACTTTCAAACATACTTCAAACTAACAAGAAAATATCAGAGGACTGAAAACTGTTCTGATGAAGGAGGACACGGCCTACTCCAGAAAACAAATTATTCGAAATATATATATAAGTTGGAATTTCTACAATTTTCAAAATTAATTAACTTACAAAATTGACCCCACAGAGATCGAAGACCACAGAAGTAGAAGATATAAACTGCAACACCTAGATCTCAATCACCGCCACACCCAGTGGTGTTATAGACTTTGTTTTCATTTTTATTTTTGTTTTTAGTTAATAGTTATTGATTAAACTTAAGTTTCGTTTTTGTTTTATTTTCTGTCCTCCTCTTTGTTTTCAATATTATATGTTCTGAATAATATTCCCATTCAAATTGTTTAAAGAATTTAGATTGTAATTGGTAGATAGTTTAATATATTTATTTAATAAATAAATTTACAATAGGACGATCTCACTATTTACTTCATATTTTATAATATGATGCTTTCGGCGTCCAGAGTATATTCACCTAAAAATACAAAAATGATATAACCACCAAGAACGTAGGAAACCAACGGTCTCACTTAAGGAGAATAAACAAATAAGCATGAGATTGTCAATAAAATATATGAATGACAACTGTATTATATAAATGTTAACTTTTTAAATTTTCATGTAATCTGTATTTTTGTATTCTTTATATCATTGTTGTATTTTGAGATAAATATGACGTAGGCTTAATGTGAATATAAATATGAAGACAAGAGCTTCATATTATAAAATATAAAATAAATAGTAAGATCGTCGTGTGGTAAATTTAGTTATTAGATTGTGTCCTATAATTGATTATATATATATATAATAAGTAAAGATTATTTTATAAGTCAGAGTCCTAATGCATGGACCAGTTATATCGAACGGAGAATGTAAAAATCGATTTAAATAACAAGAACGGAAAGAGGAGATGGCCCTTTCAAAATGTAGACAGGTTGAGATAAGATACTGGAAGCAGTGGGCAGCCATGAATGGGCTATATCCGTTCTTCTAGAAAACAAAACCACATTTCGACGCCAAAGATGTTTTTCTCATGAACAAACAACTTAGACTGGCAGAAATATCTTGACAGGGTACCACCATGTCGACTAATATTTAATAATATTTACCACCATGCCTTATGGAAAAATATCTTGATTAATAATTCCAGAAATATTAAACTTCCTAATTTAAACCCCTGGTTTTATAATAAATTTAAAAAAAAACAAACAAGAAACCTACCCACATCCTGTCAGGCTTCTGAAGTGCCAAGAGCAAGAAGAGCCTATTGTTCGATAGTCATACTTTCAATGGCGAACCTGTAACACTTTTACAAAGAATGTGCTCATAAAGAGGAAGATGAATTTCTGAGAGACTGGATAAATAACTTAAATTGGTTTGAATTATTTATTATATTGATCTCAAACAGTTTTTTTTTTTTTTTTTGGGTACTCCCCTTCCTCGCCATTTAGGCTATAAGGGGTTTCCAGGGCCAGGGGAGAGGGTGGGGAATTAATGCCGAGTATTATTAAATTCCCCTGGCTCCGGGTTTAGAACTTGAAATTTTTCTGGTTCTCAATGTTATGTCCGGTTGTCCGTGGCAACGCGTATTTTTTAACGCGTTTGTTCACTCGGCCATCCCGCCACCCCGGATATCAAACAGTTGTGCTATTGTTGAGCATCAAGGATGTTGATAAGGTAGAATAATAGATATTTCATAAATAAATGTTTCAGAGGGTAAGACGCTTCCAATAGGTAATCAAAGTTAAGAGTAAGAATTTGGATGGATGACTGCCCTACAATAAAACATTACAAAATTTCAGCCAAATATACGTATAATCAATATATATTATAAAGCAAAGTGTACAATGTGCGTGCCGAAAAGGCTCAGAAACGACTACACATACGACTAAGAGATTTATGTCAGCATGTAACTGTAGGTCCCCTAACGGAGAAGAAGGTTTTCGTTTTTCTCTTAAGGGTGTGAAATTGAAGAGAAAAGGACTGGAATTTTAAGACTCTCGCAACATTTAATTAGCCTACCTGAGAATGACATACGAGTTTATGAATGAAAAATTTAGTTCGAGCTGCAGACTACCAGGAAGCGCTAGGGTGTGTTTCACTCAATGTTTATTGTTCATTCATTCCGTTATATTTGTAAAGGTTAGATATTTGTTCAGCTGTTCTTTTTAAATTACTTAAAAATCAAGCGAAAATAATTAGTTTCACCTTTTCTTTTAAAATAAATTAATGATTTTACATATCTGCTATCAATTGGAAAACCGACTGGATACTTTACAAAATTATTTTTCTCATAAGAAGGTTAATTGATTAACACACTACATTTAATCAATACATAACATACTTAAGTAAATTTAATGCAATATGATTGAACATTTTTTAGTTATACAATGAGCGAATAAAAACTGACGTAAAACAAAAAAGAAGAGCTGAATTGACTGATTATAAATAGAAAATAAAAAGTTTGAAGTGTTCTCATTGTATGTAATTATGAAAAATGGTTTTATTACTATGTATGATGAGCATTCCAGTTGACAAAATGGCTATCTCCAATTACAGCATTTTTTCAATAAGATTTTATAACCCCTCAGAGTTCAGGATAAAAAGAAATACGATAAAAACATTGTACCCTCATGATATTTTGGTTTTCACTTTGTAATAGTAAGTGCAGAATCTGGCCAAATTACGGGGGGGGGGGGGTATCTTAAGGGAGGTTGAACTGGAAGAAAGGTCTTAAAAAAAAAGTTTCTATGAATCTTCGGTAGTTTCTAAACTTCCGCATCTAATAGGACCACCACAGTAGTCGGCGCTTAAGTTGTACTCGAAATATAGTTTTTTAACTAAAAGATTTTTCAACTATAATCTAATAATTTATTATCTGCTGACTGCTTGGAATGGGCTTATAGGATTCAGAATCACAGAAACCATCAAAAACGATGCGTGACTCGACAAAGTTGCAGCAAGATTAATTGTTCATTCACCATTTTCAACCCCCTTTAAAGTATATAGGGTTCCTTATTTGGGCGGACTCTGCAGATCTGGAATCTTAATATTGATACCATGTTAAAAGTTTTAAGAAATAGCTAATTTTATTCTATATTTCCTTTAATTTTAAAGTTTTGCTGTTATTAAAACTACCACGAAACTACCGGAGCGAAGCCGGGCACCCTAGCTAGTATATAGTAAATATAATACTTTCGGCCTCTGTGATCATTACGTTAATAACTATGTTACAATAGATCGACTCGCAGCAAATGAAGCCTTTAAGAGTCGACAACTATTTTTAGTAAGATGCTCTTGAAGCCTATGCAGACTCAAGATAGAGGCTTTTTTGTCTGAAGTGTTGTGCAAGCGAGACGGCCTGGCCCCGTGGCGTTATGCGCATATCAGGAAGCAAACATGTGTAAAGAGTTAAAGAAAATGTATAAAAATAATTTCATTATGTGAATGTAAATTGCTTAATTTATAAATAAATTTGACGTTCAGTTTAACAATTTGAAAAGATCAAGGTTAGACATTTTTGCAAAAGTTTAACATTCCTTTCCAATACTTTAATAATAGTGGTTCTCAAACTTTTTATTTCGATCCACTCTCTCCTATATTGTTTTACTTTAATCCACGCCTCCTAAGCTATTTAAATATTTTTGCATTTTTACTTTCACTTAACTATATATGAAATATATAGTAAGGAAAGTATTGCGATCGTGAAAAATTTCGACTTCGGTTTTCAACGGAAATACACGTTTTGGGGTCCCCTGAGTCCAACTAACCAAGTCCCGCGAAATAGTCTGTGTGTGAACAGACTAGCTCCAAAAATATAAATCGTATGAACCTCAAACTGGATATTTGGCGTATATATATGCTCACGATGTGACAGCCAAAATTTCATCAAAATTGGTCATACTCAGGGGGCTCTTTATTTCATAATTTTTTTTCCAGTTTTTACATTTTTTTCGAATATCTCAAAAACGGCTTTAATTATTTTGATTAAATTAATCATTTTTTAATAAAAAACATGTCATCTGTAATATCCGGTGAGCTATATCATTATTAAATGGTTCTGAGTGGACTAAAACGGGGAAGGGGCCTATTTTGTTTTCCTATAAAGTACCTTTGTATTTGTTTATATGGAGAAATTATCTGTCTCTCGTTTCGCCTAAAAATAGGAAAGAGCTAAATATGAAATTTGAAAAAAATGAAGTAAACATATACAAGAGAAAAAAAGAAAAATATTCCGTCAACTCATAGAACATGTTGAGCCCACGCATGCACAGTACTACGCCTTTAATGACAGTCCAATGCTTTATTATAATTAAAGATGTTCTGTTCATTTAATGGAAATTATTTGTTTCATGGTAACTAAATGAAGTTTTCAACAACTAAATAGCGAATTATAAAATCAGACGACTTGGAGTATTATGCTTGCATTGCCGAATTATCACAAGTAAGAACTTTTATTTAAAAATAATAAAAAATAAATAAAAAAAAAGTGTACTTTAGAGAGCAAATAAAAACAAAAATAAGAAACCAATGTGGAAAAATATGTGACTCTGAGAAATGGCAATTGAAAAAACACGTCAATTTCTAATCTAAGTAAGTTGGTAAGTGAAAGTTGTGTGTTGCGCGCTTAAATTTTCCTGATAAATCTTATTTATGTAACATGTTCAAAGGTTATTTATGGCACAATAGGTTCATTGCTAAGATGAATCTCTACATTTATTTTTAATGATTTCTAAAATACTATGCTTTGCGCCCATCTAATCACTTCATCGCAACACCCCCCCCCCCCCCTCCGTCCCCCGAAAACAGCTGCATTAATAAATTGTACTAACAACGCCTTTGAAGTAAGCCATCGATAAGATATAAAGAAATATTCAATTAATATTAATAGAATTATAATATTTGAAGGCCTTTTTGCACGGTTATTTCAATGGACCAAATAGCCCTCTTAACACGGTTAAGTTTGTTTATAAATCTTGGAATGATTATTAACCGCTAAGATTAATATCTTCTTAACCGGTTAAGAAGTAATATTTTCATACATTCCATTTTATCGCCATATGTTCAAAAAGCGAAGCATTGGGTTCCAAACTAAGTTTCAAAAACTTAAAAAAAGGTGAAATTTCAACTTTACATTGAATTTTTTTTTGTATTGTTCTTATTTCAATATATAATTTAAAATGGTAGGTATGTAATGATTTTTTTATAATCACCATTGCTATGTTGTAATGAGACGATAAAGAATCATATATATTATTTCTCAAGGCTTTTTTTTTTTTCGGTATGCCATAAGTTCCTAAATACTTCATCAAATTTCATGAATGAGGCATCATTTTAAAGCTTTCCTTAACCGCTACACCAGAAAAATATACAAATCACTCATTTCACCGCCAATTGTGAGTTATAACCGCGGTTTTGTAATAGAGGTTTGGTGGTAGTGGAGGTTCCTAAATGGTGTCAATCTTTTCAGGTTTTCAAGGAGAATATTTTCGGTCATATACATTTATTTGATTAATCCCTTCATTTGCGTGTTGTAAGCGAAAACTGCAATTCTCATGGCTTTTTTGAAGGTGTTCTTTTTTTCAATTTGTCGAGACGAACATTTTTATTATATACACTTTTCCGATTGTCGCCTTCGTTTGCGAATTATAAGCAAAAACATGCGATTTCAGTCAATAGAATCAGCGCACTCGCTTTCCTCGAAACCGATATTTGTATTTAAGTATGTGGCGTTTTCCAGGATGCGCTCTTTCAGTGACATCTATGGCTATGTAAAACAAACCCACCAACAGACCATCACAGATGACCATATCCTAGCTTCAAACATAATGTTACCGAGGTCCTGTAAACACGTTAATAATATGTAAATACCTTACAATTATATTTTAAAAATAAATAATAATATAATTAAACACATCTAGTCTTTACTTCAACCCTCACCTGTGCCCATGACGCACACTAAATATGCATTATATGATACAAATATACGGTGTGTGAGTACTTAAATTTGGTGGGATTTAAGTAGGTAAGAGTGCAATTGCTTCGCACGGGTCAGCTAGTAAAATATGATGACAAAAATAAAAAACAATAATAAGAATAATTCATTGAAAATATTGCAATGTAATAAATTAATTTTGGTCGTCAGTAAATGAGGAACTAGTTTAATGAACCTTCTATTGCATTTTAACCAGGCCTTGATGATGCAGCAAAAATTACGATAAGAACCTTTTGAGCAAACCAATGAAACAATGCTGCTATTCAGCTGAGTATATAAATATTTATCATATAATTTGGAACAGATGAAGTAAGATCGGAGCTAGCTAAATAATGTAAAAATAATATAGATATTAAAAATCCCAGGAAACATATTTGAATTCCTCCTGAGTAAATGGAATAACAATTTAATAATAATTAATTATTACAGCTTAATTATTTAATGATTCGATTATCCACTAATACGCGATCGATAGGTGAAATTAAAAATATTGGAAAATTCAAAACATTAAAATCCTATGAAAGATAAGAATAGTTAAGGAATCAGGAATTATCACATTTTGTAAGTAGACACATCATAAATTAAATTTGGAATAAATAATTGTTCATTTATTTAACGTCATTTTTATGCTGCTATTGCTGATCGGAAGATGCTAGAATGGGATCAATTTTTTCTATCCGCATAGAGTTAGGATAGGGATCTTTAACGAGTACCAGAAATCGCACAGGCTCAGAACCTCTCGTCCCTTCTGAAGAAGGGCATAGCCAAGGATTTTTGCTCTCATTTAAAAAATCCTCGGGCCACTTTACCTGCTAAGAAACCACGACTTTTTGTGCAATAGGTGGCTATGTTAAAACTACTACACAACATGTGACCCCAGTTTTAATATTTACTCATATACTTTGTCCCAAAAGTTTCAATGCGATTTTGGTTAAACCCCAATTTAAGAAGTTAGCGACTCAGAATAAGTAATTCCAAAATAGCAGGGGAAAACAACAAATTTCACCGTATAACATTTTCTTTGAAGAGAACTTTAAAGGTTAGGCATACTATAAAACCTAGTTAAGTTGGCAATACAACAATGTAGATCACAAACAGTCCAATAATATTATACTTTATTTGCTGCAAAAAATTGAAGAAAAAATACAAATCATATGTAATGAACTGAAATCAAATAATTATTTATCAAGTAAGTACGTACCAATATAATGGAAGATAGTTATGTAAATCCACACTAACACAGAAAGCGATCGCCTAAGCTAACAAACACCATTACTAAGGGAACGCTATTAGAGGTACTGGACTGGATGGCAAGGCTAGGATTGGGATAAGTAAGAGGTTGGGTAGTAGGGAACCTCGCCGAAGGTTCGCCGCCTTATATAGAAAGATATAGTCACCACGGCGAGGACGGGCTCATTAAGTTTTATCAAGTATGTCGGGATATATAGGCAGCTGTGAGTCCAGATCGGAGTTAGAAGGCTATCAATTATCGACTTTATGAATTATGGACCATCCCGCGGTATAAAATAAGACAGAAGATGTACTACCAGAACTATCTGAAAAGCAAAAATGTGGTACGTAGGTAAAATGGGTACCAAATTTTATGTACATATATAAAAAAAATTACCGCAGAAATGTACACATTTTTTGCTATCAAAAAAATATTTTTAGTAAAATAAAGCCTTTTTTTTTTTTTTTAACAACCCTAGGTTAACATTACTACAATTACTTATATCTCGTTGGAATAAGTCGCAATCAAGTTTAGAGGACCACCTAACTTCACAAAGGGGTGTTTTTATTTATGTTTTTTATTTTTCTTCCTTCCAATATTGTTTTTTTCTGCTTCAGGGTGTCAAGCAGTATTGGCTTCTAAATTTCCCGATTTCCAGCCAAAAAAAAAGCAAACAACTTGTTCAGGAGGTGGTATCTAGTTGAAATACCGCACGAGATATAATCAAAAGAGCTTTACTCTAATAAAACAAGAATAACTATGTTTTTGCTCTCGATCCCATCCGCGATGTAATGTATAAATTGTTTTGTTTTTTTAATGTCATTCGTTTTCGTCTTTTAAGAAAAAATACCAACCATGATTTTGAACGAAAGTCAATTGCAAACATCGATGTTTTGACTACTGAAACCCAGACCTTATTACCCTAATACGATAGGCAAGCATTAGGTGTAGGTACAATAGAATATTTTATTGAGAAGCCGGGATGAAGTAAGGCAAGAGAGGTGATGGGGTATTCTATAAGTTGATATCGTTTTCTTAAGCTCCAATATTTTCACATTGTGGTCAAAAATGTGGCTAAACAATATCAATAAAAATTAATGAATGAAGAAGGCATTAACTTTATTTTGCAAAAAAAAAAAAAAAACACAAAAATAGATTAAATTAAAAAAAAAAAAGTATATCTAAATCACTTTTCACTTCAATATTCACAGAAATTAGCAGGGAAGCAATTTTTCAGTAATTCGTTCTGAATAAGAGCCAAGAACGATTAAAAGCAGGTTGGGGTTAAGTAGATAAGACAGAAATCTTACAATAGGGCTAGTAAAAAAATAAATTTCATTTGGCTAAATCGCAATCAAGATTAGAGACGACCTAACTGGCACCCCTTTACAATTGAATTTAAAAATTATGCACAAAAGAGAAAGGGGAAAAAAAAAAGGAAAGAAGAAAAGAAACTGTATGGACTGTAATTGCATAGGAAATACTTGCTTTGAGGTTTGTTTAGTTAATCCAAACTAAGCACTTTGGCGACAGAAATATCCTGAGTATTTCCAATTTTAAATTTGCATGCTAGAAAATCAAAAATATAATGCGTGTTTAATTATTGGGACAATTATTAAAAATTGATAAGAAGAAAATTAATCACTATCGGTGTATCTATATCATGGAAATAAATGCTTGAACATTTATTTAATAAACTCAATAATGCATAAAATACCTCAATTTTAGTGTACCAATAAGTACACTTACGTTCAATAGAATATGTCAAACTCTCAGGACAGAGATTGTAGGACAACAGCCATCCGAATAAATTGAAGGGTATCAAAAAGGAAGTCGGAGTATGGAGCAGCTCTAATCGCAGCAGTCGCTGAGAAGTGATCCTTATCCTTATACGACAGGATAGTACATACAGACACCTCAACTTTATAATAAAAGAAACTCCGCCCAGATCCCTCAAGTGTGATGAAAGATTGATAGGAGCACACATCTTCGAAGTTTGTACTTTTTACAAGAAGGGGCTACACGACCACCATGTATACAGACAAACATATCCAACGATTTGGCAAATGAGGAAAAGTTCTTAAATCGGGTCATTTGTTTTCTCTCCAGGGAATAATTTCTTAAAAACATCTGAGACTTTTCTAGATTCAATTATCTGTTTCCGACTCTTATTCTAATTATATTTATTCTCAATCTGAATCTTAAATTTATTTAATACCAGTTCTAATAATTGACATTTTATATCTTTAAATACAATCAAAATAATATAGATATAAACAGAGGCGTTGTTGACCAACAGGTTTGCGCCTTCCTAATAAAACA
Source organism: Aelia acuminata (assembly GCA_911387785.2). Lineage (NCBI taxonomy): Eukaryota > Metazoa > Arthropoda > Insecta > Hemiptera > Pentatomidae > Aelia > Aelia acuminata. The sequence goes on along the minus strand of OU426978.1, from coordinate 28,710,807 downwards.
ACCAATCAAACTCACTGATCCAAGCAATGCGGGTTTAATCGGTTTTTCAAAGAAGGGGTTAATTAACACTGTACTTAATAATGACACCTGGGAGTAGGATTATAAAGAAATATTAATTTATCCCTTGTATTCTATTTTTATTTCAGAAAAATTAAAAGGTGCTTTCTTTATAGCATTATATAATGATAAAAAATCTGGTGCGTGCGCGCAACACACAACTTTCACTTACCAACTTACTTAGATAAGAAATTGACGTGTTTTGTTAAATATCATTTCCCAAAGTCACACATTTTTCTACATTCATATCTTATTTTTGTTAATCGTTAAAGCCGTTTTTGAGTAAATAAAAAAAACACGTGAAAATGGTACAAAATTTATTAAGTAAAGTCCCCCCTCCGGTTAATCAATTTTAATGAAATTTTAACAGTCATATCTCGGGCATATACATACATCAAATACCCAGTTTGATCAAAATCTTTAAAGCCGATTTAGAGTAAATAAAAAAAACACGTGAAAATGTTACAAAATTTATTAAGTAAAGTCCCCCCTCCGATTAATCAATTTTGATGAAATTTTTACAGTCATATCTCAGGCATATTAATACATCAAATACTCAGTTTAATCAAAATCGTTAGAGCCGTTTTTGAGAAAATCGAAAAAAACCTAAAAAGTTATTAAGTAAAGTACCAACTCCCTTTAAGTAATTTTGATGAAATTTACGCTGTCACATCGCGGACATATACCTACACTAAATACCCAATTTCATGATCGCATGGTTTATAGTTTTTTAACTAATCTGTTCACACACACACACACAGACATACACACACACAGACCATTTCGCGGGACTTGGTCATTTCGACTCAGGGGACCCCAAAACGAGTATTTCCGTTGAAAACAGGAAGTCGAATTTTTTCACGATCGCAATACTTCCACTTACTATATATTTCATATATAGGTAAGTGAAAGTAATAATTACTAGCTAGAAAAAGCAAGAAAGTTCCCAATGGCCTTATAAAATGTCAGTTTAGTTCATCATAACAATTGAATATTAGAATAATTCAGTCATCAGCCTTAAAATATTAAACCACAGTTTTATATCTTTTTGGCGTGCACTTAGTTTAGTTTTTTAAATGTATATCTATGTTTTAGTAAACTTATGAGCTTTTGACTTCAGTTTTGCTTTCATCACTTCAGAGGATGTTTTCCCATATTATATTTTTTCCCATGTTGAATCACTATATTATTAATAAGACTTTCAAGAACTACAATAATATCGCAAATAATCCAATAAATAAATGTGATATATTTGATGACGAATATAAGACAGATAAATGATGCAGTATTTCAATCGCTGGAAGTGACCCAAGTACCTTTGGTCCCTAGCGGCCAGCTAGCCAGAGAGCTCTGAACAAGAGGCCAGATTAAACTAAAACCCTCATGGGGATATCTTATAATTTGGCAAAGTCAACCAAAGGCCATATATCTCCCCTGTTAACGTTTCCTTAATAATTTAAATTTTATCCTAATAATGCAAACTGACAGCACTCAAAATATTTATTTATAAAAACGTATATTTTACGCGGGGTAAATGCATTAAACGTCCACTCTTAACGAATTTATTGTGCGTGGATAAAGTTTATAAAAGTGTTTTACCTAACTGTGACGGTGGGTTGGAGCATGACATTATCAGAAAATAATTTCAGTTTTCTGTATTCGTGAAGCTTCAAGAACACATAGTAAAAAAAAAAAAAAATTTAAATTTTATATTTTTTTATAATTTCATATTGATTTCAAAAAAAAAATTTTTTAAATTTTATATATTTTTTTATAATTTTATTAAAAATATTTTGGGAATACCGAATAGACCTAAAAATTGAGTACAATTTTTGATAATTAAGAGAACCGGAGCGGATAACGATGGATGCTAAGGGATTTCCCAAAGGTTGCGCCGTTCCTTATATAGAAAAGCATAAAAAATCTAATTGGAGAAGTAAAAAAATTACAAGATGGGACCCTTTTAGTTCAAGTTTTCTCGGATATCCAATCAGAGAAGCTCCTAAAATGTGAAAATCTACTTAATAACTTTCCGGTTAAAGTAGAAGCACATAGGAAACTAAATCAAAGTAAAGGGATTATTTGGTACCCCAAACTAAATTATTGTACAATTGAAGAGATAAAAGATGAATTAAAACCACAAAATATAGCCAATGTAAAAAGATTAACTTACTATAAAAATAATGAAAAACACCGCGAGCCGCGACCGTCATTTATCACCAAAAGCGAAATATCCTATAAATAGTTTTTACGATTTGTTTATATCCTTATATGTTAAAAACTGAAAATTATTTGCATTGTCTCCGTAGCGGAGCCCTCGAGTTTGAAGACAAATTTTAAATGGCTCCGGAGGCCTCGAGTGCAAAGGGTTAGGAGCCCCCTCAACTAAAATTCAAAATGAAGTCTTTCAAAAACACGGTACTCGGTAACATTATATTAGATCCTCATTTCAGGCTTTGATAACTTTAGAGCCCACCCTCCCAAATATAAATATAAAAAGGATATCTTTTCCAAAAATACCGTCCTCCATATTATTATACCTTGCAAATTCCAAAAAGTTAAATTTTTCAGTATTTTTAATTACAACTCAGAGATTCATTAATCAATCTAAACAAACAAACATTTTCCTAGGTCATTATAAGAAGAAGAAATATAGCCAGATGAATCAATAGATTCCTAATAAAGAGATATAACTATCTGAATTGTATTTAGATATAACGTCCCAAAAATAGTGGTATTTTGAACACAAACACAAACTAACCCCATTAACCGAATGAAAATATTACATACAATTCGCTAAAGCCTGACAAATCAGTTACCTCACAGGAGATATCTCAATTACAGTTCCAACAAAGGAACTACTCCATATTAATATAAACTGATTATAATGTTATATGAAGAGCGATAATATGTCAATAATGACTTTATTGATAACAATATTGATTCTGCCGGATCCGGACAGTAAATCGTGGGCACGTGATATCAGCTGTATCAGCCCTCAATAATTCATGATTAAAACATACGAGACCTCAAAACGTCTGGAATAAATGATAAATAATGCCAACCAATTGCCACTAATTAAGTACACATTGCATTATTCTATAATGTAGTTTAAAAATAGATCAATTGGATACTAATTGGTACTGTGAGACAACGCTACATATTTTAATTTAATTTTTTTTAAAGTTTTTTGTTATTGTCAAAACGAAAAAATATTTATACTTACAACAAATACTTTGAAATATAAGCAAAGCATAAACTAACAGCAAAGTTAGGTACGCCAACTGTTTCGTTATAGATTCTTTCTATTGGCCACCAAATTGACGTCTCAGTCGGGACATGCGATTCCCAGGTAAATTTCTTATGTTGCCGAACTGTAAAGAGGCCTAATGTTTAAATCAATGATCAGAGAAGAGAATTTAGTTCTTTGAATAGCACCTGAAACACAACGAGTAACTACAAAAGGCAATCAAGTAGAAGTACAAAGAGCTATTAACATCACCGCGGTATTATTACAAAGCGATTGGTTTTACGATCGATTAAAGCGATTTGGCCAGAACATTCGAGATAAAATATACGAGAAATATATTGCGAGAGGATGTAGTACAAAGATTAACTCGCATCATTTGGAACCATGTAACTGTATACAATGACAAAGGGGGGAATACGAAAACCAATTCAGAGCCCTGGCATCCACACACCTGTATTTACGCCAAATTGGCGAGCCTTTCCAAGCAACAACGGAAGCATGCTAATAATATATAAGCAAAGGACGATGTTTGGTTGTTTTATGCTGAAATAAATATCAATAATCAATATTTAAAAAATAACTCAATATACAGATTTCAAAGAACCAATGCAATAATCAAGGCATAAACGCAATAAAGCAGAATCATAAACGTTTGGTTCGTGTCTCGATTTATCGTGTTCGTGATTAACCAATCACTTATAAAAAACAAAAAAAAATACCAAAAGAAGTTTTAATTTAATTTAAAAAAAAAATAAAAAAATGCTTTTTATTTATTCCCTAAAAATATGAATTAATAAAAATCAAAAAAAAAAAAAATTTTTAAAAAGTACACCATGAAATCTAGTCATGGACCATAAAAATATTCAAAAATGGAGGGAAGTCTTACTTGATAGGGCGGCGCTGATTTTTGAGTCATCCAAGTTGTTCTGCAGCGACCTATAAAATAAAATTATATTAGTTCATATTACAAAAGTTAATAAATGATTATGATAATATTTAATTAGATATATATTGTATATTTAAAGCAATTAAACTGGGACAATTTGCTTTCTTTCAAATCTGTTAAACACTTATTCGGTGAAACACCTTTTACTCCATTGTTCACAATAAAAAGAACTTAGGAAGAAGCTTAATATGGAAACAACATTAAATGAGCTGTAAAAGATGAGGAAGACAAAATAGATATTCTGTTTAAATACCTAAAAGAAATATCATACTATAGCAGAATATAACTGAACGCATCACCAATGATCCTGTAGGGTAGAGGCGAAGATCAAGGGGAAAAAAACACAAAAAAAAAAACACTCATTCTTGCCAAATTCATTTTAATACATGTCTAATAGGTCGGCCCAAAAGAGATATAATACAATCTAACCCCTATGAGGGGCATATCGGAATTGAAAATTTTCATTCCTACCAATTTTACAGACTGAATAAAAGAAACAGGAAACCAAAATAGTAAAAGAAAAAAATCTCTATATATTATTAAATGCAAGGTAAAGAAAATTACAATAAATCGAATAAACAATATTGAACACATTAATAATTGACTATAATATTTAAACCCTGTCATGGGGATTCCAGCACTAGGCCTTTCCCCCATTCGCAGTGAATAAACAAGGACTCTAGTGGAGACGGTACCCATTGCCAGAACTCAGATAATACTAACAAAAGGTCTCGGAGTGACTGACGTTTTAACCTACAAAGAGGATTGTATGGGTGTTCGGAGCTATTGCAGATAACAGGGTTTTTTAATTTTGAATCGATAATGGTGGAATTTTATTCAACTATTATCTTATCATATTTTCAAATTAAATTATTAAAAAATTAATGCCAATGGTCTATCCCCTTTTTATAATATCTTTTAAGGTTTTGAATACGAATTACCATTGTGAAGTAACATACAAGCCACTTTCCGTCAAGTAGGAATGAGAATACATAGAAAAAACATCGTTGATCGGTTCTGAATGTTTAGTCAGTAGAAATTCTGATTTTGGATATAAATCAGATTAAAATCGATGTTTTGAAACATTTGAACACATCGAAGCAATGTTTTTCGCTTCTTTTTCTAACAGTGAAAAAAAAAAAAAAAAATGGAAATAGAAAAAGCAATACATATATCAGTGATAGGAATCAACAGCAAAAAGCTTATATTTTCTTGTTATGTTTCCTTCATCATCTCGTTAGATCAACTTTGATTAAAAAATATTCAACTACGTACGTTACATAGAGCTCGATTCTCAATTTTATCCATCAATTTCGATTTTCACATTATGAGTTATCAATAATTTCAAACATAGTAAACAAACGCCAAAATTCACTTATCACTCAGTTTAAAAAAAATTAATAAATAGTTGCCACTATCTTGAATTTTGCGTGGCCTCTCACTATACTAATTATTAACTAAACCTTTTTCCCTATAAGTGGAGGATTTATTTGGTTATTATTAGGGGGAATTATACGTGAAGTTCAGTATTGCTCCTAATTCGCTACCCTGCGGTAGGGTGTGTTTGAATAAGAATAAGAAGTACATTGAAAAATATTGTAAAGTATGCAGAAGAATAACTAGAAACGGATATTTTCAAGTTCAAGGAATCATAGTAAAGGAGGATTAAACAACATACGAGGGGTGATCAAAAAGTTCCAGGACTGTTGAGATTGCGCGGCAATGGAGTGTCATAGAGCAGTGCGGTTGGCAGCATTGTTTAGCGTGACTCTTCCTGAGCTCAGCTGTTTATTCAGTTTGTTGATAACCTTCTTCATTGCAAAGTTACTGCTGTTTTCGTAAAAAAAAAGTTTTTTGTGTTCGGCGATTTCGTGAAATGAATGTAAAGGAAGAGCAACGCGTTTGCGTAAAGTTTTGTGTGAAGTTGGGTAAAATGTTTACTGAAACTTTTCAAATGTTGCAAGTGGCTTTCGGTGATGAATGTCTGAGTCGGCCAAGGTGTCATGAGTGGCGCGCCTGTTCATTCCGCACTGCTCATTCGCGACTACTGCACCAAAAAGGAATGACGGTCATTCCCCAGCCTCCATATTCACCTGACCTTGCCCCTGCAGACTTTTTCTTGTTTCCAAAACTTAAGAGACCCATGAAGGGAAAGAGATTTGAGTCCGTAGATGACATTAAAAAAAAATCGCTGGAGCAGCTACACACCATTTCACAAGATGATTTCTCAAAGTCCTTCACACAGTGGAAACATCGTTGGGAAAAATGTATAGCTTCCCAAGGAGAGTACTTTGAAGGGGACGACGTCCAATAGCCTGTAGATTTTTTAAATAAATTAATAAAAAATCAGTCCTGGAACTTTTTGATCACCCCTCGTACATAGATTAGCCGAAGATGTTCGGAACGTACTTAGGCATAGTCTATAGGCTTCTTCAGATATAGAAAGAAAAACATATTTAACTATAAATATAATATTTTGATGTTTTAGTTTTTCAGATACGAAGAATACAAAATTCCTATTCACTTAAAAGGGGTCGTATCTTTTTCGGATATAACAATAATTTGACCAGTTACTCCAGATTGATCCCACAAATCGACTTTACCATACAACATTTTGTTTCAATCCTCCCATCTTCTGGTATTAGTGCAAGGGAATCTTGAAGATGACAAATCCTTCATAATCTAATGTTACTGCGACAAGTACTTTGCATTATCTGTATATTATTAATACAATTTACTGTGAATTGAATTTAAATTGAAGGATGATGGCTATGACTCGAAAAGTTAAGTAAGAAGACGAGAAGGTGGGCGAGAATATTCCGGCTGAAATTAGAGGATTCCTTCATTGAACAATCAGTGAATCTGGGTCATCACATTCTAGCTGGGTCCGACCTTCACCCCAAACTGTCTTCTGCACATCCGCTATTGTCAATCAAAGAAGACATACACTGTATCGTTATTAGGAGATGACCTCCTATATTAATTTATTTTAAATACCCTTAACTTCACATTCAAAATAACATATAAATAACCATAGAGAGAGAAATAACCCCTATTATACTTCTTACAAATTACGAAAACGTCCCTATTAAGATTTATGAAGCATTAAATAAGACAAGAAACGTGATTTTTGGAAAGCTCATACCCATTACATATATAGCTCATTAAAGGAAAAAGAATTCAAATTTTTATGGTGAAATTTAATTTTACTTAGGTAGTTAAAAAATTCACCTTTGGAGGCATCAAACGCAGGATTTATTCCTCTATATTTTTTGTAGGGTAGGGTAGGACTACTTTTTTGAAATTTGGGTTCGTTTAGAACATAATACCAAAACAATATATATAATATTAACTAAACTAACCCATATATCAATGATGTAGTTCATACAAAAGAGCAATAAATTCTGCGTTTGATGACACTAAAGGTGAATTTTTAGAACCACCAAAGTCAAATTCAATTTTTTCATAAAAATAAAAAAAAATCAAACTTGTCTTACTTTGACGAGCTCTAAAGTGGTTATGGCAGATCCAGAAAACAGTTTTTGGGTTCCATCCAATGCAGAATTAATGCCCTATAACTCTTAGGCCCGATGCACACGGACGACACTTTTCTGCGATGCGGACAATAAGCCCCGGTGCACACGGACGACACTTTTCTGCGATGCGGACTATAAGCCAGGTCAGAGGTACCTGGAGCACAATGGACCGACCGGATTTACCATTATACTCCAGGTACCCCTGACCTGGCTTATAGTCCGCATCAAAGAAAAGTGTCGTGATACAAATGAAGTCATTAAAAATATATTGTAATAATTATAGCCGAAATGTTTGGTTACATTCCACTGGACTAATTCATTGTATTTGTAAATCAATCAAATTATCGCATAAAGAAAACTTCTCTTGGGCTCTTGGGCATTTAGCATAAGACGAGCACAAATGCATACTAGTGTATTTATCACATAATTATTATTATTATTATATAATATACATTATATATCAAAAGTTTTTACCAGGCAATTTTCAGCTAACCTTTACCACTTCATTTAGAATAAAACTTATTTTGACGTGAAACAAAGATGATTATTTATGTTACACTGAAAAGATTTCAATTTGGACTAGATTAGTCGAAGACTAGGGGCTTAGCCTTGCCTTGATTATAAGGTTATTTTTAGTAACTGTTTTGTAATGTTACTAATTTGAGCTTTAAGTGTTTGTCTGAAATATTGGTTTTGCAATATTATATCATTTCATACCTACCTGATAAAACTATATATAAGTATAAACAATAAAAAATAGTGAAAGCTTTTTCATTTTTTTAAATTTATAATCTCTAGGTTGTAAGCCTGAATGGTCAATTTAAAGCGTAAGTGAACTAAGCGCCAAATAACATACTTTCAGAAAACCGAAGTTCAATATATTTCACTTTGTCTTTTATATTATTGAAATATAAAAAAAGCAAGATTTTAAAAAAACGAAAAACAAAAGGTAATTTAAAAAAAACATACATAAATTTATTAAATTGGTTTAGCGCTATGGTTTTACAACGACCTAATGTAAACAAATCTTTATTTTACTCATTTTTTTCATCATGAAAAATTGTAAAAGATTTTCGTGAAGTTACGCAAATTTTGCTTTTTAATTCTGACGGCTTCCGTTAAAGAGATTTAATTTTTAAAGATCTATCCAGATGGGACATATGAGATGAGGAAATGATAAAAAAGAAAAAAAAGAGGTCACATTAATTTCCAACAGCTCAGCTCTTTCCTTGGCGTGATATCCAGATGTTTTTTAAGTAACATGTGCGAGGAACTTATACGGTAGAAATATGGAAGGGGGGCATTTAAACCTAAGAAAATTTCTTAAGTGATTTCTCAATACTTGTGAGAAATTATCTTGATTTAGAGACAGTGCGATGCAAGGATATATCTAGCTCTGATTAACGTCACCATGACATTCATCGTAAGATGGAATAACAATTAGTATTATCAATTACAGAATATCATCCTGCCAGCAATATTCAGATCAGAACTTTTCCAATTCTCATATCATTAAAAATAGTTGGATGTAAAATTAGTATTTAAATATAATGAATTCAGCAAAAATGTTAGCATATGATGTATAAATAAATTAGTATGAAAATTGAATATCTAGTCATAAAATTCCACCTCTACCCACACCCTTGCCTTTCAAATAATACAAATGGTTAAAAAAAATATTAAAAAACAACTAAAAACGGGCAGATCCATTAAGATCATAAAATGACATGGGAACCTATTTCGTCAAGTTGTTTGATTAAACTTCATTGTTGATTGTTTAAACTTATTTAATAGTTAAGAAACTTATTTAGTTTAGAAATTAAGTGTCAAAAAAACCCTATTTTTATATAAATCGGGTTATTCTAGATATTTCTTCCAGTGAAGCCAACAAAAAGTTTCTGCTTGCTTCTGCATAATTGTGTTTTGCAAAGTGAACCAGTTTCTAAGAGATATCGCCATTAGATCGGATGCATTTTTAATGTGCACTATACTAAATTCTTCAGAACACTCAAAAAAAAAAAATTGGAATAACGTAAATTAAAATGGAATAGCTAAAATTTAAATAAAAACATTCAATTATTAAACAAGAGCATAATATCGTCTGGTACTGAAGAATGTAACGAATCTGCAAAATTTCAAATTTTCAGGAGAGCCAAGAAACAGTTTCTTAGAGCAGTAATGCGATTCGGAACCTGCCCTTGTGATTTTTAAATATTAGTTTGTATTTTTTGTCGATAGAAATCCATTGATAATAGTCGTAATAGAGTCAGGGTTTTGATTCGCTAGAAAGATTACTACGATCGTTATTATAAAAAGGTAAACTTATTCGAAAATTAAATTTGTATTTAAGTAGAAAGAAACTAACATTGAATCGTGAAAATCTGAAAGCTTGTAAAATAAATAAATTGCAGCCCACGCATTTTAAACATCTTAAAAACCGGATTTGTTTGAGATTCGTTGATTTAACGTAAAACCGCTAATCTGTTCGTATCATTAGTTATTTCTCCATTTTGGGATACAAACCTAAATATTTGTGGAGTAAAAGCCTAAACAATTGAGGATAGAATCTATAATATAAATTTAAAAACCTTAATTATTTAAGGTTAAGAACTGTAACATACAAAATAAACTTCAACTGTATAACGATTTAATCAATAGGTACATTGCCTCAAACCCAATATTTAAACATTAAGGAAAAGTATTCAGATTACTGTTTAATATTGATTCTTCCAAAATAAATATACCCCTTCCAGCTTGGTGGTTCGGCAAAAAAGATATCGAAACTAAAATTGCACGGTGCTTATGTTGGAAAAGTATTACGATTCGAGTTAGATACTCCAGTAAGTAATATGAACCGAGCATATATAAAATATAGGGGTATGGCCAAATAGCTAAGGGTTTTGCAAAAAAAATCATAAACAAATAGTAATCAAAATTTTTACACTAAGTAAAAACCATAAGGAAATAGTAGTTTATGATCGATTTATGGCGTGGTCCTGAAATCTTGGTCTATCCATGCAATGAGAATATATATTGATGATATATTGTATAGCATTTATTGAATACTCAAATCTGTTCAGCATCCATCGATCAAAGACACCATTTCCCACGAGAACTTACTAACGAGGCAGAGAGATTAGGCTAATGTGAAGCAGATTGGAAACGATCCAGAAAATAGAGAGCCGGTACTGATAACTTACATCTAGGTAGGAAAAAATCTTTTCATCCTCCCTTGTTTATCAAAGAAATAGAAAAAGAAAAAGAAAAAAAAAAAAAAGAAAGTGAGTTTCGAAGGGCATACGTGCAGTAAGAAACATTACTTCTTTAATACATTTTAAACTCAATTATCGTAAAGAAACCACTAGCAGACCCGTCCACGCGTTTCTTTGGCTTAGTATCTATAATGCGTTGAATTAATTATATCTTAATATTTTTAAGATAATTTCATCCACTTATTCTAACATCTTCCGCATCCTCAAATCCTAGTTTTGATTTCATAGGTACCTGCAATTATCTCTGTACCTCTTATACTTTTATTATTTTTTGTATTGTATGCTTCTATCTATATATTTTCCAAATTTGTATGCATTGTTACATTATGTATTATCTCATTTTTATGTTATTATTCAGTCCAGACACAACTATTTGTATACAGTACCATATATTTTGTTAGTTTTTAAATATTTTGTTCACTCAGTTGTCATGTGCCTTCACTTCAAAAGCGTTGGATTTCCCCGCCATAAACCTTTGAAGTCGGCAAACCTACCCCCTACCACTACCTCTCACCTTATTTTTACCTTTAGTCTTAGTATCCACCTGGACTCAGTAGGTAAATATCATATTCTATTTTATCTTGTTAACCAGCCTCTTATTTTAATATTTATGTATACCATCTTTTATATTATTATCAGTTCTGTAATGTATCCATTTATTGTCACCCTCTAGCATAGATACTCATATATTTGTTTTCTTTTAGCCCTGATGAAGATCCACAAGCTGGATCGAAACGTTGGCTTACCATAATAAATAACATTGTAAACTGAAAATCCTGACCATTATTTAACCTATCTTAATATTTTTAAATAAATACGGTCAAACCAATATTCACTGATAAAGATGAAAACCTTTCAGATAATCAAAATTCAACGTGACTGAGAATAGAAAATTACACCATTTAAAAGTGTTTGGTAAGGAATAGGAAAGTTTAAGTTTTTATTTTTTAGATCTCATATTTCAACGTAGGTTTTATTAATGGTTCGTTTTTTAAGTTCTACTTATCAAAATAATAAAAGAACACTTAAATATTTCATTTCAAAAAAATTTCTCAACTCTCTCTTAATCATTGTTCATTAAGGAGGGATTACAAATCTTTACTAACATTTTTTAAATTTTACATATATAGAATACTATTCCGAGTAATAGCCTATTTTAAATTATTAAAATGTATTTACTTTTCTAAGAGTTGATATTAGGGTGGACCACAGCAAAGTGTTTCAGCGTTTAGCTAGTATTTGGAATGAAATAAAACAGGAAAAGGAAGAAAAAATACCTACACTTTTGAGAATTTGTTGTAACCTTTTCTTGATTTATTTATCCTTTAATGAAAATTGACAATAAATACAAAGATTTGTATTACTATTTGTCTGTGGAAAATAATAAGATATGAACAAATAAGTGCACAAACATGACACAATACAAAATTGTAATAATGATAACCTGTAATACAATAGCATTCTTATAAACAAAAAGGTTATGAAATCGACACAATATGTCGATTTCATAACCTTTTTTTTATGTGGCGACATATTACGTCACCATTTTAATAAATCGAAACATGGCCTACTGTATATGCAATAAAACAAATATTGTGGTCAATAATCAAGATAAAAAACTATCATATCTTTTAAGTTGGACAAAATTGAACACATTGAGCCAAATTTCATTAAAATCGGTTGAGTAGTTCCTGAGTTTACCTCCGACAAACATCGGGACACGAGATTTATATATATATGGATGATAAAAACAGGGAAGCGAATTAATCAAAGATGTTCCTGCATAAGAAGATGGATAATTAATGTTTTCATAAATAACTATGAGAAGAGGCAGTTAACGTGGTAAACGCATATCGATTATTATTTAAAGATGTCGTCGGTACGGTATAAAATATGTATATACAGTAAACTCTCATTATTACGAACTCGGATATAACGAACACCTCGATATAGCGAACCAAAATGCTATCCCCCTAAAATTACCATTATATTTCTGCTGAACCCCTCGTTATAGCGAAATCCCTTGGTTAGTGCGAACTACGAACTAAATTTGATGCCTGAAAATTATTATATTCTGTTATAACGAACTGCTGGAATTGTTATTATTTTTTTTTTTTACTGTATTACGTAGAATGAGCGCGGGAAGACGAAGTAGCACCAGTTTCTAGAATTGAGGTGTTTTTTTACTCTTAACTAATCCGATTTGCTTTTGCTCTCTCTCTGATTCCATTGACTTTTTTCTCAAAACTAGCTCAGTTCTGTTTGGAGTTCTGTATTATTCGAATCAGTGTTCTGTAGTCGTTTATACTGTTTTTTTTTTAATACACAATGAGTTCGTTGTTAGACGAGTGTCACAAACGTAAATTCTTATCAATCGAGGAAAAATTAAAAATTCTCCTGGGTATTGAATCGGGAATTCTAAGTAAGAAAACCATATACAGAAAAATATGGAATTCACAAATCAACATTGTCAACCATTATAAAAAACAAAGATAAAATAGATTCAACCGCAGCCCAAGGATTAACTTCAGCATCAAATAAATGACTGCGCTCTGCGGCTCATGAATTAATTTGGAAAAAAATTGATAAATTGCTTTAAACAAATGAGATCTCAAATACCAATCTCAGACCCTCTTATTAACCATTCCGTATTATTCGAATAATAAGTTAAGGCTAAAGAACTCTCAAGTGAACATGGTAAGTAAATTAATGAATCTCATTTTTTATTTGATATGTAGTTGAACTAAAAATAAATTACATAAATGCGTTTTAATTTAACTAGTTCTAATGAATGAATTTCATTCTAAATATGATCAAATTAGTGCGGGGATTGGCTAAAAAAAAAAAAAAAAAAAAAATCCTCGGGTATAACGAACCTCGATATAGCGAACTCTGAATATCAAACCCCCTACCAGTTCGCTATATCGAGGGTTTACTGTATTTGGAATACGGACAGCTTTTACTTAAAATATAATTATTAATTCAATTATTTCACTGTCACGATAAAATGAAATTTATTATTATAATTTTTAAATAATTTTTACAAGAGAATAGTATCCTTAGCAGTGAATCTATCTCGGACTTATCACTAGTAAGGAGCTCTTGCATCTTGCTAAGTCAATCCTTTCTTATTCACAAGTTCTCAATAAATTGGACAGCAAATTTCCACTCCCCTGAATAATCCGCAAAAATCGCGAGATCGGTGGGAAAGAGGTCAGTGAAGAGAAGGATTGACATTACGACTGATAAGAAAATCCGGGTTCAAATCCAGCCAAGACCAATGTTTTCTCTTATTATTAAAAATATTTCGAAATACTATCGATTTTTTTCTACCTCCCTATTATAGTTTTGAACATAAATTAATTCTTTAGGATGCAGATGAAGTAATATGAATCATGCTTTCATATCTCGGGGCCATATTGATGCATTTTCCGCAATGAAATTCTTGCGTATAGAGCGAAGGCAGTTTCAATTCACCCAGGGCAGGTTAAAAGGTACTTCTTCGCGGAACCACGACCTCCTCAACATTCTGAAAATAGTTTGGCAACCTGTAAAATACTCTCAAAACAAAACTGATGAAAAAAAAAAACAACTTGAGATTAAACCTGAACATGGGGGATGAATGAAAAGGTAGAGTGTAGATGTAAGAAAGTTGTGGAATATCGTTTAAAAATAATGATTTTCTTTGTAGTGTTTGTTCTGTTGTAGTTGGAACAACTTCATAACTTTAATAAGACAGTGGTAGGAAACAGTTTGAGTTATTTAAAGAGAAATATGAGGCGGAAGTGAGTGGGGGCTGATATCTTGACGGACCGCAGGCCCGGAAACCTGTGACTGGCCCAGTTCCAGGAGACCTTTGTCGGCATAGGCTATTTCTACCTCTTCGTTAAATCATACCACCTCGCTGGATACACCTAAGGGGGACAAGATACACGCATCCCCTAAGCTCGAGCAAGGAGCGGATCCAGAAATTTGACCAAACTCAGTCAAACCAGGCCGATACCGAAAACATTGGCAGGTACATATACAATTGCGCTAAGCAAGAATAATCTAGAAAACTAGCAACAGGGTTAAAAAAATAACTAAGAATAACTCTAGCCTACAAAGTCCTCAAGGTAATAAGCTCTGTTATTCTTGGATGGATAAGGGTCTTAGGTTTTAATTTTTCATTTGCATACTGAGGTACTGATAACAACCCTTCGAAAGGAGCATTCACACTTAGGCCAAACACCCGTACGTAAACAACCATATGTAAAATCCACTTGAATATACAACCAGTTTTTATCCGTCCCAGACTTCTTTTAAGGTATGGGTATACAATTTAACTGAACAGTTAA
Organism: Aelia acuminata; assembly: GCA_911387785.2. Classification (NCBI taxonomy): domain Eukaryota; kingdom Metazoa; phylum Arthropoda; class Insecta; order Hemiptera; family Pentatomidae; genus Aelia; species Aelia acuminata. The sequence continues at coordinate 28,695,409 of OU426978.1, read as the reverse complement.
ATTATTCAACATTGAATATTAATGTTATGTTGTGGCCAAGTTTCCTCCTTACACCCTCTGCCTTCCTCTTACTCCAATACTCTTTCACCTCGTTGACTGTTTCATTCGCTCTTCTTCAGTCCATTTTCCTTCCTCCTCCATCTTCCTACCAACAAGAACCCCAACTCCTTTCAGTTTTTCTCTAAAAGGCTCTCAATACAAGCAATCTATATCCGTGATTTTAATCGTTCACAGTTCCTCTTTTAATTGTTTTATATGCCCTAACTTACTTTTATAGCTGCAGACATTGTCCAAAATTTTCTTGTTTTGTCTTTCACTATTCATCCTGACCATGTGTCCGTAGAACGGATAATATTCTTCTGATCCAGACGACTGTTTCCAAATATTGTATATTTCTTTATTAGATTTTAGCCTGTTCCACTTATAATCTTTTATTTTCCCCTTATAAATTACATTTCGAAGTTGAATGTTGATGGCCTATATATCAATAATAAGCTAGGACTGTAACTATTTCAACGTACGGCATGTTTTGTTTGTTTACGGAGCTAAACAATCAGCGTAAATCGTACACAATGCCCTATCTGTTCGAAGTTCGCTTGGTTTGTCAATGTCCAATGTATAATCTTTTCGACGGTAAATGCACCATAAGATTCACTTGAATGTGCCTTTGAAGCAGTATAAAAAAGATATTCAATAGGGTCTATCTGTGGTGAAGTGGCTAGCATAGCAGCCTACAATACTAAAGGTCACGTTTAGCAACCCAGGGTGGCTCTAGGATATCTTAACGGGAGTAAAACACCCTTAGCTATGCCCTCCTTCGGATGAGACGTAAAATGGAGGTCGAGTTCCAGTACGATGTCAGGTATAATCCATGCCCTGATTATACCTGGATAAGCAAAATTTAGGAGCCCCACCTAGCATCGTCCGATTAGCCTTATTCGCATAAAGTGACGTTAAGCAAACTAACATATTCAATATATCATAACAAAACTAAGATATTCAAATAAATAAATACTAAAACAAACGGAATCAAAAAGACCATCAATCGGACTATTCAGTAAGCTTAGACTTATATAAATTCCTCAGATTAATAGACTTACTTCGTAATAAAATTACACACTTCTCACCTTTGAATACCAACATTTGTTCTGTAATACTAGTCAAATACTAAACGACATTTAAAAATACCAATACAGAGGAAAACTAAATCTAGAGAACAAAGCTGAAGAAGAAGAGAAAAAGCCTGAAGCAAGTCTCAGCAAGGCAGGTTACGTACATTCCAGAGAAATATTTTTTACATTTTCTGTGATCGGCAGACTCAACTTCACCCACTGGTTCGGAAAATGCTACAACACGTCGATGATCAAAGAAAATTTGAAAGGAATCGGTATCTTTGGAAGGCAGTAGCGAAGGGCGCGAATTTTCAACAACAGACGGAGGTCTTATGAGTACAAAGAAACAACTAATAATATTTTTAAAAAGCTACTACACATAAGTTTGAAAATCGTAAGCCCTTTGTAAACCATACATATTCGGAAATCAGTATAGAGCATTATCGTGAAATCTTGAAACATCTTGTTTGTATCCAGAGGATACAAACAATACATATTAGTGTTACTTGATGAAAAAAACAACCTAGATAGTGAAAAGTTCAGATTATGGAAAGCAAGTAATTTTACTTTTTTTTTTCTTAAAAGGGACCAATTTTAACAACTTTCTTGACAACTATACTACGTACTTTCTATTTCCCAACCTGTAACTTGATTTATTAATATGTAAAGAAAAAGAACCAAGTAAAAAAAAATCTGGTACAATGCGCGCAACACACAACTTTCCCTCACCAACTTCCTAAGATTAGAAATTGATAATTCGGCAATGCAATCATAATACTCCAAGTCGTCTGATTTGTTTGTTTTTTTACACCACTAAGGCTCGGAGCCCTAAATTTTGCCTATCCAGGTATAATTAGGATAGGGATCTTTAACGAGTACCTGATATCGTACAGGCTCGGGTCCTCCATTTTACGTCCTATTCGAGGGACGGCATAGCCAAGGATTTTAGTTTATTATTATATTTTTACTCCCATTAAAAAATCCAAGGGCCACCGCGGGACGCGAACCTTTAGTATTGTAGGTTGCCATGCGAACCACTATACCACAGGTGACCCCCCAAGTCGTCAGATTTTATAATGCTCGATGTAGTAGTTGAAAACTTCATTACCATGGAGCAAATAATTTCAATTAAACGGACAGAACATCTTTGATTAATAATAATCATATTATCGAAATACGCCACTTTCTAATATAATTAAGTTCGTAAGTGAAATTTGTGTGTTGCGCGGATCGCACCGATTTTTTATATTAGCACGAAGCAGGGCCAAACGGTACTTTATTGCAGTCTTGAATTTATACCTTAATTTTAAGAAAAGAGCGTCTCTAATCCAGTTTCTTTAAGCCGCATTCTATTGCGAATGTTACAATTATGTTGTGTAACTGTAGTTGGTTTCATAATTTATGTATCAAACAGTGTAACAGGCCATATTAAAAAAAAAAATTTTTTTTATAATTATTATTGAATGTATAAGTGCTTTATATTGTTATTGAAAAAATTGCAGTTTTTGTAACTCTATTTTGCTGAAGCGTAAATTCTCTGAGACATAAAACTTTATTTATTCACTGCCTAATAATAATGATTATAAGAAAAAAAATTACGATATAATAAAAAGTTATTTTTTTTTCTAGGGATAGTTAGTGTTTAACATATAAATTATGATGTTACAATAACCATTAAGAAGAACAAGACTTATTCAACAAAATCCAGGAGGCGCAGCTTGTATTGATTTTGCTGAGTCCCAGCATCCCGTAGGTCAGGATGAGTCACGTTCGCCAATAAAAAGCACATTTTTACCAAGGAAAACGCAGGAAATTTTCAAACGATGATGTTCATATTAATTTTAATACCTCCCCATTTATTCGATTTCCAAATTTAACAAACTCATTCAGGAAAACTCCAGCCGTATGTTTCTGGTACTTTACTAGTAATGTGACGTAAGGTACTAAGAATGAGATATGAGGAAAATTCAAAAGATGTTACAAAATTTTTCAGACTAGGTCCTAAGACTACATGAAACTCTATTCCATTTTGTCTTTAAGGGAAGTCTTAAAGATTCCTCTCCAGTAGTATCCTAAAAAATCTGGTGCGATGCGCGCAACGCACAATATTCACTTACAAACTTACTTAGATTTGAAATTGACGTATTTTGATAATATGAAATGCTATTCACATATTTTTCCACATTTAAATGCTTATATTTGTACATCTCCTTAAATTATAGAGTATCTGTATTGCAAAACTTGAAACTTCTCAGTACTTTTCGATTTATTAATGCTTATTTCTTTTTTTAAGGGACCTAATTTCACAACAGTCGAGTTTTCTTTACTGCTTGACTATTTTTTACTGGAGTCGCTTTTTGTAAATATATCGTGAAGATGACTCGATGGAAGGTGTATTTACGTCTCTTAGTAAAGTTTGTCTCTTATGCCTTTCTGGTAATAGAGAACGATTACTATTCCTCTAAAAGCACTTTATATCGCATTCAGAAATCTATTATGGAACCCAAAAAAGCTAAAATATAATCAATTAAAGGTTATTTTATACGATATTATTTCGAAACTTAAATGCTTTAAATAATTTGAGCCTCATGTATTTACTGTCTAATGTAAAATAAAAAGTTCCAAGTTACGCCCGGCCTAAATTGGGGCGTAGCTATATGACGTGAGGCGAGGTGAAGCGACGTGAGTTTTAGTGTACAGTAAAGAATAGAAAGGAGGAGCGAAGAACCCATTTGGGCTTATGGAATCGAGCTTACTGCACCAAACCTTTTAATTCCTCACATATCCAATCCTTACAGTCCAAAATCCTTAATGCTCCTTATTTTGTAACAAATAAAATAATCCGCAAAGACCTTAATGTTCCATATGTCGCCGATTTAGCCCAATCTAGATACCAGTCGCTTCAAAGTAAACTGCAGAGCCATCAGAACCCACTCATATCCACCCTCGCTTCCTCCTCTATTCCTGACAATCCTCCAAGGCATCTAAAGGAAGATGGCATCCAGATCTTTTAAGTTAGATATTAGTTGAGTACTATCCGTGAAGAATTTCTCTACACGCCTATTCAAGACATTATTTTCTTTTATTTTAGAACATCAACTTAATTTACTATATGTTAATAGGTACAGTTTTAAATTTCAATAAATATATATTTAAAAAATTAAAAAAAATTAAGGGTAGAGGTGAGCGGGGTTGGTTGGCATAGGGGGTAGGTAGGCCATTGCCTTATAGTTTCCGTCACACCTGTTGTGAAGGCCCCACCACTGTACAATGTGACCCGCTCGACCTCGGGAGTCTTGTCCTGAGTTTTCAATCCGATACTAACAGTGCAGATAAAATTGTGATTCATTGATTGATTTTACAACATGTAAGTAAGTTTTTATATTTTCAGTAAAGTTGGTTTAAAGGCATGGAAAAACATTTGACACCGATCCTGTTCACATAGCCCCAAACTCCTTTGAAAAACCTAACCTTTCGACTAACCAGTTTCTTATTTGAGTGATCTCCCCTGTCCTGGCAGTCATCTTTCATATGATCTCTCCTGTGGGGTTAGTTGGCTCTCTTCAACTTTTTTTTGGGCGCAGTAGCAATTCACAAAAGCAAGGTAAACATAATCAAAGGTGAAACTGCCAATCGTCTATAGTTCCAGCGAGGAAGATGAGAGCAATTTTTCTTATGCAAAAAGTGATGACAGTCTAAACTTCTATCTTGTTCTATTGTCATTCTATTTCCCCTTAAAAGCTCTTAAAAACCGATTTAAAAATATTATACCATTATAGTGCAGCTTTTAATAACAATAATATGTGTCAGGCAGTACTTGAATGAGATGGCTAAACAACCCCACCTTCTAGGCCAACCTGCCCCATATAGGGGGTGGGTTAATTGGCTTTCTCTGGATTGACGAATTCTTCAATTTTCTATGATCTTAATATTAAATATTATGTTGTGAAAAAAATACTTGAAGTATTCTAATACATGGAGTTTACAGTGGTATCAGCCCCATTGGGATTATATTAACAGGAACGACTCAACAATCAAAGAAGTGAAAGCTGTTGCCGACCAACCCCGCATACATATATAAACATATCAAAGTTTCATCGAAATCGTAACGACCGTTTGGCGCTGCAGTCTTAAGAAACTTCAGAAAAAGCGCCCAAATAGATTTAAAAAAAGTTATAATATATATACCGATAAACTTATAGCATCATCAATGTTTTCTGTCGCCTTTCTTAGAGTATGGTGGATAAATGTTGAGACCCCACATAGGCATTTCCCAATCACCACCTAAATTTACATTAAAATTGAGGAATCTGACTACATTAGGGTAGGGCATAGATCTGTAAAATTTTCAAAGAGTCAAAACCTGTCATAAATATAAAAAACGAAAAGCACCCTAAAATGTAAACAGCATTGTTCTGTCATGCCATGCACCATGAAAACATCCGAAAAGTCTATAATCGTTTTCAAGGGGTTCTAAAAACGCCTTCTCACACCTCACTAAAAATTTCACGCACACAATAGTATAAATATTTAGGAAAAATATAACCAAAACAAATCAGGTTAGCAACAACAAACCAATTTAAGAACCGGTTGCACCATTAAATAGGTTCAGTAATCGCAATAATTTCTGCAAAGATAACAGATAAATCCTTGAAGAAGGACTGCAATGCGTCCCCTGCTGACAGGCCAATCAAAAACCCTCTGATTCATTCATTCCTTTGAATCTTGTTCGCTAGCTACTGACGTAGGAACTGGAGATATTTCGGGCCGCAGATTACATGTCTTTGTTTCCTGGCACCCGGGCCCGCTACTATTTTTTGCATCCACCTTCGCCTTCCTGTAAAGCTTCAGCTGGTGGAGAGGCGCGCCCTCAGCTGCTCTCTCTCTCTCTCTCTCTCTCTCTCTCTCTCTATATATATATATATATATATATATATATATATATACGGAACGTCGAACAAAGTACAGAAAAAAAAAGAGATTCTAAACCACATTTAAAACAAAAACGTTTTTTGTAATTTTTTAACTCGCAGCTTGTTTTTTATTGAAAATCTATTAGGTATAGGGCTAAAGTAATTAGATATACTAGCTGGACCCGCGCGAAGCATTTCGCACTTAGATTTGTATCAGATTTTACTTCCAGGTTTAACATAACGATAAGCAGCATTAACTTTTTTTGTTGCCTCTTTACCACCCCCCCCCCCAACCCCCCCGGCCTTAAGGAGAAATTATTTTTTTACAGCAGCGTTTAATAGTTATGGAAGGACTCCATTTTCTGACGTTCTTCTCTTCGAAACTATTTCCTGTAATCTTCCTGGTAAATATGAAATCACTATGAATATTGCATAGTCCCTAAAAATTAATCTTTCTACATTCTGATTTTATCTATCCTTCCCCACGGCTCAAATTATTTAAATTATTGAAGTATTAACGAAATAAGTTAAATTTCAATAAAGCAAATAAATTAGTTTCTTTGTGTGCAAGAAGGCACAGACTCTCTCTTATTAGTGGAAAAATATAAAACCTAATAAGTCATAAATAAAAATCATAGCATCTATACCATTAAATTGCCCAATTTATTAACCTTATTATGTTTTTTTCAAAACCAGTTCATCAGGTGTTTTTCACGGTTATCTTTCTGACAATGAAGGGGAAGGTATTCTTTTAAGTGGCAAAAACGATATGAAATAATTTTCTATCCATGGAAAGGCAACAAAACAATAAGAAGCCTCGTAAAGCTGAGAGGCCCAATCCATGGCTTTTCTTAAACACCATAAGTTTCAGAGATTTAAAACGCCTGTCCCATATATGTGGAACGTGTATGGGCATGTATGCATAAACCCCACGTAGAAACCATTGAAATGCATTTTTCTCATTTTGATCCTTTAATTTACTAAAATCCCTGCTATAAAAACGATTTTATTAGCTTTGATAGCAAGAAAAAAAATGAGCCTGCAATTCGCACACACTCCGTAAAAGTCTGAATCAGACAATACTAAATTTATGGCATTTGAGCACGATAGGACAGAGCATTTGGCGAAAACTACATTTTTTTTAGCTATTTGGAATAATATACGTAAGATTTTTTTTTTCACAGATACTTTCTAGTGTTGCAAATCAGATTTCATATAATTAAAAAAAAATTATATACTAAAGCAGCTTTGCTGGCAGTGTACTGTACTAAGCGTAAATTTGAATATAGTATTTTTTCAATATACTTCAAATAATATAACATCTATTGATATAAAATAATTGGCATGAAAATATTCTTTTGTAAACATTGTTAACTTTAACAATCACAACAAAACATGTTATGTTCTCCAAAGGATAAATATTTAAATTGAATTTTTATTTAATTTAATAATTTAATAGAAACAGAAATAATATTTTTATGCTGACGTTACAGACCTTTGTTACAATTAGATCAAGGTATAACTATTATCAAACCATTTGCTTTAAATTATTTTTTTTTTATTCCCAAAGAGACTTTTTATTGTAATAAAATATAATTTACTTCAAATTGTAGTAAATCTATTTAAATAAACGTTTATTGGAATGATAATCATTCATGTTTGAATGAAATCACTGACCTGTTATTTTAAAATATCTTTTGGGTGGGTCTTAATTAACAAACACATTTTTTCCTGCCTAGACATCGATTTTCATAATCTTTGACAAAATAAAAAGAATGATTGTGGTAATAATTATAACCCAATTTTTCTACCTACGCTATTTGAAGTCTGTATCCAACTACACCACACCTATTTAATTAAATTACACCACATTTAAGCATAAATGAAGCTTACATTTAAGAGAATACTTTTTTTCTCTTTGATTTTTATTTTTGTGAAATAATATAAGTACAGATATATAAGAAGGTACTTAAATAGTCCTTATTGTGCTGATCATAATTGATAAAATCCACCTCGATCTAACTCATCACTATGCCACTATGAATCACTATAAATAGATTTTATTTATTTCATACACATTTCTGACTACAGTAGACTCCAGCTTATCCGTCCTTGTCGGAACCGATTCATTGCCGTTTAAGCGAGAGAGCCCGGAAAAGTGTATAAATAAGCTAAAAAAATATATTATTATAACTTCTATATTGCGATAAAAGCCAAAAATAACCTAATTTACAAAGGTTATATAAATATTAATTAAAGAAAACATTTTTTGGCTAATTTAATGTAACGATTTACGAAAATTTACACAATCAATCTATTCAGTTTTCACAAAAAGTTTTTTGTTTTTTTTTTCGTTTATGCTCACCTTAATGTCATCTCGTCGGCATTGTCTAAATATACAAAGTTATTTCTTCTTAATTTCTTTTTTAATTTTTTTATGAAATGAATGGAGGATAAGGATTTTGTTTCAAGATCAATTTTACTTCGAAGAGATTTGTTTTACTGGAGTTCGGTCAACAAATAAAAAAAAATCTGGTGCGTGCTCGCAACACACAACTTTCACTTACCAACTTACTTAGATTAGAAATTAATGCGTTTTGTTAATTGCCACTTCTCAAATGAACAGAACGGGTTTAATTATGAACAATGGTCTGTCCTTAAAGGCGTACTCCGCATTCGTGGGCTCAACGAGTTGTATGAGTTGACTGAATATTTTTATTTTTTTCTCCTCTTTATGTTTTCTTTATTTTTATCATATCTCATATTTAGCCATTTCTTATTTTTAGGCGTAACGAGACCTAACAGTTAATTTCTCCATAAAAACGAAAATAAAGGTGCTTTATAGGAAACAAACAAACAAAAAAAGGCCCCCCCCCCAAAAAAAGCCCCCTCAGAAGATTTTAATAATGATAAAGCTTACCTGATATTAAAGAAAACCTAATTTTCATTAAACATGACGAATTTGATAAAAATCAATAAAGCAGTTTTTGAGATAATCAAAAAAAAGGTAAAAACTGGTAAAAAAGTTTCTTATTTTTAGGCGAAACGAGAGACAGATAATTTCTCCATATAAACAAATACAAAGGTACTTTATAGGAAAACAAAAAAGGCCCCTTCCCCATTTAAGCCCCCTCAGAAGATTTTAATAATGATAAAGCTTACCTGATATTAAAGAAAACCTAATTTTCATTAAACATGACGAATTTGATAAAAATCATTAAAGCAGTTTTTGAGATAATCAAAAAAAAGGTAAAAACTGATAAAAAAGTTTCTTATTTTTAGGCGAAACGAGAGACAGATAATTTCTCCATATAAACAAATACAAAGGTACTTTATAGGAAAACAAAAAAGGCCCCTTCCCCATTTAAGCCCTCTCAGAACATTTTAATAATAATAAAGCTTACCTGATATTAAAGAACACCTAATTTTCATTAAACACCACGGATTTGATGAAAATAGTTAAAGCCGTTTTTGAGATAATCGAAAAAAGTTATGAAATAAAGTGCCCCCTCCGTTTAACAAATTTTGATGAAATGTTGGCTATCACATCTTTGACATATACATACATCAAATACCCAGTTTGATCAAAATCGTTAAAGCCGTTTTTGAGTAAATAAAAAAAAAACACGTGAAAATGGAACAAAATTTATTAAGTAAAGTCCCCCCTCCGTTTGATCAATTTTAACAAAATGTTGGCTATCACATCTTTGGCTTATATATACATCAAATACCCAGTTTGATCAAAATCATTAAAGCCGTTTTTGAGAAAGTAAAAAAAAAAACGTAAACATTAGATAAAATTCTTTAAGTAAAGTCCCCCCTCCGGTTGATCAATTTTGATGAATTTTTACAGTCGTATCTCGGACATATACATACATCATATACCCAGTTTGATCAAAATCGTTAAAGCCGTTTTTGAGCAAATAAAAAAAACACGTGAAAATTATACAAAATTTATTAAGTAAAGTACCCCCTCCGGTTAATCAATTTTGATGAAATTTTTACAGTCATATCTCGGGCATATAAATAGATCAAATATTCAGTTTAATCAAAATCGTTAGAGCCGTTTTTGAGAAAATCGAAAATTACGTAAAAAGTTATTAAATAAAGTACCCCCTCCCTTTGAGCAATTTTGATGAAATTTTTGCTGTCACATCGCGGGCATATACCTACTCTAAATACCCAATTTCAGGTTCCCACGGTTTATAGTTTTTGAGCTAGTCTGTTCACACACACACACACACACACACACACAGACACACACACACACACACACACACAGACCAATTCGCGGGACTTGGTTATTTCGACTCAGGGGGTCCCAAAACGTGTATTTCCGTTGAAAACCGGAAGTCGAAATTTTTCACGATCGCAATACTTCCACTTACTATATATTTCATATATAGGTAAGTGAAAGTAACAAAAGACTTTTCCTACATTTCAATTTAATTAAGATCTATCAAACCGCTACAGAATACAAATTTCAACAAAATTTTTACTTTCACTTACCTATATATGAATACCTATATATATATAGTAAGTGGAAGTATTGCGATCGTGAAAATTTTCGACTTCCGGTTTTCAACGGAAATACACGTTTTGGGGTCCCCTGAGTCAAAATAACCAAGTCCCGCGAAATGGTCTGTGTGTGTGTGTGAACAGTCTAGCTCAAAAACTATAAACCTTGCGAACCTGAAATTGGGTAATTAGTGTATGTATATGCCCGCGATGTGACACCAAAAATTTCATCAAATTTGCTCAAAGGGAGGGGGTACTTTATATAATAACTTTTTAAGTTTTTTTCGATTTTCTCAAAAACGGCTCTAACGATTTTGAGTAAACTGAGTATTTGATCTATTTATATGCCTGAAATATGACTAAAAATTTCATCAAAATTGATCAACCGGAGGGGGGACTTTACTTAATAAATTTTGAATCATTTTCACATGTTTTTTTTTATTTACTCAAAAACGGTTTAAACGATTTTGATAAAACTTGGTATTTGATGTATTTATATGCCAAAGATGTGATAACCAACATTTCATCACAATTGATCAACCGGAGGGGGGACTTTGCTTGATAAATTTTGTATCATTTTCACGTGTTTTTTTTATTTACTCAAAAACGGTTTTAACGATTTTGATCAAACTTGGTATTTGATGTATTTATATGCCCGAGATATGACTGTAAAAATTTCATCAAAATTGATCTACGGGAGGGGGGACTTTACTTAATAAATTTTGTATCATTTTCACGGGTTTTTTTTATTTACTCAAAAACGGCTTTAACGATTAACAAAAATAAGATATGAATGTAGAAAAATGTGTGACTTTGGGAAATGATATTTAGCAAAACACGTCAATTTCTAATCTAAGTAAGTTGGTAAGCGAAAGTTGTGTGTTGCGCGCACGCACCAGATTTTTTACTTTCACTTACCTATATATGAAATATATAGTAAGTGGAAGTATTTTTTCATTCAAAAGAGCACTACATTTTCATTGGGACTGGAGTTGAGGTATCTAGTTATTAAAAATCTGGTGCGATGCGCTCAGCACACAACTTTCGCTTACCAACTTACTTTGGTGTTGGTCTACATATCAATAATAAGCTTGGACTGTAACTATTTCAACGTATGGCATGTATTGTTGTTTTACGGAACTAGTCTGCGCGCGCGCACACACAAACACACACAAACACTCACACACACACACACACACACACACACACACACACACACAGACAAAAAAAAAAAAAAAAACAAACAAGCAAACAAACAAACACACACACACACACACACACACACACACACACACACACACACACACAAATGTTTGAGAAACTTTGTGTTAAAGGAATCGCTACTCACCACACATTTTAAAAATATGGTACCATAATTACTAATATAAAGTATGATTACTTGGATCATATTAGTAATTATGTTACCATATTTTTAAAGTGTGTGGAGTAGCGATTCCTTTAACACAAAGTTCCTCAAACATTTTGTGTTAAAGTGTGTGTGTCTGTGAGAGTGAGCAGACTAGCTCAGAAACTAAACCGTACGAACCTGAAATTGGTTATTTGGTGGATGTATACGCCCGCAATGTGACACCAAAAATTTCATCAAAATTGGTCAAACGGAGGGGGTACTTTATTTCATAACTTTTCTCCCATGTTTTCGTTTTTTTCGATTTTCTCAAAAACGGCTCAAACGATTTTGATCAAAATTATTATTTGATGTTTGCATATGCCCTAGATATGACAAAGAAAATTTCATCAAAATTGATCAAACGGATGGGGCACTTTACTTCATAACTTTTTTCCCATTTTTTCGATTTTCTCAAAAATAGCATTAACGATTTTGATCAAACTCGTCATATTTATTGAGAATCAAGTTTTCTTTAATATAAAGTAAACTTTATCATTATAAAATGTTCTGAGGTGACTTAAATGGGGATGTAGGGGTATTTGTTTTCCTATAAAATACCTTTGTTTTTGTTTATATGGAGAAATCCTCTGTCTCTCGTTTCGCCTTAAAATAAGAAATGGTGAATTAAGAAAAAAATCAAGTAGACATATACAGGAGAAAAAAAGAAAAATATTACGTCAACTCATAAAACACTTTGAGCCCACGCCTGCGCAGTACGCCTTGACAGACTGTTTATGTTTATAATTAAAGAGGTTCAGTTCATTTAATGGATATTATTTGTTTCGTGGTAACTATAATCAGACGCTATGGAGTATTATGCTTGCATTGCCGAATTATCACAAGTAAAAACTTTTATTTAATAATAAAAAAAGTTAGTGTACTTTAGAGAGAAAATAGAAACAAAAATAAGTAAATGAATATAGAAAAATGTGTGTCTTCGAGGAATGGCATTCAACAAAACACGTCAATTTCAGGTTGGTAAGCGAAAGTTGTGTGTTGCGCGCATCGCACCAGATTTTTTTAAAACATACGATGATAAAGAAAGTTGCAGTTCTCATGAGTGCTCTCATGATTTTTTATCAAAAACTAATAAATAATAATTAATTCTAAAATAGAACTAAATAGAGAACTAAATTTACAATTTTATTGTTTCACTTAACTTAAAAGTTAAGACATAACTAGACGTTACATAACTAGAAAGTTAAGACATAAATAAAAACATATCTAGTCTTCAGCATGAATGTACGATTTATTTACAAATAATGAGGATATCCGTAATAAAATGAAATGTTATGCGAATTATAATTATACTATCGCCTGTTAAATGAAAGGCAGATTATAACCAAAATATTTTTAATAAATTGTATAAGGCACATTCTTAAGAAGCACACTATTTAGAGGTAAAGGACACACATTCCAACAGTCAAGGAAACACAATTCAACAGATATAAATATTTCGGGTAGAACTATTTATGAGAACATAGGCATGTGTTAGGAAAGAACGCAAATTCTATGGCAGCAATGCGGACACCAGTTCCTTTTTTTTCTTCTTTTTTTTTTTTTAAACTTGAAATAACTTTTAAGGTCGGCCTTGTAGTGGACATCTTTCGGTTCAATTAGTATCAAGGAAAGAAATAGAATCTGTTAAATTATAAAAAAGTATCAATTATTACTTTTGATAGTTTATCCTATAATGGAAGACTTTTTTAAAAAAAAAAACTTTTGGTCTTTTATTATTCTAAATTTATATTTCAGTGAAAAATCCAGTCTTCCTTTTTGATAATATATATTTTTTAATATGTTAAAACATCACTACGTTTCGAGGCTCATTGCCTCATCTTCAGGTGACTATGTTATAATTATAAAATATATCAATTCTTTAAAATCTCGTCAATTATTAAAGTCAAATAATCAAATAATCACAATGTACTTCTTATTTAGAGTAACAGTGAGGTGGCCAAAATAAGAAGTACATTGTGATTATTTGATTATTTGACTTTAATATTTGACGAGATTTTAAAGAATTGATATATTTTATAATTATAACATAGTCACCTGAAGATGAGGCAATGAGCCTCGAAACGTAGTGATGTTTTGACATATTAAAAAATATATATTATCAAAAAGGAAGACTGGATTTTTCACTGAAATATAAATTTAGAATCAATTATTACTTTTTCGAGCATAACAGTTACTGTTAAAAACTTTAAAAATATTACACTTTTTACGGGACGTTGAAATATTCATCCTGGAAAAATATTTTCTTTTCTCCTTTAAATGATCATGAGATTCTTTCATATTGTATATCAGATAATTTCTCATTATTAGGAATAATGAGTGACTGTTAATAAATTGAAACAATTATTTACACTTCAATAAAGCTGTATAAATGACTTCCGCTCGCCATGGAGATAATATTAATCCTCCAGGAATTCCTTGTCTCCGGATGTCCGCAGATTACAATTTTTTATTTTAATAAAACCTATAAAGATAATAGAAATAAATTGAAGTTGTGTAAATAAGATATAAGATAATCCATCGGGAAATCCTAAAAGGAAAAATAAATGGAAAATATCAAAAATAAATCCGTCCAGATAACTGAATGAATGTTTAATTTTTGGTGTATTGGGATTTAGAAGCAACAATTTTAAAAGTATGGCTTGATTTGAAAAAAATAAAATTGCATTTAAACAATGGAATTGTACACAACAAAAACAATAGATTGTTTTTTTACTTCCACTTACCCATATTTGAAATATATAGTCAGGGAAAATACCGCGATCGAGAAAAATTTCGACTTCCGGTTTTTAACGGATATACACGTTTTGGGGCCCTTGAGTCTAAATAACCAAGTCCCGGGAAATGGCCTCTGTGAGTGAACAAACTAGCTCAAAAACTATAAACCGTACGTACGTGAAATTGGATATTTGATGTATACATATGCCCTCGATGTGACAGCAAAAATTGGTCAAATGGAAGGGGCACTTTATTTCATAACATATTAAGTTTTTTTTTTTTTTTTCTCAAAAATAGCTTTAAAGATTATGATTAAACTCGTCATGTTTAATGAGAATCAAGTACGCTTTGATATCAGGTAGCTTTATCATTATTAAAATGTTCTGAGGGGGCTTAAATGGGAAAGGGTCCTTTTTTGTTTCGTTCGTTTTACCTTTGTTTTTGTTTATATGGAGAAATTATCTCTCTGTCGTTTAGCCTAAAAATAAGAAATGGCTAAATAAGAAATAAATCAAGTAAACATTACAGGAGAAAAAAATGAAAAAAAAAAAAATCCGTCAACTCAATGGGCAGTCTTTAATGACAAACGATTGTTTATAATTAAATATGTTCTGTTCATTTATCGGAAATTATTTATTTCATGGTAATTATATGAAGTTTTCAACAATTACAAAGAGAATTATAAAATCAGACGACTTGGAGTATTAGGCTTGAGCTGCCGAATTATCACAAGTAAAAAACGTTTATTTAATAATAAAAAAAAATTAGTGTACTCTAAAGAGCAAATAAAAATAAGTAAATGAATGTGGAAAAATGTGATACTGTGAATGGCATCCAACAAAACTCTTTAATTTCTAATCAAAGTAATTTGGTAAGTGAAAGTTGTGTGTTGCGCACATCGCACCAGATTTCTTTTAAGTCACATCATATATAATCCTCTTGTCGCTATGTATTATATCCTTAAGCACGTCATGAATCCAATGATTGGAGCATCTATAAATTAAATATTTTATTATAAATTACTAAAAATGAATCATTATTATCTGTTTCCATCAAAAATTTCCTGTCTTGAGTAATAACTACTTCAAAGGGTATAAACCAAAGGCTAAATTGGTAATTCTTGGTAAAAAAAATAAAAATGAAATACTTCCCAAATACGAGGTGAATATCTTCCTAATGAGTCACTTATTACCCACTTGAGTGCAGTTAGTCACGTGTCTCATAAGTCACATTTAGTGGGAAATCAGCAACATCCGTTCTTATTTTCTTGACTACGTTCTTAGGGAACAATTAAAAACTGCATAAACCATTTGGACTAGCTAAATAAAGGGCCCACAAATATGTTACGTATACGCACGCATTTACTTCTAGGGATGGAATTTGAGTGATCAATGTTTTGCTATTTCGTAGTACTATTTTTTTTTTTTTTTACACTGATTTTCCATGAATTATAAAAGAATTTGTGTAATAAAATACTTTTATTTAAATATAGAATAGGCTTTCAATCTCTTAATTCGATAATGGATCAATAGACTCCATAACAGGAGCTTTTATTTATTAAATCGATGCCCCAACATAAATGTATAAAATTTATATAATAATTTTATTGGAGCTTGATATTATTAAATCAATCAATAATTGTTGAAATACAATTATTGATTAATACTAATTAGATAATACAAATGTTGAAAGAAAGAAATAGTGCTGAAAGACAATTATTAATAACTATTCATTCTTCTAAATGGAGAAATTACTAAGCATGTTTAATATTAATAGAAATATTAACAACAAAGAAATACCAGGGAAAAAAATAAGGCATTATCAATAGCTTTGAAATAATTAAAATAAAGTGTTGTAATTTTTGAACATTTCATGGAGAGGCGGATGAAAGGCTACTGAAAAAACGATGAAAAATAAAATGATATTTTTATATACGAGTATTTTCGACGATTTTAAAAATTATACTCGATAATTGATTTTGAAACCCCCCGTCTTTCCAAATGTGCCCCAAACAAGTGTTTTGAATTTCAAAAATTAATGAATTTCGCGATTTAAAAAAAGTACTAGAGTAAACTAACTGTATATCCCGGTTTCACCCGGGGAATTTCATTTTTTCAATAAACAATTCTGTAAACAAAAATAGCACTAATTGGTTATTATTCTAAATCTTTAGAATAATAAATTGATTTTTTCCAACTCAAACGGTCGATTTCGTAAAAAAACCAATGTAAAGCGAGATCATAACGATTTTCATAACAATAAAGAATATACCCAGAGATTGGCTGAAGTTATGCAATTTTAATACGGACAGGTGTTCGCACCTGGTATGAAAGAACCACTGAGCAAAATATGGAGAAATTAGGACAAACGGTATGGATTTCTATAAAAAACAAACAGAATTTCATCTTTATTTGTATAGATTAAAATTTAGGTATGAATGGAAAATTCATTGAGTGTAAAAATGGATCACATGCGGTTGAGTGTAAAAATAATTTAAATTTCTTTCAATGTTAAGAATTGGGAGAGTCAAGGTTGCATCCATTTACTTTAATGAGTTAACTATTTACTAGCAACTACATACTACTCTGCTGATTCTTAACAATTCTAAGTAATTGGAATACTATAACTTAATTCCTAAATGGATTTCCGACATTACAGGAAAGCATAAGTATCGAACATAATAAACCTTCTATGATCAAATTTTAAGTATATTTATTAAGACCAAGTTAGATTAGTTAAAAGTTTATTCAAAATTAAGGTTATGAACAGTCTTACATCAGCAGTTTAACAATAGTCATTCCCTTTTAATAAAGTACAAATGGTTTGGGGTGCAGACACAAGGGATAACTTCTATATGGGGACTTAACGTATAGCATTAAAGAGCTTAGTGGATGAGTATGTCAAGTTACATTTTTGAAAAAAATTGAAATTTTTCTAGAAACGAATGCGTGATTTTCTCCTTTAAACATAGCTTGTTTCTTTTATTTTGAATAACCAAACAACATCATATGAAAATATGCTGAATGCGTGAAACAGTAACAAATAACAACTAACAACAAAAACAAACTAACAATAAAGCTATTTTTGTCGACTAGTTTTTGTTACATAATGTGTTCATCCACAAAGCTCTTAAATAGTGTCCAACGTTACGTTCCAAATTTCGGGTCTTCATCGGCCCTTGTTACTATTTTCCACCATTATTCTATATTAAATTAAAATTCTCCCATGTGGTACAGAATTCGATTAATCCTATTTAAAAGATAAAAGGAAATATCCAAAAAAACAACAAAATTTTACATTAATTTATTTAAAATAGTTATAAAAATTATTTAATTTCTTTGTAAAATATAAAACAGATTTAAATTGAACAGTCATTCTTCATACACCTATTTACAAATATTTTATAAATCAGAAGAATAATGGAAAAAAAAATTGTTTCCAAATTGAACGAAAATTTCTTTTGACTTGTCATATGGATGATATAATTTTTTTTCAATATAATTTTTTTATACTTTTTTGTAATAAATTTAAACAGACATTGTCATTGAGAATTCTTCTGACAAATTTAATGTAAATAAAATGTTTTCCGGATTATATAAAAGATAAACATTCATTCCCAGGTTAACTCCTTCAGCATCCTGAAAAACAGAAAGTAGAATATATATCAGTCACTGATGCACTGTGGTTGCTAAAAATATTTAATTGTTATAAACAAAACAAAAGTGAAAATAAGTGCGTCTTGTCTTAGATTTTTCCTTGAATGGTTATACAAAAAACAAAAAATAAATAAATAAATGGTGTTAGCCTTAATTTTTATTCCTGATATTTAAACTGAAGCAAAAATGAAGCGGTTTATCGCATTTAATTTTTGAAAAAAAAAAGAAAAAAAAAAAAAGCTTGAGTTAATTTCGCAATTCAACCACAGTGACAAGGCTCTTACAATTTAATCATGCAAACCACAAGATTACTTTCTTTTTATAAAAAATATATTTATCATTCGTTTTTAAAAATATATAATCTGTATATACACATCAAAATTCTGCTTTCTGTTTTTCAAATGTTCCAGAGTTTTGTTGTTTTGTTTTTTTCTAAATATGCTTCAATATGGTAAGGGGTAGAAACGTATTTTCCCAAATAATTGAATAATTTCGTCGATACCTAAACACTATAAGGCAATGGATTTATGAAGTTAAATATAACTTTTAATTACATACCTATATATTATTCATTAATCAACAAGCAAATTACGAAAAACATATACATTTATCAAAGACGTTTCGGAGTTCTACCATATCATCGGGATTATTTTTTTTTTTCCTAATTTCCTATAGTATGCCCTTTGAAAAAGAAAAAGGACTTGTAAAATTACATTTTATTCATATTAATCATACTTAGTTTATCTATATCCGAAAAGTCGATGATGATGAGTTTTAATAAATAGTTATCCACAAAAAATAACTCTTTTTCAATTTTTAGATTATTAATTAATAAATGATAACTTCTTACAATAAAATTTATATATAAAATGTATAGATTATTCTTTCAGTTTTTTTGTTTTTTAAATTAATATAAATTAATTTTGGTATGGATTGAGTGATATAGGGAGTATTAATATGAGTAGAACACATAAGGCAGACATAGAATATTCTAAATAATATCCAGAGATGACTTACCCAAATCTTGCAGTTTCGCTTCTTAATCTCGAATATTTTTCCATTCTTCTTTTTCTACTACGCACGTTATCGACGGAACTGACGGCAGTGACAGTCTTCAAAACAAAGTCTCTAATTCTAGTTATGTGACAGTTCAAAAAATTACTAATAAGTTTAAATAATAAAATACACAAAATCGGTAAGATGACGAAGAGTTGATATTCCTCTGCCCCCCTGGCTGTCATGGAACTATCCAGCTTTGGCGTTCTCTTTCCTCTCGGCGATCCTGACGACAAGAGGCCTGTTGTAGACTACTGGAAGCTCTAACTTTGCGAATACTGCGAGCTGCGGACTGAGTACGTGCCTAGACCAGGTGCATATCCTCAACCTCCTATTGTCTCTAAGATCGGTTGTCATCTCTTTTTATACTCCTCGATGATAGCTATAGATGATTATTATATGACGATAATGATAAGCTGCTCCGATATGATAGCAGAGCTCTCCGCGTTCAGAACAAGACCCTTCCACTCAGACGGCCGACTATATACTGATGAATCGATCTGAGTAATGTGCCAGCATCCCGTCCTGGCAGCGCTAGTGATCCAGTGGGCCTTTCGTCCTCCGCCGGATGTACATATTTATGTATTATTATAGAATACATAAATACAGTAGTGATGAACAGCGCATGCCAGCAGCATATACGGCGTAATACGCCACTGTCACCATCAATTCAACTTGACACACATCCATCAGACATCATCATGATGATATAAAATGTTCGACTTAATTTCTTTATATTTTTGGATTTAACATGCCATGAATGAAATAAGAAAAACAAAATCCAAATAGAGGACTATGGTGTCATTCCATGCTATTATGTAACACCAAAGACTTAGATTTTTGGTATATTAGTCCACGGCAGGTCTCTATTGACTTCAACCGTGAAGTCTCTGCACCTTGCGGATTCTTTCGGGGGATCATTCTAGGACATTATTAGATGAAAAAAAGGCAAAAATTAAAATCCTAAAGGTGGCCGTTTTTTTCATTTTAACAAATTTCGCATTTTTTAAGTAAAATGTACAAACATTTGATTGTTATATATACTTATCGTAATCTTTATCATCTAATGTTTCCTAAAGTGCATGCTGTATTTTTTCATTTCAAAGATTTCTGCGAAAAAACTGGAAAGGGATTAGGATTCTACAGTGAACAAGCCACTGAATCGGTTCATCACGATTTTTCATAAACTTGGAAGAAGTATAAAGTGAGTAATTGCAACCCAAATTATGCTAAACCCTTATTGTTATTGAATGCTGTATGCGAATATAATTCTAATCACATTTAATGTGTACCTTAATTATCTGTGAATTTCATATTATGTACTTTTGTATAATATTTAACATAAATAAAGTAATTAAAACAAAGTTTCAAAAATCTATTAACTTTTGAATATTATTATTTTATAAGATCATATTTAATTCCTAAGTGAAGCATTTCCGTCAACTATATGAAAAAAGATACACGAAGAATAAATATTAAAATTAAATGTTTACACATTTTGTTAAAAAATGCGAAAATCGTTCAATGAAAAAAACGGCCACCTTTAGGATTTTAATATTTGAATTTTTTTTTCATCTAAAAATGTCCTAGAATGATTCCCCGAAACAATCATTCGGGTTCGAAAGCGTCATTCGGTGAAAAGACTTCACGGTTAAAGTCAATCGAGACCTGCCGTGAGTCATGAGAAAATAGTACATAACAAAACTATATTAATGCATAATTATTTCTTGAATATTTTTTAGGCAAATTTTATAACGTTACTCTATGGCACCAACGGGCAGGTTCGAATCCGAAGTCGGGCCGGGATAACCAAGTGTGCAACCCCGTTTAGCATTCTCCAGCTGAACGGCGGCGGTTTGAATCCGCCCTGGGCAGGTGGACTTTTGTTTCTTGGCGGGCCCAGGGAATAAATTTCGACCTTCATTGTAATTAATTGTTCAACATTTAAGATAAAACAATGATTAAGGGTATTCAACTTATTTTGAGGCCTGAAATATCAGGTCAAAATAATTACGAAAAAAAGTTTTTGAACCCTAAAACAACAATTCACTGAAAATAATCCAACAGGATGAGAAGGTATAACAATGTGACAAGGTTATATGCCAATGCGACATTAATCTTCAATTTTATAGAATAAAAGCGAGGTTACAGTACAAACTATATCCAGAAACTACATATCCCATATTAGGCAACCGTCCCATAATGGGGCACTTTCCCCTACGGTCAACAATCTCCCACCATTATCATTAAAAAATATTTTATCACTAGGTATTTTTGGTGCTGGTCACAAAGAGCGAACTAGTATGTGGGCTGGCTAAGGCTAAAACATTTTCGTTTTTACTTTCACTTACCTATATATGAAATATATAGTAAGTGGAAGTATTGCGATCATGAAAAATTTCGACTTCCGGTTTTCAACGGAAATACACGTTTTGGGACCCCCTGAGTCGAAATAACCAAGTCCCGCGAAATGGTCTGTGTGTGTGTGTGTGTGAACAGACTAGCTCAAAAACTATAAACCGTGGGAACCTGAAATTGGGTATTTAGTGTAGGTATATGCCCGCAATGTGACAGCAAAAATTTCATCAAAATTGCTCAAAGGGAGGGGGTAGGTACTTTATTTCATAAGTGTTTACGTTTTTTTCGATTTTCTCAAAAACCGCTCTAACGATTTTGATTAAACTGAGTATTTGATCTATTTATATGCCCGAGATACGACTGTAAAATTTTCTTCAAAATCGATCAACCGGAGGAGGGACTTTACTTAATAAATTTTGTATCATTTTCACGTGTTTTTTTTTTATTTACTCAAAAACGGTTTTAACGATTTTGATTAAACTGAGTATTTGATCTATTTATATGCCCGAGATACGACTGTAAAATTTTCTTCAAAATCGATCAACCGGAGGAGGGACTTTACTTAATAAATTTTGTATCATTTTCACGTGTTTTTTTTTATTTATTCAAAAACGGCTTTAACGATTTTGATCAAACTGGGTATATGATGTATGTATATGCCCGAGATACGACTGTAAAAATTTCATCAAAATTGATCAACCGGAGGGGGGACTTTACTTGATAAATTTTGTACCAATTTCACGTGTACATATTTTTAATTTACTCAAAAACGGCTTTAACGATTTTGAAGAAACTGGGTATTTGATGTATGTATATACCAAATATGTAAAAGCCAACATTTCGTCAAAATTGGTCAAACTGATGGGGCACTTTATTTCATGACTTTTTTTCCAATTTTTACCTTTTTTTCAATTATCTCAAATACGGCTTTCACGATTTTTATCAAATTCGTCATATTTAATGAAAATTAGGTTTTCTTCGATATCAGGTAAGCTTTATCATTATTAAAATGTTCTGAGGGGGCTTTTTTTTTTGGGGGGGGGGGCTTTTTTTTGGGGGGGAGGGGGCCTTTTTTGTTTGTTTGTTTCTTTCTTATAAAGTACCATTGTTTTGGTTTACATGGAGAAATTAACTGTCTCTCGTTACGCCTAAAAATAAGAAATGGCTAAATATGAGATATGATAAAAATAAGGAAAACATAAAGAGGAGAAAAAAAGAAAAATATTCAGTCAACTCATAAAACTCGTTGAGCCCACGCATGCGGAGTACGCCTTTAATGACAGACCATTGTTCATAATTAAAGCCGTTCTGTTCATTTGAGAAGTGGCAATTAACGAAATGCATTAATTTCTAATCTAAGTAAGTTGGTAAGTGAAAGTTGTGTGTTGCGAGCACGCACCAGATTTTTACTCTTCGCTCGCCTTCCCCTACTATTGCAGCTCGCATGGAACATATGGAAACTCACTCGGCAATTCGTAGCTTTTTAGAAACAACAAAAAAAAAAATATTGCATAGACATTGGTTTATTATGCAGCACTTTAAATACTTTTCCATTCCATCCAATTACAGCCACATATTAATAAAATAAAACCTATATTCTGTTCTTTTTTCTTCTTTCTTTTATCCTTTTGTTTTTTTGGCAAAATATTTTTGTAACAGCTTTTATTACGTTACGAACACTGATCGATTGTATATTTTGCAACAAAATTGGATGAGACTTAGTCAATAGAAATATGAGATGAAAAAGGCGCCATAGCTTTCTACCTACAAGCCAACAGTTCAAATCCGTGTGAACCTGTGAGGCGAGTGAGTCAAGCTACTGTCATGCAAGAACAATGGTGCAGCGACTTTTTACTGTCAGTTCAAAAACTCGGTCGGAGTAACCAGGCCATGATCCATCTGCCTGTTTATAAATAAACAGTGCTTGTCTCTACCTATAATAATAACTAAACATACGTTAAAATAATCGGTGAGGGCTCACCCTGAAGTTATTCACCTGTTTCACAGTAAAAGTTAATTATCATGATACTCGCACAGGTAATCCTCCACACCTGCTACAAGCCTTCCCGAATTGGCCTCTTCCCTGTTTATTGCCAAACATTTTCAACGTCAATCACTAAGCTAATTTTAGTCAAATGCTTTTCTCGCACTTGTGAATCTACCTATACTCCCGATATTTAAAACCTGACTGATAAGGTGCCAGCCTTCTGTTGGTACTGAAGGAAATCGGAATAAATGAGAATATTAACATTCGAAAAAGAAAAGAGAAACAGTTTTATTTATTAAATGAATTTTGAAGAGCGAGCATAGCGAATGTTGGTATGAAATGGATATGAATAAATATGAACTAAAAAGAATAAAATAGGTTCTCCATAATCCTAATATGGCCGTCATTTTTTTTTTTTTTTTTTGCTTAGAGATTTTATCCAAATCCTATCTAGCCAGAAATCTATGAATTTTGATTTAGCTTAGGTTAGAAATAATCTAAGTATTATCAAAGTCATATCTTTGTTTTTTTGATAAATTGTATTAGCTGGTGGTAACCCTTGCTATTCTGCTCCTTTATTATGTTGGAGATACTGAGAGCTGACCCCTCGATATATTTCCTCCTCTGAACACTGAACCGCCTGCAGGACATCACCAGGTGGCAACACTTCATGGCAGAACTCGTAATTCCGAGACTCCCTTATTTTTATCAAATTCGAACATTTGCTTGCTTGTCCATGATTGGTTCTCAATCTAATGAAGTTTGTTACTTCGCTTATTTCTAGATTCTTACAGATAGTGGCGAACCATGGCTTTAAGGTAAGTTTAGGTTGGATTAAATAATGATCCTTCCCCTTACTTTGGGATTCCCAATCCTACAAGTTTTGCCATTCATTTAAAATCGCTGCCACTCAATGAGGGAAAAGTATCTATTTTGGGGACTTTAGCATTAGTCACCGATACTTTGGTAGGTCATCATTTTTTAATCCTGTTCGAAAAAAAGGCAATATCCAAATTGTGATTTTTTTTAAGAAGTAATAAAATCAAGTGCAATAAATAAATCACAATCACAATAAAATCAATCAAGCACATTGAATAAATGTCAAGCGAAAGATGTAAATGATAACTGCAGTTAGATTGTAGGTTGCAGAGACTAAACAAGTATGTCGTTTTCGTTGGTTTGTTCATGCATCAAGAGAGCGAAAATTGAAAGAAGGTTGGCATCTAATAAAACTAATCAAGGATCTGCTTTGAACTAAAAAAGACAGGAAGCAAGTTCGCTAAAATCTTATAATCCATAAAACCTTGAAACTGCAATAGCATAAATAAAATATTACATGAATAATAATTTAAATTTAAAATTAAAAACAAAAAACTATTGGTGATAATGAAAATGTCAACAAAGGAAAATCTGACAACATAAACTGGTTGAAATAATTTGTTTACAAAAATAATAACAGGTATTATAAACGTCAATAAGTATTTGTATTACATACGAACTGTGTTTGCAAAGAAAACATTTACAATAGAATTAAATTTTCAGTAACACAGATTTCTGGACATCTAAAAAAATTAGCCCTATATTTATTTAGGGCATAGAAGTACTATCTTAAAATTTAATAAGACTTATTAAAAAAAAGAGGTTTTAGATCGCCCAGTATTCGTAGTTGTAGATAGCGATCACTATCTTAATATTTAAAGTTATGCATTCTTTAATTACCCTCTAAGTTTATCAACAATAATTTAATCAACGGAAGATTTGGACAAAATACAAATAAAATAAGAAAATATAATTAAAATAGGAAAAGTTCAACTTATGAAAGTCCCTATTTAAAATACAGATTTTTAAATCCAACAGAGAGCCCAAGGTCAATTGGTGTATTTTCTCTAAACTTAAAAATAAATCTCTCAAGGCGTCAACTCCTCTCCATAATTTTATTCACTTTGTCTGAAGTTTCACATCGCATATTTCACAGGAAAAAATGAAAATAGAAGTAGTATATTGAAAAAATAAAATAACATTAATTCTAGATTCAACTGTATATTTTCTACTAAAAAGGATATAAAACTTGTATATTTTCTACTAAAAAAGATATAAAACTCGTATATTAGTTTTAAATAACATTAAATATGTGTAATCAGTGTGCAGATATGCAAATAGTTGAAACCAAGATTTTTATTGTTAGAAATTTTAAAAATTAAATAACTTAGGACGTTTCCAATCATAAAAACCAAGTACCTTGTTATCAATGTTTCAAACGTGTGTTAATATAAATATAACTAAAATTATTTATCCAAACATTTTTTTTGTAAAATTATATTTGATCTAAGAGTTGATTGTCGAAGAATTAAATCCTAAAGCTTCTCAGTATAATTCAATAGTAGCTTTTATTTTTAAACCGTCCAAGTGTGCTGGCCCTAGCCGTCCAAAAATAAAAGAATTGCGTAACATTTATTGCACTATAAAACAAGTTGTAAGCACTAAATATATAAACCAAAATTGAAAAACTATATAAAAACCAAAATATACTTACGTATTATTGAAATCAACAGATTCATCAGGGTTGATTAGTGAATCCATTCTAAGATATTATTTAACTAAAAACAAAACGAATAATCTAAACACACACTCTATCTAAAATATAATTAATAAGTCTCCATAACACAACCCTCGAGTATAATAATAACGTAACTTTAGTTTGACAAATAACTAGAAGGAAAGTACCAATCGCACGCACAGCGAACGGCTTGCTACTGACCGTTAGAAACAAAGAGCATCTTAATCGTCTGATAGGGTAAAATAAAACCCAATAATCAACGCCTAATTTCTAAGCTTTATTATAATAAACTGTCATTTTTTCAAAATATGAAAACTTCACCAACACTCCGTTCCCCAATCTCTGCTTTAAATCCTTAAATTAAAAATTATAGCTATACAAATGAAAATAACCTCCCTCGGGTTACAGTGGTGATTCTCAAATCGGAATGCAACATTATCTTATTATGAATAAATAATTTAGTTCCAAACTATTACTTAAAAAGTCTTCAACAATCTTAGATTATTGATTAGATAATCCTTTTAATTTGCCTATAACCATGAACAATCAATTCTAGCATTTTGATCTTGAAAAATGCTTGTAAAAAAGCAATGTACATTGTAATTTATAGATCATTATTTGCCAGGAGTTATCACTTAATTTGGATTTCAAAGACGGAGTTAGGACAAAACAAAAGTACAATTTATTCCTATATCTTGAAATTTAAAATTTAATGAACTTTTAATATACAAATTTTTCTGAGCTAAATACAGAAAGGGAAATTGAGTAAGTCAAAAACTCTTTCGTAAAGCTTATAAGTATTATGAACTTTGTTAAGTTTTACTTGGATACAAAGGCCCAATGAGAAAAGCTCAATGTAAACTCAGTGTAATTATTTTGTGCCAAGAACCCTTATGACAGAAGCTGACAGAAAAATAGTTTAGTAAGCATGTTCAATGCTTTCAAATAAGGTGTAATATAAACATTATTTCAATAATTAAAAAATTATACTAAAAAGCAGGATTTTAGGTTTGACACGGAGCTTTTGATTATTGAGAAAAAAATATTGATTTCAAATTTGACTAATTTTCTCAAATAGTGAAGAGTCAAAGGATTACAAGCCTTAAACTGATAATATTGTGGCCAGTAAAGGATCGACAGCTATGGGATACAGTTAATAAGAAATAATGCTAAAAATACAACTTGCAAACAAAATAGTGATAATTGAAGTATTCGTACATCTATAAAATAGCATATTCAAAGGAATTAATAAGCATGTTACTAACATATTAGGAAATAAAAGTATAGAATATTGAATTGGAAGAGTAAAGATGGTTGAATAATCAAAGGTCATGGACTTATTAAAAATGTTTCCCAATCTGATAAATAAATTTGTTTTCTGCAATTAATTAAATTTTTCAAATCAGAATTTAAGCAAACGGCACATACATATATCACACACATTTATATAAGACAAAACAATTCTAACAAGCATTAAGCAGATGCAAACAAGCCAAATCGAAAGAAAAACAACAAATAATGCAATCCATCGAAAACATGCAAAATTTCATTAAAACTTTAGTCATTTATATATTTATAGCAATTTATTACATTTTCAAAATATATATATATTTTTTGAAATGATCAATAAACTTAACAAAATAAAACAAATAATAAATAACAATTCATAGTTAAAAAAGGAATGAAGTGATGTTAAAAATGACAAAATAGTACACCATAGTAACATAATTAATGAAATAAATAAAAATTATCAATAAATTAAGAAGAAAATAAAAAGTTAAATAACAAATATTTACCATGACTAGTCAGATACAGCCAAAATCTTACATCTTTAATTTAGAGGCACTATTTCAGATAAAATAAAATACAAATATTTAACATATACGACTTTTGTACAACTCCCCAAAGCTTTTCGTGATGAGCACTTCTTATATTTTTTATCTTTTTTTTTAATAATCACTATATGTTAATAGATGAGAAAAACACCTAAAGATAGTTGTTTTTAAATGATAGTATATATACATGTATACTTATAAATACAGTACACATATGGATAAAAGAAAAGAAAACTTTCTTTTAGCATAACATAACAATAATCAATATTTAAAAAACAAGTTAACATATTTTCTAGACAATTTAAACCAAATCATTTAATATTAATAAACTTTATTATTAAAATCACATATACAAATAAGAACACACTGATTGCACAGGCGTACCAACACACTAACAATTTAATACCTTAATATTCTCGTTTGAATAGTAATATTAATTTATAAAAAGTAATAAATTCATAATTAGCAGTACAACCATATAAAATATTTTTAAGTAAGTTAGTAGTTATCAGGTATATAACGATATCCTAATATTAAAATATATCATGCTTAATCAATTTTTTTTTTAGGAAGGAGGTAGTGGAAATATATTGGTAGGTTTATTTGAACACCAGGAAAAGTAAACATGATTTTTAGGAACAAGATACAAATTAAACGTACATTATTGTATTATATCGTAAATAATTACATATAGATAAATTTAAAAATATCTTATTATTGCTACCGAACTATTACCTTATAATTGTTTTTATCTAATCATAATTTAAAATTTCTTTCATCCCATAAAATATCATTATTTATAAATAATAAATTCATTATTTAGAATTATTTCAATAGATTTAATTAAAATAAATATATGCAGAATTATAATCTAGGCCAACAATTGATGAATGAATACTTTTAAAGCTAAGCTAATTCATTAAATTGTTGTAACACTTAAGATTAGTTTTGCACACTCACCCCTTTTGGCAAGTTGAAGTCCTAACAATTCATTTAACTGGTTTCAGGATCTTTATCTTTTTAGTTATTTAAATAGAACCTCTGTCTACAGAACATAGAATTAAATTCTCCTAATACTGAACCTTTTATATTATATGTATAAGAAAACTTTGATGTACATAAAAAAATTATAGAAAAACTATTAAATAAAGGCTGGTCATAACCTAGTCTCATTCCACTATGTTCCTCTTAAATAAAATTAATTTTCTAGATTGTTATTATATTCCTCGCAGAATAAACCAGCATTAAACAATTTTATCATTTCACAACAAATAGATATGCTGATATAGTTGAGGTACAACAAATGCAACTCATCATCATGTTGTCTACCGTTTTTGGTACTAGGAATCCCAAAGGAATTTTTCTGTCCCAACAAGCCTACATTTTTCAAACCAAACAATATTAAATTAGAAATAAAATTAATGTAAATAAGGGAGCATAATGTAGTTTAAATTATAACTACTGTAAATTATTATATTGGCAGGTTTTTAAACAGCATAGTGAGTGGCAACGTTACATTCTAGGATTATCATGGTGTGATATATGCCATAACCCTCACATTAAAAATAATAAAAAAAAAAAAAAAAAAAAAAAAACATGTGCCATAGAGGTAGCCATAGCTTTTTTTTTTTAAATTTAAATTGCCACATCTAAAACGACTATTTACTATTTTTTTATTCCAATTGATAAGTGAAGGGGTTAATTTTTGTTTCAGTTTCAATTTTAAAGATTCATTAATAATTTAAAAAAAACAATATTAAATTAGAAAAAAAATAAATATAAATAAGGGAGTGTAATGTAGTTTGAATAAAAATACTGTAAATTATTATATTTACAGGTTTTTAAACAGCATAGTGAAAGGCAATGTTACAATCTGGGATAATCATGGTGTGATTTGTGCCATATCTTCCAAATAATAAAAAAAAATATGAGCAGTAGTCTCAGAGACAGCCATAGACATTTTTTTTTAAATTTAAATGCCATAACTAAAATGAAAATTTATTAATTATTTATTAATAAATAAGTGAGGAGGTTAATTTTTTTCAGTTTTAAAGATTCATTAATATTTTTTTAAAAAATTGATGCATCATTAATAAAAGTTGAGAGAAATAAAACAAATGTAATGATAACTTAAAAATGGCTTCTGAGATGAGAAATAAAACAAATGTAATGATAACATAAAAATTACTTCTGAGATGAAGGTTATTGAGCAGTTCAAATGTATCTATTCGATTTAGCTTAAATCTCTTACAGGAAGTCATTTATACGCTCTAACAGATGCCAAAATTAGCTGCCTTACAAGTTCATAAAAAAAGAAACATTTTAAAAATAACAGCCTAATTTTTTTGCACTCATTGAATTCCTACTTCTGCAATATCTGCCATCTCTCGGCTAGTTAAGGATATAAATTGGAAAGAAAGGAGGGAGGTATTCTTCTAAACAGTCTACAGTCCGATCTTAAGTCCGATTCTGGTAAATTACTAAAGAAATAAAGAAAGGCCCAGACTCGATGAGAATTGTAACTGCCGTTTTGCTATTAGTTCAAAAATGGAAGTTAGATTGAGTGAATAGTAACTTATTACCCGTGAGAAAGGGAGATAGATGGACAGAACTTATGAACTGAAATAAGCAACAAGTAAGATCTCAGCATTAATTTCACAAACAGCAGCTACAAAACAAATAATTCAAAACAACCAGACATGCTGGCCACTATTGAAACATTATAGAATCAACAACTGTATTTATTTTAGATAATCCAGAAATAAAAATGTATTTTGATTAAGATATTAACAAAATAACCATAACCTATCCTGATTTGGCACAGAACCCCTTTTAGTTCACCATGTTTATTATAAGTTAAAACCTTTATCACACCTTAAATTCCTCATAGAACCTTTAAAAAAAAATCTAAATTATACTTCAATAATATCCTATTAGATATTATAGTCGAGAAATCATGATTTTAGCAGAATTTACGAAGAATTACTGACATTCCTGATATTTCTCTAATACAACCTTCCCGAATGGTTGACATCCGCCCTGTTTATATATTTTTCAATGATTTATTTGTACGAGGGCTATCCAGAAAGTAGATTACGTTTTCGTCTGTGTCCGCTAGGGGCGGGGCTAGCGCGGCCATCTTGGGGTCAGAGCGTTGCGCAGCTCAGTCGGCATCTAGCCGTGCTAGTGAGAGGTTCGTGCTGTGCTCCGTTAAGATACTGTGAAGGTTTGAAATGTCTGCGTTAATTGAAAATCCTGCGAGGTGCGTGCAGTAATAAGGTTTCTGACTGCAAAAAACTGTAAACCGATAGAAATCTATCGGCAGCTGTGTGAAGTGTATGGGGACAACATTATCACTGAAGGTGGAGAGCGTCAGTGGGTCATAAGATTTAAAAATGGCCGAACCTATGTTCACGACGAAGATCGAAGTGGGAGACCCAGCAAAGTGACTGCCGAACTTGTCGAAAAAGTCCGTGAAAATCGAAAGTTCACAATAACGGAACTTTCTTTGAGTTTTCCACAAATTTCGCGAAGGTTGAAGTTTGTCTGCAAGAAGAGGTAACGAAGTGGTTGAAGTCGCAGGCGGCAGAATTTTTCGACGAAGGAATTTCCAAGCTCGTACATCGCTACGATAAATGCCTTAATTTGAATGGTGACTATGTAGAAAAGTAGTATTTGAGTGTGGCTTTCATCTGTATATAATAAAATTTGTTTCCTATACTTTGTTTATTTTTTATTCCAAAACGTAATCTACTTTCTGGATAGCCCTCGTAATTAAAAGAGAACAAATCAGTTTTTTTTACTTATGAGTAGTAAATTATACAAGAATAAAATAGGGATGAATAAATAAAATATAATTTTTAAAATATTTAAGTACGCACTACTACAAAATTTTTGGAATTTTTTTTTCTTTTTTTCTTAGAATAAAAGAAAGTATGATAAAAAAACATTAAAAGAAAATAATATCCTTCTATAATACACATATGTACATCAGAGGTTACTGATTATTTTAATCCAATTATTTGATTAGGATCATAATAAGGCTTTTAGTTTTAATCATAGTTTTAAATAAAATAATAAAAGGTGAGTGATTCAGCTAAAAAAAAAAAAAAAATTAAAATAGCTTTTACTCAACCTACCAATATTAGATCAAGTAAACTTTGTTTTTACAAGTCCGACAATTTAAAGCCTGTCCTAAATTACAAGTTTAGCGACTAAAGGTAGGCAGAATATCAGCTATGCGAATAATCCTGCAACCGAGGTTTGGAACCGAACCAAGACATCTTCCAGTCTAAGGTGTCCTTTAATAAACATTCCTCCTCAGGGCTCAGTTTCAGTAAGGTAGCGACAGCTCGGGTCAGATGTTGGGCCTGAAAAACAAAAGATAAAAAAAAAAAAACGAATTAGTTTAAAAATAAAAAGGTAGGTAAAATAATGGTATAAAAAAGTTAGTTAAAAAAATATCTTTATACATATAAAAATCTCGTGTCCCGATGTTCGTCGGGAGTAAAATCAGAAACTACTCAACCCGTCTTTATAAAATTTGGCTCATGTGTGTAGTCTTGTCCAACTTAAAAGATAGGATAGTTTTTATCTCGATTATTGACCTCAATATTTCTTTTATTACAAATTAAATACTTATTAAATTAAATAATATACTCCGATCGAGTGTGATTATTTGTAAGTTTTATAAATTTCCAACAGATGACGGTCTAAGTTGATTTATCGACACAACACTTAATTTTTTTCGATATTTAGGGTGGGTAAGCGTCCAGTAGCCAAATTTATTTTTCCGGCTTGGACTAGGGAAATCCGTGTTTTTCCAATAGACAATTATGTGTCGCCTTGTTACGTGTAGGGAAAACATCGAATCTATTTGTTTTAGCAAAAGACAGGTTAACCAAAATCATTGTACACCTATTAGCACTGCAATGAATAGAAATTGTGAATTCGAATAATAAAAAAAATTTAAATTATTATTATAAAAAGTTGTAAATTAACGTTATCTATCTTATTCATAAAATTAAATTTTTATTTTTTGATAAGTAGTACTGTAAGAACATAGCCTGTTTTAGGTAGCACCTTCTGGTGAGATATCTCATAACATCATATGTTATATTCTGAATATAATTAACATGCATTAAGGCCAAAAGATTAATTTGGAACAGTTTTGCTAACTGTCTATTATGATTGTACTAAACCCTATTCTTTATAAGTTCCTTTTACATGTGTGTTAATTATATTTAATCTCACATCTGCTGAAATAACATCAAAGTGCAAAATGAAGGGATCATTAGTACTTACTATAATCAAATATGACATATAAAAAAATAAAAACTTCAATCCTACTAAATTCTTTAAAAAAAAAATTTAAACTTGGCGTAAAGTTGTATTTTAAATCCTGTAGGTTTTTAGATTAGCTGAAATGTTTTAATTTTTATCAGGGAATTTCAACTTGACGGTATTAAAAAGAATAGGGTATACTTAATTTAACGCATTAAAGCTAATGAGCCACAGCAAAGCGTTCCCGGGTCTGCTCGTATTATTATAAATTTTAAAAACCATTATCTGAAAAATTATTAACAACTAGTTGGCTCTTGCATCGAAGTCAGAAATAATATTGGTCAGAAACCAAAGATTAAGTACGATATAAAAATCAAATATATTTACAAGGTAAAACATAATTTTTTTTTCTGCTTGTGTGGGTTCATTGTAATAAACCCAAACATTGATTTAAGTTATGTGCCAATAAAATAGCTTATTCAAGTTGTACTATATTTTGAATACTTAATTAATCAAACAGAAACATATATAGCTTAATAAATACAAAATCACAAGGTACCACTACCTCATATTCTCGACTCGTTAGAAATTTCATGATGACATGCTTAAGATAGAGAAAGTTGACTTCGTCATCTCCATTAGATCCTTGCCCACTGTAAGGGGTCGGATGGTTGCTGTTGTATTGGCTACCTCCGTAGAAACCAGAATTGTGATTATTCATAATCATCTGCTGGTCGCCACTGCCCATGTCTGATGATTTGAGTTCCCTCTGCAATGTTTTCTTCATGTCACTCAGTTTCTGATGAAGTACTCTGATGTTCTGCAAGACAAAAATAAATTATAAAAAAATTATCCTTATCTTTTATTTCATATGAGATTGTATCCCCAAAACAAAATTGAAAAGGCTAAATATTATAAAAAACAACCTTATCACCTTCAAAATATATATACAAAATAATAAATAAAACATTATTGTATTTGAAAATGGCTGACAGCTGTCCTGTTTCTTTCCTTGGCCTCTTCTATCTTGTTGAATTGGTGTGCTTTTATTTCAAGCCCCTTTTCATGCGTAGAAATCAGAAAAAAGTGTCTGACCACAAGAACCAGATCAGGCGAATGAGGTGGGTGGGGCAATTTTTTCACTTTTTTTTTTTTGTTGGCTCACAGACCTTGGAGACCTTTAGCTGCCTCAACTAGCCTTTTCCACCTGTGTCTATCTTGGGCGATGGCTTTCCAATTCACCACTCAATGTTCTGCGGCTTCCTTCTTGATTATGTCAGCCCATCTTGTCCAGGGTCTCCCTCTTGGTTTTGTACCGACCACTGCTGCATTCATCGTCATGGGAGCCTGGTGGGTTGCTTTCTTCTCCAGAGTCACAGCTCATTATCCCACTTTAGTTCCAATCTTTCGATTCTTGCTTCTAAGATGCTGGTCAATATCCAAGATTCGCACCCATAAATTAGCACGGGTTTTATTATAGTGTGGTAGACCCTGATTTTCAGTGTGCAGCTGATTTTCTTAGACCTGAGGACACGAGAAACCAAGAAGAACTCAAGATTGGCACTGGCTATTCGTGGTAATTCCGTCGTGACTATATTAGACCTCTGTTAGTTGGTTGTTTATTGAGGTTACTGTCAATCCGAGGTATTTGAAGTTATCTACTTTCGGTAGATAATTTAAGGGGAAGGTATAGATTCATACATTTTTATTGTCCATCACGTGTAGGTTCCGGCTTACTATCATGTCCTTCGTCTTATTTTGATTGACTTGTAAGCAGATGTCTCTCTCTGAAGTAATCAGGGATCCGGCAAGTGACTGAACTCTCTTTCTTCTTTCTTACTTCCTAGCACAGGCACATCATCTGCATAGGCGAGGAACTCATGCATTTTTCCCACTTGCCTTGGTACATTCTCGATGACTTTTTCCAAGACCAGGTTAAACAACATCGTGGATAGGCAGTCACCTTGCCTTAATCCTGGCTTTACGCCTAAGCTTTCGGTCATTTCTCCTTGTACCAGGACTCGGCATCGGGATCCATTAATACACGCCCGTGTCAATCTTACCAATTTCCCGGGAAAACCCAGTTCCGTCAGTATTTTCCAAAGATAGCTCCTATCAAATGTGTCGTAGGCTGCTTTGAAGTCGACAGGATATATAATAGGAGCTATAATTTTATAGCTCCAGAAGTTTACCAACACGTAAGTCATGCTAATACTTATTCAGAGGCTATAGAAATTTTGAAGGGTCTCTATGTGAAACCCATCAATGAAATATTTGCCCGCTATAAACTCAATTCCCGTTCGCAGTAGCCCAACGAAACGGTGGACCAATACATAGAGGCCCTTAGACTTCTAGGTAAAAATTGCAACTGCCAAGCAGTCTCAGCAGAAACTAATTGTAATGATCTCATTCGAGATTCATTTATTAGTGGACTGCAGTCTCAATTCATCCGCCAACGATTACTGGAGAGTACAACCCTAACTTTAAGGGAAGCTCATGATCTAACTCGATCTCTCGAATCAGCTCAAGTCCATGCTACTTCTTATCATAATCCTATAGATTCCCTTAATGCAATTCCTGATTGCAAAACTATGAAATTGGAGAGGCTGTGGGAGCTAATAGTGATAACATTAGCGAACAAAATGTAACCTTAGCAGCCACATCAGGCAAATGTAATTTCTTTGGCTTCAGTCGACACTTTCACAATAAATGTCCTGCTAGGAATACTATCTGTAATCGGTGTTCTAAAAGAGGGCATTATGCGAAGGTTTGCCGGTCTGTCAAAGCACAGAATAGAACTTCTGCTGCTATTGTAGCAAGCAACGTTTGTGGCTCTGTCGAGTGTAGTTTGAATAAGGCGACGACTAAAGCTGTTGTCAATGGGTCGGAAGTACGTGTTTTAATCGATACTCGGAGCTCCATCAGTTTCATTAGTGAAAAATCTGCGTTTTTGTTAAATCTAAAGATTATACCTCTTCTAGAAAAAATATCAATGGCGTCTACATCTCTATGTTCAAAAACTTCAGGCCAATGCATAGTTGACATTACCATGTTGGGTCACCATTACAAAGGTGTTCGTTTGTCTGTCCTCCCTGACTTATGCACCGATGTAATAATTGGCCATGATATACTTCAACAACATGGAAATGTGAACTTATCCTTTGGAGGCCCTAAAGAAACTCTGATAGTATGCGGTCTTGCTATAGCAAACGTTCGTCCCGCATCACTCTTTGAAAACCTGTCTCCAGATTGTAAACCAGTTGCAATTAAGTCGCGGAAACAAACCACTTCTGAATCTCAATTCATAGAAGCTGAAATAGAGCGCCTCCTATCTGAAGATGTAATTGAGCCTAGCATATCTCCTTAGAGGGCTCAGATTCTCGTTATCTCTAGTAGTAATCATAAACGACGCATGGTGATCGATTACTCTCGCACAATAAATCGTTACACCTTCTTGGATGCAAATCCTCTTCCGCGAATAGAGTATTTAGTAAACAAGGTTGCACAATACGAAGTTTTTAGTACATACCACCAAATCCCAATTAAATGCGAAGATAAGCCGTACACTGATTTTGAGGCTTGTGGGCAACTCTTCCAGTTTAAAAGAATTCCTTTTGGGGTAACTAACTGTGTAGCTGCTTTTCAGAGAGTGATGGACCAAATAATTCGTGATGAAAGTTTGAAAAATACCTTTGCATACATCGATGATGTCACTGTTTGTGGAAGAGATCAAAGAGAGCATGACTATAATCTGAAAAGATTCATGGATACTGCTCAAAAGTACAATTTGACGCTGAATAATGAAAAAAGTATGTTTTCTTTGAGATCAATTAAACTTTTAGGTTACTCAATAAGCAACAAGGTGATTAAACCTGACCCTGAAAGGCTAAAACCACTCCAAGATCTCCGACCTCCAACGGACGCTTCATCATTGAAGAGAGCAGTTGGCATGTTCGCTCACTATGCCACTTACATTAAATTAATTAATACTTCTCCAGAAAAATACTGCCCCTAAGTCGCTGTACATTTCCCATGTCCCAAGTTGCTCTTGATGCTTTTCAAAATCTCAAATTAGAAATACAAAACGCCTCATTGACTCCTATCGCAGACGATGCCCCATTTACTGTCGAAACTGACGCTTCAGACGATGCTATTGCTGCAACTCTTACTCACGACGGTCGTCCCGTTGCTTTCCTTTCCAGAGTTTTATCGGGTCCTGAACAGAAGCACTTTTCAGTAGAAAAAGAGGCTTATGCAAAAGTAAAAGCTATTTGTAATTGGCGATGCTATCTCCTAGGAAGACATTTTCATCTTAAAACGGATCAACGTTCGGTGGCATATATGTTTGATTCCAATCATAATGGAAAAATAAAAAATGAAAAAATTTTGAGATGGCGCTTAGAACTGTCTTGTTTTCATTATGATATTGTTTATAGGCCTGGGAAAGAGAATGCAGCAGCAGATGCGCTATCCCGGATTTGTTCAAGCATTGATGACTCTGACAACCGTCTTCGGAAATTACATATTTCTTTATGTCACCCGGGAATCACAAGAATGTATCACTGGGTCCGTAGCAAAAATTTACCGTTTTCCCTTGAAATGATCAAAAGAATTACCTCAACATGTGATACTTGTGCTGAAATAAAGCCTCGGTTCTTGAAGCACAAAGGGACCCTTATCAAATCGACTGCTCCTTTCGAGCGCCTAAATATTGATTTCAAGGGCCCTCTTCCGAATTCGAACGGTAACAAGTATTTATTGGTGATAATTAGAGCTCGGATTCCCGTGCAATTGCATCTTTTTTTTGGAAAGTCAGAATAGAGCGAACTCAAGTTACTTATCCGAATCAAGACTAATAGGATGTTTTAACGAAGTTTTATACTGCACGAAATTGCACGTTTTGGGGTTTACTGCACGAAATTGCACGTTTAGGGATTTACTGCACTTTTGAATTTTTATTGCTCGAAATTGTATCATTTGATATTTTGAAGAAAAAATATATTACAAATTGTAATTCTCTTTAATACACATCAAAATAATAGTGGAAAAATAAATGTAAATATCATAGAAAAAAAAAAAAAAAGGGAACTTGGGAGATGTAAACCAACACAAACCTCCGTTTTCCCAGAAATGAGGGTTCAGTGGTTCCTGGATGTTTACATTTTGTTTATCAATTCCCACCGTTTTGTCATTATCAATTCTTACTAAAAATGCCTAAAATGGGAGCAAGTGTGTCTTTGAAAACTGCGGGATGGATTGAGAAATATCCTGAACTCAATAGGGATGGTTGTGTAGTGTTCTGTAAATCTTGTGATAAAAAATTGGATATGAGAGGAAATCACAAATTGATACCCGCTGTAGCACAAGTAAGTACCTATTTTTTTTAACCCTAGAACGGTAACAGGGGTTTTACGTGTCACCAGAGTGATTTAAAATAAGCCTATTGCATCTGGTGATTCCATAATTTGAGTAGTATTTTTCCTTTTTTTAAGATATTCCTATTTCCAATGTATGTAATTACTGCTCACATGCGAGTATTTTACTGTATATCTTCCACATCATACTTTTCTCATTTTTTTACCGGATTTTTTTTCAAAAATTTTGTATGCTTCAAAAATATATCAATAGTATTATAAAAAAGATCCAAAATTCTGATTTTACAGTGATTATACTAAAACCAATTTTATAAAAATAATCTGTAAAAATAAAAGAGTTTCTATTTCAATTTACTCTCCGCTAATTACTTTTTTCCAAAGTAGCTATTATTTGTTCACAAAATAATTTAATGCCTGATTTTCAAGCAATACATTTTTATTGCACGTTTTGAAGTTTTTAATGCACGTTTTTGCACGTTTTGAAGTTTTTATTGCACGTTTTCAAATTTTTACTGCACGGAATTCCGAGCTTTAGTGATAATAGATGAATACTCGAGATTCCCTTTTGCCTTCCCTTGTCGCGACATGACTTCGGCGTCTGTTATTACGGCCCTCACGTAGCTATTCTTCTTGTTTGGTGCCCCAGCATTCATCCATTCGGACAGAGGGACTTCGTTTGTATCTCGAGAATTGAAAGAATTCTTGGTTTCTAATGGAGTGGCATCAAGTAGATCTATGCCTTATAATCCGCAAGGTAACGGTCAAGTCGAAAGATATAATGGCATTCTTTGGAAAACGATATTACTCGCTCTTAAGTCAAAACACTTACCGATTATAAAGTGGGACTCAGTTTTGCCTGAAGCTCTACATTCAGTACGCTCCCTCTTGTGTACAGCTACCAATGAGACCCCGCATGAATGAATGTTCAAACATCCTAGACGTACTGGCAATGGGGAATCACTTCCCGCATGGCTCATGAATCCAGGACCAGTATTTTTGAAGCAATTCATACGGCAGACTAAAACTGACCCACTGGTGGAGGAGGTTATGCTTTTAGACGCAAACGCCGACTATGCCCACATTCGTTACCCTGATGGAAGGGAAACCACGGTAACAATAAAACACCTGGCACCTGTAGGGAGTTATAAAAACCCTACTGTAATACGTGATGAAGTAGTGGATGATTTTCAACTGGAACCTATGGAAAGGGAAGCGGATCAACAAGTCTTGCCTGAGCCTGAAGTAAGACCTCCTGATGAAGCACATGATCTCTCTGGCCCTAGTCAGTTGAATCACAACCACGGAGAAGATGGGAACAACACAGCGAAAGAAAATCTACCACTACGAGTCAGCTCGAGGACAAAAAGACCACCAGCTTACTTAAAAGACTATATTACTTCATAAATTCCAACGTGGGGTGAATGATATGAACTTATCGATATTTTTATACACATGTTTGTACTTTATTTAAAAATCTATTAATCAATTTCATTACGTTTCATTGTGTTGAATAAAAACCTAATTCACAGGTAATCTTTATTCATTTCACATGGAATAAACTAGAAAGAAGCCCAAAATTGGCAAAGATGGAGAAGGCCAGTTACAGGCGGATAAAGATGTATAAGGTATATAAAACCAACAGAAAAAAAATGATTGGGGAACTATGATCCTCTACATCTTTCTCAGATAATTTTAGCTATAGATTATAATTATTAGTCCAGTGGTGACTGATAATAATTCTGAGACATATGGATAGACCCAGGGTTAGCAGGGCCTCCTTAATTAATTAATTTAGGAAGGAACGGGTGGGGAGAGTGATCTCTGCCAAAAAAAAACATCATGTCACAACAGACGGCTTTGAGAATATAAAGTATATAGCAAGAATGAATCCTAAATGAACAGCCCCTTAACACTAACTTATTTAAGCATAATTATCTATAGTCAAGTTGTTTATTTTATTTTTATTTTTTATTTTTTGTTACTAGCTCGCCATGGCATACACATGCTTATTCTACAGGTATAACCTGCCTATTCTAACCAAAGGTGAGATTTTCGAGATTTATTCAGTGGCTTCATCACAAAATAAATTTCAATCAGGGCAGATTTAATCTGCCACTCCTGAACTTGAGAATGCTATAGGATGTAATGATAAGCCCCATTAATGTATTGCCAGGAAATAACATTGGATGTCCTTTAAAGAGTTTGAATGATCTGATAACATTTTATTGATCCTAAAATAACTTCTTTAATACCCTTATCTGAATAGAGCATCAAGAGGATTATAATGTAACCTAACCCTAATAAATTTAAATGTTCTAACAATACCTTGTTCCTTTCCACAACTTGCTGTTCAAGATTGGCTATTTTTTCTCTTAGACTCTCCTCTACCTCAACAGCTGCTTGTTTGGTTTCTGCTTCCGTTTGCAAAGCTGACATGTCACTTAACAGTTGAGTGTAGTCTTCTTTGGCTTTCTTCAATTCCTTAAAAACAATTTATAAAATAAGCCAACTTTACATAAAAAAATACGTACATACAGCAAATTAGTAAGAAGATGGTTACAGCTCAAAAAACTGTTTTTTTGGATAATCACATGTTTAGTTTTAACTGCATTCAAAATTTTATTATTAAGTACAGAAAGGGACTAGGGAAAATAGTCATCGATCACAAAAAGTCTACCTTTGGGCTTTGAGTACCACTGGTACTAACTATAACTTATAAGTTGCACTCAAACACGATCATCCCCTCCTTAAAGAAATGTGGTTAATTGGGCCTTACCCGAATGGAACAATTAATACTATTGCAAATATATTGTAGGTTGTTTCATTCTGATTCCAATGGTATGCATAACTCAGAATTGATAAATTTCGAGTTTTAACCATCTTAATAAAAAATAAAATAAGAGCTTCCTTTGGTTTGAAAATTTTATAATAGAAAGTGTCAATTTACATTTTTTTAGGGACACAGGTGGGATTTAAATGTGGGGAGGGTATTGGAATTAAGGGTGAAAAGGGAGATAGAATTCCATAGGGATGAGTACCGAATAATGAAAGATCTATCAAAAGCTGACGTTCTGTGGACCAGTGTATATAGATCTGAAGACCCAGAGCGGGAACTGCGTGAATGAACTGAGGATTTGGGCTGAAGAAGTTCTGAGCTATATGATGGAAGATGGGAGCGGCTAACTTGGAAAAGGAAGGATGTCAGGAAATACTTACAGCGATTAAGATACAGAGATTACACATAATAATATGAATTGAAACTAGTCCGGCATTTAAATGTCATAATCTAAATATCAAAATTAATAATATCTTTTGTTGTAAATAAAAAATGTATAAGATAGTAGAGCTCATATATCTTAATGAAGGGGCCCCAAATAAAGGTAAATGGTTAGAAAGGTCCACTTTTAGTCTCATGCCGATAGCCATTCTAGAATAGGCCTGTTAACAAAACATTATTTAAATTTGTGGTGTAGAAATAAACTGAAATCTGTCCAAAATTTGAATTTAAGTACAGACATCAAAATCAAAGAACCTTCCACATGTTCTAAAAATAAAACAAACAATGGCTTAAAAAAGTTGAACTCAAAATCTCAAAAAAGTTTATCTCAAAATCTGTTACCAGATAAAACATCCAAAAATTATTATTAAACAGGAGCCATGTTTTATTTAATAAGTAATGTGTCAAACAAAGGAAAATAAATGGATATAATAACTGCATTTTAATCTATCAAAGTTGCAAGATGAAAGATAACGGTGTGTACATTTTTTAACAAGCTATCTAATCACTAAAATAGGAGATTATTGTATTGTAAAATTATTCTTGAATAAAAAGTAAGAATAGGAAAATCAAATTTATTTATTTTTTTTTTTAGGTGAAGAAACTTTAGCTGACACTCAACGTAAGTTAGGTTTGTTTTAGAAGTAATCAATCATTGGAGACATGCTTGAATGGCTGATCGTTTTATATATATATACTTTTTTAACATGTAAATTAAACAATTTAACTTAAAACCTGATTTCATGTTTGTTTGAATATCTTGGAAGTAATGCAAATGGAAAAATACAAATTTTGGAATGGCTTCAAACCAAAGTTATTAAAATTAATATTAATATTGTCATTATTTGCATTGAAATTTGAAAATCTGTTAGTATGATTAGGGTTCTTTAAATTATCTTTCATGTGAGTTAATCAAGTGCATAAATTACATAAGCAGTTAAACAAAAAAAAAATTCAAATTAAAAAATACCAAAAAAAACATGTTAGTTAATTTGATAAGCATTGTTTTACAACATTTTGAACAAACTCAAAGGAAGGAATAATCTATACAAACATTAAAGTTCTCTATAGATATTCCTTTTGATTGCTATATATTAAATTAATTCTATTTAATAAATTTTTTGTTCATGTTTTTTTCCTAAGTGTAATGTGTAATGTGTAGATAAATTATAAATTAAGAAGCTATATGAAACAAAGACCTTGCAGTATGTGGGTACCATCCTGTATAGTAAACAGTAGCTTTGCCCAAAGCATAATTTAATTTTGTTTTTAAATAACAGTACTGAGTGAATTTTAATTAAATTTCTAATTTCATTAAATAAAATGATACCTAATGCTACAGCATTTCTTCAGATTTTTTTTTCGCATGTAGACTTAGCTACCAAAATTCATTCATATAAATTTTTATGCTATAAATCCCAAACGCTACAAGCATACTTCGCATGCAACACCAATACTTTACTTCAACTGTATCTTTCAAGCTTCACCGATTTGTGGCCCTCAACTCCAAATGTATTTGTGAGTCATTATCTTTAGAGAAAATTCAATTTTTTTAAAATTGAAAAATTTATTTGATAATTGAAATGAGAAACAGAATAAAATAAAAATAATTGATTAACTTTTTTTTTTCAGAATTGCTAATTTGTTCACCCATGTTAC
This sequence comes from Aelia acuminata, assembly GCA_911387785.2. NCBI lineage: Eukaryota > Metazoa > Arthropoda > Insecta > Hemiptera > Pentatomidae > Aelia > Aelia acuminata. The sequence goes on along the minus strand of OU426978.1, from coordinate 28,651,679 downwards.
AAGTTGCACATATCCCCCCCCCTCCCCCCAGCTACGTGTTCCTTACTTGCATAAGTTTTGCATTTCCTTCCAAAAATGGTTATTGAAAATTTTTCTTTTCTCCCAAATCACACTGATGGACATGCATTGTACAGAGTGCAATGGCTGCTACTCAGACAAAAATAAATTTTTTCAACTGTTTACTTGAGGATTTTTCAAAGTTAATGCCTTAAGTAGAGAAGTGGATGTATGAAGAAGGATTAGTTCAGGGATACAATCATTTTATACCTGCTGAAAGCAAGGATAATTTTCTGCAGTACTCTAGCACTCTATATAACATGTTCACTCTCATCATAGTTGGCAAGGTCTAATGTGTCGAAATATGTGTTTTATACCTTACAGTTGTATACCTCAAGTTCATAAGTTCGAATGCCAAATGCCAAATGCCATCTTTTAACAACTCAGCATTAATCCTTGGTCTGGGAAAAGGCTAACAGCGGAAGGAAAAAATACACCTGCATGTGAGTTAAAGAAATAATACCTTACACAGATAATGCCAGACGTATGAACGTAACATAAAACGCCCATTTTCCTTTCATGTTTAGGTCAATCGACAACAAAGAATGAAACATAAAAAAAAAAAAAAATTACTTGTTCTTTTTCTAATACAGTTGCTTCAAGAGAGGAAACTTTCTTGAACAATTCCTCATGCTCTGAAGCCTGGTGCCTCAGCTCTGCTTTGGCAATATCCATCTCTTGCGAAACCTGAGCATTTCTCAAGAGGGCGTCTTCCTTCAAGGCTCTTTCTCTTTCAGTTTCTCTTTTCATATCTTCCAGCCTTTTATGATTTTCAGTTGATTCCTGAGACAGAACTTCCAACTTCGACCTTAATTGTGTGACTGAAAAAAGAAAGAAAAAGGTATTTTATATATATATTTTTTTTTAATTTTAAACACGGTTTCTAGCAGTATTGACTCCCGGATATCCACCCACCTCACAACACCATGAGAGAAAAAAAAGCTTACTTAATAATTAATATGATGAGAGGCAACACAAAATACAAGAATGTTACAACAATTGATTTTTAAAAAGTTCTATATTGAAATAATAAGTTATATTAATGTGTCTTCATAATTTTTAATTTTGTTTTAGGCCTGGTTTGTTTTTTTCCACATACAGGTTAGGGGACTCAGGCTGTTGTAGGTAAATTTTGATAATATCCTGAACTTGCAATATCGATAGGGAGATTGATGGATAAAGTGGTTAATCCCATTTTATTAATTTATTCAACAAATGTTGGTTACTTTTAAATTTGAACTTCGCAGAATTCATTAGATATGACTAAAAGTGCTTTTTAGTAACAATACAAGAAAACCTGTATTTTTTCTGTATATAACTGTCCATACTTGATGGTAAGCGGCTAGTATCATCACCATCATACTTCGTATTCCAATCATCAGAAGAGATTGCAAAACGGGATTGCAGTAACTTTTATTAATTTAATTTGAAAAGATGTTTAAAAAATGGTTGAATAATTAAAAATTCCCATATAATTCCCGAATATTTCATACTAACAAAAATTACTGCAAAATTCCCACATATCCCGCAAGCTAGAAATCCTGTTTAAATTTTTAGCTATAACAATAAAAAATCAAACAAAAAATTTTTTTAGATAAAAGATAAAATAAAAAATAAAAGATTTTTTTCACATTAAATTATATGGCCAGTTAAGTGTTAAAAATTCTCATTTAGTCAGATAAGGATTAAAAAATTCTCTAATAATTTTTGAAGTGTCAGAATTTCACTTATCATAGCAAATCAGTAAATAATAAAATCATGTTTAGCAGCCATGTATATTTTGTAAAATTAAAGTTATTCTGCTCTCGATTACTCTCCAGAAAAAAAAAAAAAAAAAATTATAGAAAACCCTTATAAGGCACATAGTTATCTATGGTGCAGATACTTGGTGCATCTCTGTATCAAAAAGCAACAAACTTAAAATTTTTAAAAGGAAAATTTTAGAAAATTTTGCTAATGGGATATGGAGAATTCAGGTCATCATTTTATGGTTTGAAGACATTGTAAATTCCATAAGAGGCCTGGACCATCATAATTTACTCTAAGGTTTCTTCATTGAAAATACCTGAACCGTAAGATGGTTCTTTTTTTTTTTTTGTTTTGTTTTTTATATTAATTAGCACAAATCCTATTGAAAACCAACTCTAACTTGTTTTTTTTTTATATTTTGTGGATTATTCGCCTTCTGCCAATCTCGTCCATTTATTATTGTTTTTACACAAGTTTATCATAAATAAATAAGAACTAATTTTTATAAATCACTAAAAATTCAACATTGTTTACAAAGAACTAATTATCAATACAAAACATACAAGAAGCTTTAAATACTATGTAATTATACAGTACATGCAAAAAAAATATACCTTCTTCAGCTAATTTGTTTTCATTTTGTTGTAAATCTGCACTCTCTTTAGATAACTTTTCACATTTTGTTTTGAAATTCTTCAATGCCTCCTTAGTTTCATCCAATAATCTCACATTATCCTGAAGCTCTTGCTCATATTTTTGCTTCATTCCGACTAACTCATTCTGAACCTAGAATTAAGTATTTTTGATAGTTTTAATATTTTAAAGTAGTTTAATTGATTATATTATTTAAATGTAATAAAATAAGAAATTTTATAATCAAGATACAAAAATTGCAGCTTTGGGACTAAATTATATTGTACGTGAAGTAATGATCATGATGATTTCACAAGTGCTTGTTGTACTAGAGAAGAATATTTATTAAATTAAGCATACAATTCTGCATCCTCATTAAATGGCCTTCCATAAAAGTAAGTACTTAGGGACTTTCTAAACCAGTGGTGTACAGCAACTTTTTCTTTTTTTCAAATGCAAGCAAACAAATAAAGATTTCCACAACCCATTAGGTTGAGTAAGTATTAAAATAATGCTGTATTTACATTAACAATGATGAGACATAAACATGGACTAGATATGATAAAGATGCAATTTAATACTATTTTAGGAAAGCCTTTATATATTGTAAATCTTTTTCAACTTACTACTAGTACTACAGGAAGTAAATATTTGGTATATTATTTTTATTCTAAAATCATCTTTCTTTTTTTAATTACTAATCAAAATGGATAGGAAGCACTGAAGTTTATATTTCTTTCATGAACATCATAATGCCATTGGACCCCAACAACTTAACATTAAAAATATTTTAGAATTATAAAGTCAAAATGTTAATAAAAAATTATGTCTCATAAAGAAATAAGTATATTAATGGTCCAACCAACAAGCAATGCAGGAGATAAATAGAAGTTGTATTATTCATGGGTAGAGTAAAACATATAAAAACTATCTACTATTAACACGTTCACACCGGTGTGTTTCACCAGATGCCCGCACTAATGCCGAATCGGACGCTTTAGTCAATCACAAAACTTTCCACGACGATGTATAACAAGTTAGGATTGTATTGCTTATTTTATTATTGTTGGATTGTCAATACTTCATAATGGCCATTAATAACTCCCATCCGATAGAATGAAAATTATCAAGTTCAGCCGTCAATGGACGAGGAGCATGAATTACAGTCCTGGCATGAACGTGTTAAACTCTTCTAGAATTAATTTATTTTTTTTTAAAATATATTTCTGTCATTCATATATAGTTGCAACAGGTTCATTTCCGTTAAACAGAATATGGACAGAATAATATCCATAACAGAATATGGATCATTTCACCAATCTAGAATCTGTACAGCAAATTGTGGAAATAAAATACACCTTAAAAAATTTTGAGTGAAAAGCAAAGGAAAATATGAAATATTAATAAGATAAATCTAATTCACAAATATTAAATTTGGAAAATGAAAATTAAATTTTTTTTTCACAATCTAATACCAATTTTAAATTTATCACAGACTCGATAAGTACCTGGGAAAGCTGAGTTTTCTCCGCTTTTAACTCTTCTTCGAGTCTTGTATTAGTATTAGTTAAATTCAAGAGACTTTCTTCGGCATCCCTAAGTTTCCTGGTGAGATCTGATATAGTAGTTTTGTCTTTATCCTAAATAGAGTATAGAGTTAACACATATTATCAAGATATATATATATATATATATATATATATATATATACATATATTTTACTAAGGAAAAGTATAACCCCTTCAATTCATTTTATAAATTCTGAACAGATATGAAAGCAGACATAACATGCAAAAGCATGACAAACATGAAACAAACACACACCCATTATAAAAAATAAAATTCAAGGAAATGCTGATTCAATACATTTACTTTAAAAGATTTTATTTATTTAATGATTACATAATGTGTGTTTTCCAATAACTAATATTTAAAAATTAAAAGTGGTAACTACTTACAAATTAAAGTGGTAACTATAATGATACAAAATAATTTTTCCTAAAAAATACAATACTAATAATAATACCTCTTAAAAAGCCTTTAATATATTATAACTAAAACTATAAACAAGAAATCCAAATTCTAAAAGCCCTTAAGATAATAATTACTGGTTCTTCATTTTGTTTTCATGCATCTCATGCAGACGGGCTCTATACTGGTTCTGAAGACATGCACACATAATGTTGATAAGAAAAATATATATTACTAAATTAAAAAAAAATCATTATTTGATAAATTAATATTATTATATTCAGGTGGTCCTCGATTTTCATATATTCTAATTTTGTACAATTTGCACATATTTTCGCAGCATTTTTTATTTTTTTTTTCAATCATTTTTATAGAATTTTTAAAGCTGATTTTATTCTATCCTAGCTCCTCAGAATACCATCCAAAAGTGGACATGTTGCTGAAATCACAACTTAACTTTTTTAGAAAAACTTTATCAAAAGAAGAGATGGAATTTTACAATGCTACTTTGTACTTCCAGTTAAAGAATAGGGGAAAGTGCCCTATTATGGGATACTTTTTTTTAATACTTAATTGGTTGGCCCTAAATTGCTTAGACGATTCAAAACATATTGTTATACATTTAGCAGTAGTAGTAGACCACATCAACAATGAAAAACATACCACATCTCCTTTTTGAAATTTGTAATCACGGTTAATGTGAGATAAGTCAAATTTGTACTTCTTGAAAATAGGCTCTTAATATGGGATAGGGGGGGTGTCCTAATATGGGATGGATATCCCGTTTTAGGGACCATGATATAAAATGATATATATATAGAGCAAAATTTGTTTATTATACAGACGATGTTCACAAAAATATATGTTGTAAATGCCCTTTGCAACGTACGATTGGAAACCCGAAGATAGCAAGTTCAAAACCCGGAGACAGGGGATATTTAATAATATTACTCGGCATTAATCCCCCACCTTCTCCCTTGGCCGATAAACCCTGTTTAGTCTAGGAGGCGAGGAAGAGGAGGAACAAAAAAAAAAATATATATATATATATTTATATTTATGTTGCCAATAAATACGTGTTAATTATGTTACAAAAAAAAAATAACATTTTTTAATTATAATTTTTAAATAATATTCAAATAATCAAAATTTGATAAGACCTTTATTTGGCATATTTTTTCACAAATTACAAACAAAATATGTGGATTATGAGTTCAAGGCAGCTCTCATGGCAGGGTACTCCAAATTAGGAACATTAAACTTTAGTTTTTTCATTTTCTAATTTTTTATCACAAAAAATACACGTTTCTAAAAACTCAGTGTTTAATGTAATATTTCATTAAAATCATTTTAATCTGTTAATAACTATTTTTATTTCATTGATAAAAAGGTGTCTCAATATGGGATATCCCATAATAGGAAGTAATGGGTATCCCATATTAGGGGATTTGGCTTCTTTTTTTTTTTTTAGAGGTTATTGTGCTGCAGTATTTAATAAAAAAAAGAAAGCAGTTAGCAAATATTGTAATGAATTATCCAACATTTAAGATAAAACAATGATTAAGGGAATTCGACTTACCTTGAGGCCTAAAATATCAGGTCAAAATAACCACGAAAAAAGTTTTTGAACCCTAAAACAACACTTCACTGAAAATAATCCAACAGGATGAGAATGTATAACAATGAAACAATGTTATGTGCCAATGGGAAATTAATCTTAAATTTTATAGAATAAAAGCGGGGTTGTTGTAGAAACTATATCAAGAAACCACATATCCCATATTAGGCAACCATCCCATAATAGGGCACTTTCCCCTATAACTTCCTATATGACATTATAGGAAGGAGTTCAGAATAAAATGAATTTGAAAATTATAAGATATGGAATGCAATATGTATTCCAGTGGGGATTCTTGGGCTTAAACAAATTATAAAAACATGAAAATTGAACTATCATTGGCAAAAAATTTGTTCGCAATTGAGGAAATGAAGAAACTCATAGTCATTGCACTATCACTGTTAGACGTCAACCACCATAATACTGATGAGCTAACAGTATCTCACTGAAATTGATATACATGAGGTTAATGGAATGGATAAAGAGGCCACCTATCGTCTGGTTCCGAGGTACAGATATTTTCTTAAGTGTTTTTTTTTTTAATCTCTACTTTTTAACATTTCAACTTTCACACACATTTCAGGAAATAATTATATACGAAAATCGAGGACTTTCTGTATATATTAAGTAACCATGGATACTATGGCGTAGAAATTAAATAAATGTTTTGTACACCGAGTTGACTGATTTCAGCATTTGAGCTGTCATCAGAAATAAATTATTAAAACTAAAAGGTACTATTATATGAAGGGGTCGGGGCGAAATAGTGCCAAGCAACATTTTTAACAAAAATAAACTGTAGCTGCAGTCTGCTGTATATTACGTTGGACTATATGTCTATGATGGAAATGCCACCTAAATATGACTACATAGAGCCTCTATGGTCATATTTAGGTGGCATTTCCAACATAGACATATAGTCCTACATAATATACAGCAGACTGCAGCTACAGTTTATTTTTGTTAAAAATGTTGCTTGGCACTATTTTGCCCCGACCCCTTCATATATAAGTTATGTTTGTTTTTAAAGCTATATAACTCCTACTCCTTTTATTTGCTATAAAATTTCCTTAAAGGAACATAGCAGATTAAATCTTAAGAATTATAACTTTTATGATAATAAATTTGTTAGTACAATGGTCCAATATATCAAAACCTATAAAACAGCAGAAGTTATATGAAGGGGTCGGGGCAAAATAGAGTGCCAAGCAACATTTTTAACAAAAACAAACTGTAACTGTCGTCTGTTGTCTATAATGTAGTACTATATGTCTATGATAGAAATGCCACCTAAATATGACTATAGAGTGCTCTATAGTCATATTTCAGGTACAGTTTATTTTTGTTGAAAATGTTGCTTGGAACTATTTTGCCCTGACCCCTTCATATGATCTATAACCATTCTAGATTTTATCATCAGGTTATTTAAATCAGTCAATAGGTGAACAATATAACAATAATGTTCCTGTGACAAGAGATCATCAAGTTGTCTGTTTGTTATTCAGTTCTTCTGCCTAGAGTTAGAAAACAAGAAGTGAATTTTGAACTAAGGTTTATTCAAACAAGAATAAAACCTGCCCTTTTTTTTTTGTTTGTTTTTTTTTAAACCTTTCCTCAAATACACAATTGAGGTTCAAGTTTGTAAGGGAATTGAATCGGTGTACATCACACAGGCTTGGAATCTCAATTTTGCATCCTATTTGAATGACGGAATAGCCACGGTTTTTTACTCACTTTGAAAAATCCGAGGGCCACCTGGCAGGATAGATTCCATACCAAGCAAAGCATTGTAAGCTGCTATGCTAGCAACTACACCATAGGTGACCCCATATGAAGATTTTTCCAATGCTTATTTGATAACATTCAAAATATGTGAAAGGGTTCTAAAAATAAAACATTTTCCCTTCAAATTTACAGGACTTGAGACTTTTTTTTTTCTTATAGGGAACAAAATTCCATTTATACCTTTTCCTAGATTTTCCCTAACATACCTAAATGATTGTTTATTCCATTCACAAAAACAATGTATACTGATCTTTCGTTCTTCTAATTTGTGTAATGAAATAAGTGAGTCATTTCTATTATTTTCTTTTTCTATTATTTTTTTTACTAAAGAAATTGAGGAAAAATACATACTCAGCAACAGAAATTAGATGATTATACTTTCAAAAAAGCAACTATGTCTGATAAAAAATATGATTCAAACTGTTTATTGAAGGATTACTCACGATTAGCGCATTTGCTCCTTTCAGTTCAGAAGCGAGCGAATCAACTTCTTCCGAGAGTTTGGCAGCTTTTGTAGAAATTTTGTCCCTGAGCTTGGCCTCTTCTTCAAGTTTCGCCTCGAGTTCGGCCACTCTGCTTTCCGCCCTCCTCCTTTCAGCGCCTTCTTCGCCAGCTTGCCTGCTCAACCTACCAACCTAACCAGAACACAATTCTTTAATCTCAAGTTTATAACCTAACATTTTTGGTATGTCAATACGAATACATTTTTCAAAACTTGATAATTAAATATTGCCATTGTTGCTAGTCCCCTTTTTCTACCTGTGTTTCAAGAGAAGATATCTGAGCACTCCATGAGGCTTTGATATCAGTCAGATGAACGTGAGCTTCTTCCAATCTCCGTTCAAGAAGTGCTCTTTCTCCTAGCAATGCTAAACAAAAATAAAGAATATAAAATGAATAAAAGCAATAAAAGATTAACTATTAAATAATACAAATAATCACAAGTCACAGAATAAAAATATTCTTATATATATTTACACCGATTTCAGGTCCTGGATTACATGGGTAGCCAATTTATGGAGATGATCAGGTCCATTTTTTATCACATATTAATTCAAATATTTTAAAAGCCAAGAAGCCTGCTCAACTTGCTCCCAAATTTTATGTTGTTCAGAAAACAATTTTGTTTTTCCTATAAAGGGCCTAATCGTGTTTTCTCACAGCCAATTTCCCATGTAAGCCACATGATCCATTTATGACTTGACAACTGTCCTTTGAAAAATATTAAGTGAAATGTTGAAGTTGAAAATGCACTATTACGTTCTAGAAGGTCAGTTGAAGCTGATGAAGACAAAACAAAGGCATTGGTGCGAAACAGCCAATAACAACTCGTGAGATAAAATTTATTGAATTCGACTATTCATGACCATTTGAAACTCCTAGGTTTAATCTGAAACCTCGACATATAGGCTCCTCACGTTTTTTCAAAAGATAGTTATACCACTCATCCCAATGATAAACAAAATTAACCATTTTTGAGAATCATTATCACTGGATATGAGAATTGGATTGTCTTTTTATGCAATGGCTAAAAGCAATCTGAAAGCCGATATTCACCAATAAAGCCGATATTCATTTTTTTTTTTTATTATTTAACCGACCAACACAACAATCAATTTTGAAGTGTATCGAATTAGTTGGATGAACCATCCTCAGTTGGACATATTCAGTGACTAAATTAAAAAGAAAGGACAGAATATATCTGTAGAGATTGTAGGGTTTCGTTCCAGCTAATGGAATGCCACAAACAACAAATTCTCCACTAGAATAACAGTTTATGTTACTTTTTTAGTAGAGGTTAACTAAAGATAAATACTATTTTTTTAAATCTAGATAGATCATTTTGAACAGTTCATATGATACTAACTTCAGAGCAGATACAAATTTTGTAAAACTGCCATTTACCTTGAACCCTATCGTCCACTTGAGTACCAGCGCCTGATTCACTACGCCTCGTCAGAACAGCAACTCGATCAGTCAGGTGCCGAACCTGCTCTTCACTCTGGGCTAGTTTGCTGCTAAGATTCCAACGCTCCTTCTCGCTGGTATGCCTCAGCATTTCAATGTCATCCTAAATAAAAACAAAGTTGATTTATAAAATAGCATTGGTAACATTAAAATATTCCTAAGATTTATTTGTGTGTTTGTGTTTTAACACTTTCCATGCAGAGGAGGTAAATTTACCTCCTGCTGTTCCCCCTCACTGACAGAAGAGACATTTCCTCCTCTGGAAGCGAGATATTCCATCTCCTATGGAAAGGGCTCTCTTAAGTTGCCGGGGGTTCGTTTGTGATTATGTTATTTAAAGGCTCTCTGACAATTTCTCTTGCCTTCAGTAAAGGTTACAATATAACCTGTGTGAGCCATTTTGAAATCTAGCGTACCTGACCCGATCTACTTTGAAAAAACTTAAAATTGTATGTTTTCATCAGTTTCTATGTTACACCCTAATTATCAATAAGTAACTTTATTACATCAACGTATGTTTTGAATAATAGTTCCAGGTTGAAGTATTATTTTGTAATTATTTTTAATATAATATCAGTTGTTTTTTAAATAGAATCACGTTTTCTTTGATTTTTTTTTTTTTTTTTTTTTGTAGTTGTGGTAAGTTTATGCACTGACATATTTAAATAAAGGAATTAAATAAAGAGTACTTAATTAGAAGATAAAAGATTCGACCACGGCCGGGAATCAAACCCAGGTCCTCCACATCTACGTTGCGGTGCTCTTACCTGGGTTCGATCCCCGGCTGTGGTCGAATCTTTTATCTTCTAATTAAATACGATGGTCGTCCAGAAAATAAGTTCCGTTCTGGTCAGTAGGGCGGTAGGAGTGGTTTTTGCCAAATCCGGCAACACCGCTCGAAAGAGGAGAGGTGAGGGAATAGAACGAGAGTTGGGTGACCTCAGTTGGTCAGTTACCAACGTCAGGGCACGTAGTTGAAATGGAGCCCTCCACGTCGCGTCGCGCCACCTCGATCCCCTTTCCCTCTCGAGTTGTTTTGCGCGGAGTGATTCAATTTCTTTATGCATAGGGTTTCAAATCAGTTCGAATTCATGAACAGCTCATTTCTATTTACGGAGAAGGTGTAATGAGTGAGTCAATGGTAAGGAGATGGATACATGAATTTAAGGCGGGAAGACATTCACTTGAGGATGAAAGTGGGAGAGGCAGACCCTCAGTTGTGACGGACGAAATTGTCGCAGAAATCGACAATGCAGTTCAATCCTGGATGAACTCCACCTGAGTTTCCCAGACATCTCACGATCCCTCATCCATGAGATCGTCTCGAAAAAACTTGACTTTCGGAAAGTTTGCGCCCAGTGGACCCTAGAGAGCTGACGCCCCAACACAAGGAACAACGAATGGCTGCAGCTCGAGAATTTTCGGACTGCTACAGAACTGATAGGGACGCATTCCTGAAGTCTATCGTCACTGGAGACGAAACCTGGGTGTCACACTACACTCCAGAAAACAAAAGACAGTCCATGCAATGGAAACACCCCACCTCCCCAAGTGCCAAAAAATTCAAAGTCGTGAAGTCAACCAGAAAAATCATGGCTTCTGTTTTCTGGGGTCAAAAAGGAATTCTCCTGATTGATTTTTTGCCTCAAGGTGAAACAATTAATGCCAATCACTATTGTGAGACCCTGAAGAAGCTTCGTCGGGCCATACAGAACAAGAGAAGAGGAATGTTGACCTCTGGTGTTTGCCTTCTCCACGACAACGCTCGGCCTCACGTTGCTCGTTCCACAGCGCAACTTTTGGATGAGTTTGGTTGGGATGTTCTGACCCATCCACCTTACAGTCCCGACTTGGCCCCTTCAGACTATCACCTGTTTACCAAAATGAAGGCGGAATTGGCGGGAGAACGTTTCACAAGTGACGAGGAAGTGAAAGAAGCTGTCACGAAGTGGACCAAGGAGGTGGCGGCAAGCTTCTACGAGGAAGGAATTTCGAACCTCATTTCGAGATATACCAAATGTATTGACGTCGCCGGGGATTACGTGGAAAAATAATACATATTTTCAAGTATAATAGTTGTAAGTTTCAAATGTTTTCAATAAAAACTTGATTTAAAAAAAAAAAAACCGAACTTATTTTCTGGGCCTCATAAAAATTATAACTTAATTATTCAACCAACGACCATGAATAAATAACATCATTAAATAAAGAGTAATCAAACAGTTTTTACCATCTCATTGTAGGGTTACAGACAGAAAAAAATCTGCATTAAAAGTGTTAATGCATAAAACAGCACTGGTGCTTGGTCTTTTTACAGCTTAATTTTTCATATATTTATTCCTCTACTTTAGTTCTACTGATCCAGTGACCTTTTATGAGCTGCAGTAGTTACTACAAGTACTTAATTAAACATATTGCTGCCAAACAATTCAAATACATAAAAAGAAGTGGTCGTGCCATAAATTTTTTCTCATGAGTGAACAAAAAATTTTGGATCATTAATTTATTTTTTAAACCAAAATATTCATAGTTAAATAAATTTTAATTCATAAAATTTCTAAAAAACAGTTGAAATTCTGAATTCCATTTAAAAATAAAATAATAATATTTGGCGCCCAAAACAGGAACAGAGGATAATTTAAAAATTTTTTATTGGATAATGGACAGTTAACTATACATTCAACAAATAAAAAGATGGTCTGGAGTGGCAGTCAAAAAATCTATGAATAGTTGCATACTAGTTTACAACATAAATAAATATTATTTAAAACTTTTTAACACAGAATATATATATAATTGGAATTCAATTTTGGGCCGATTAAAAAACAGTTTTCAGATTTAAAAATAGTACTTTTCTTTTTTGTAAGTAGTCATGAAATAAAACAAATGTTACATATTAAGGAAAACTCTCAGTGATCTAAATACATTTTTTCAGACAAAGAAATTTAAAATACGACTTGATAATATCTTGGGTATAATTAAAATTAAAAAAATTAAATTGATCTCGTTCAGCTCTAATACAATGCCCCTCACAACATTCTTTTGGATCCATAAACTTTTAAATACTCTCAATGCAATAATTTTCTTTATTCTTCTGTCCAGCATTGTTGAAGCAATCCGAAAAAAATTGTTTTATTTTATATAGAAATGCCATAAACATTAATGACATTAGTAATAATCCAGACCGAACATATAGTTTAGAATGAAAAAGTAAATAAATAAATTTAGGTACTTAAAAATAACAGACAAATAGTGCTTTCATATTCACTATAGAATATATTCATATTCAAGGTCGAGAGTTCGAGTCCAACTATGGAAAGTAGTTATTCCACTACATCACCCATCACTCCAGACTCCAGACCAAGACAAACTAATTCCTTAGAATTGAATGAACCCAGGATCCTTCACTCAAGATGTGGCACAGAGGGAAAAAAAAATGCTAAATCTTTCTCTGAACGTGGTTAAGAAATAACCTTTTCATTATAATTATGTTTGTGCTAAAGATTTTGAAACATCTGCAAAGATGAATATTATTTTGATGGATTCCTATTAATTGCCTAACATGTTCTCTGTGTTATTTGTAGGTATCTAATGTTTTCTATCAATTTACTATTTTTTCTTTAGCCAATAAATGATTTACTAACTTAAATTGAAACGGGCATTAAAGATAAACATAAGAAATAATATGTATGAATTAAAACATACACCATAACTTCAAATAAAAATTAAAAATATAATAAATCAAAATAGTTTCAAAAACATAATTTATTTTAAGAAGTAATTTGTTAGTGAGGTTAAAACAACACAGAATTAGCATCTACTAAATGTTTAAACTAAGTTATTTCATAATTATATCTTCGTTCTCTTCACCATAAATTAATTCAGAAATTATTGGAAAAACTATTGTTCTTTCTTCAACACAGTTTTACTACTGAGCAAGTGCATAGCTTCATAGCTTTATTTGATACAGATTAACCGACACCAATATGCAATATTAAGCGACAATAAAGACTTTAATTTGAGTTTACCTTCACAATTCTCTAATCGAAGATCAATTCTTCTGCAATTAAAAGTATTAAAACATTTATAAAACAATTACAAGAGAGCCAAATACTTTTTTTTTATTGCTTTTGAAAATATTCTATTTAATTAACCAATTTGAAGCGTTTCCTTATTTGTCACAAAATTTGGCCCCATTGATTATACACACCTAATTTTTTTTTTTTTTTTTTTTTTTTTTTTTTTTTTTTTTTTTTTTTTTTTTTTTTTTTTTGGCCTTTTTGATTACACTCACCTAATCTTTTTTTTTGGCCTTTTTTATTACACACCTAATTTTTATTTTTTTAACCTCTGCTAAATAAATATGATAACTACTTCAACATAATGAAAATGTTTTACAGATAGCATTGATGTTAAGAAAAAATATATTAAATTAAATTATCCTTATATATATAAAAATCTCGTGTCCCGATGTTTGTCTTTCTATTTCTCAGAAACTACTCAACCGATTTTAATGAAATTTGGCTCAATGTATATAGTTTTGGCCAACTTTAAATAGATAAATAAGTGAAAATCTTCTTTACCTAAAAATCATTTCGCCATTGAAAAAAATAAATAAACAAATCACAAAAATAAGAATATGAATTATTCGAAAAAAAAAAAAAAAAATCTTTTTCTGTAAGGGAAACAATTTTCTTTTTTTTTTTTTTTTTTGGGGGGGGGGAGTATCCCTATTCAGCTATATGACGTATTATGTAAAATAAAAGTCAACTTTGAGTAAGAATTGAAGGGTTCAAAATTATTAATGAACTTCTAATGTTGAGAATTTTTGACACTTCTATGGTAAACTGCTGAAATCTTTATACATTGCTTTTTTTAGATGGACTTAAATGACTGTCTAAGAAATCTCACACAGACTACAAACGAATGTAAATTTTATTGTAATTATTATATTACGGATATTCTATCAGGAGGAAAAAATAAAATAATACTAACAAAAATAGAGATTGATGAAATGTATAGCACTTTTAAAAAGGACTTCTTTCTCTTTTAATGTGTCCCTTATACATGTAAAAGCCAATAATATTAAACAATCAAAACATGCTTTGAAAAAAAACAATTTGTTTATAAATTTTGTTAGCCTGTTTGACACAATATAAAAACTTTAATTCTAATAAAATAAAACAAACAATCAATCAAAATGTTTCTAACGATAGCTAAAGCCAGTTATGTTATTCATAGTAATTATTAATATTATTATTATTAATGTATCATATATATAGTAAACTAATAAGGACATATAAATAAGTAATTCTCAAGCAAAGAAATAAAAATATATAAATAATTAAAATATATGTCATAAAATATTTAAGGGAGAAAAAAAAGCATTTCAGCTCTTGCCACACAAAGCCAAATTATTATCTTTAGCAATGTTATCGAGGAGGAAGAATAAAAACTAAAACATACATACCTAATAAGGTGCCTCGGTAATGGAAGTCATGAAATTATTCTTGGTGCCAAAACACAAAACCTTCAAATTGTGCAAACAATAACGTGATGCTTATATTAACCTGTTCTCTACAAAATCATAATATACAAAAAGTGAAAAAGCATAATAACATAAATTAAAACTCACTATGTGATAAAAATAAATAAACAAATAAAAATAAATGGAAAGGGGTAATTGTTTTTCAACAGCTAGCAACAATGGAAAACATGTTACATTAAACATAATATTTTTGGAACAATTAAACAAAAAATAGAAAAACAAAAACAATAAGTAAATTGGAGAAAAGTATTTGGTTAGTTCATGCGCTCAAGCAGCAGTTAGCATAAAGCTAGGCATATAGAGCATGCGCCATAGTTAAAACTAAACTAAAACTTCAAGTAGAATGAATAAATAAGAAAAATTTATCAGTTAAATGAAAAATATACTTTTAAAAAATGAAAGATATATTAGAACTATTGTGTAAATGGTATTAAATTTTAAAATAAAAGTAATAATGTGTAAAAAAACTAATATTAGTGTTAACTGTAATCAAAAGAATTAAAATGTTTAAAACCCAACGTTGAATTAATTTAAATTATTTCTTACCTCATAATTACTAATTTTTTCTTCAAGCGGTCGCAGCCTACTGACTTCGGCTTTCAAACTTTCAACCAATGCAAGACTTTCTTTTAAAGCTGTAGCAGTCTCAGCACTTTCTTTTTCTTTGGCAAGTAGCTATACCGATAATAAATTGTTTAAAAATTTTATTGAATTGTAAGAAACTACTTATATAAATTGGAAGCTACTCTTACCAAATGTTTTATTTTTGCCATTTCCTGTGTCTGAAAGCCTTCTAGCTGGTCCTTGTCCTCTTGATATTGACATATTTTTTTCTTGTAATCTGAATACACAAACATTTACAAATAAATATTCTTCTTATCAGTCATACTAATAACTATCATAATTATATATTAACAAAATCAGCAAAATAATTTGAAATTGAAGGAAAATATATATAACACATGCATGACATACATAGAAAGGTTATTATACATATAATTATCTACCTTCCGCAGCTCTAAGCGCATCTCTTAGCTCGTTAGTCTGTTTAAGTAAATCTTCTAATAACGATTGCTCTCTCTTCTTCCACTCTTCCTCTTTTTTAGAATATTCTTGCAAAAGATCTGCTTCCCTCTTTTCTAATTTTTTGACCCATTCTGCTTCCTTTTTTTCAATACGATATCTCCATTCTTCTTCCTTTTTGGCCAGTATACTGACTTCCTTAGGAGATAAAACCTAAAAATTTTAATTTTTCTTAATAAACTTACAATCATACTAATTATTTGAGAGCCCAAAGGCAACTCAAGGGCACCTGGCAATTGATAGGTTAGTTTTGATGAAATATTCAAGAAATTATTAAATATGCAATAAATAATATACCTACCTTTCGTATGTCAGCAAAAAGGAGGTTAAAACTCAAATTGTATTCATTTTAAGTTATGCATACTATTGGAATCAGAATGGCAAGACTACAATTCCAGAATACAGTCATAGTAATGGTAATAGTTCCGTTTGCATAAGACACAAGTTACCATATTCTTTTATAGAGGGGACGATAGTGTTAACGAAGGTAGAGTGCTACTTTTGAGTTGCAGTTAGTCCCAGTGGTACTGGGACTACGGTGGTACCTGACCCAACAGTAAACTACTTTTCATCAAATACTATTTTCCCTAATTGCTGTTTGTATCTATATAGTAAAATAGAGAATGCAGTTGAAACGTCACATGTGATTATCCAAAAAAACAAAACAATTTTATGAGTTGTAATTACCTCCTTATTGACATACGATATAATGACAGATATATAACATTATCTTATTTTTAATCGTATGTTAATCATAATTTAAATAAAAACTGATTATATGAATGAAAGAACAAAGATGAGATAGGTAAAATAGAATTTTTAGATAAGTAGGAATGAAACATCAGAATTACCTCTTATTCACATAAATTAATAATATTAGGCTGAATTTACTTATTTTAGTTATTACTTTATAATATCCTTTAAACATGCTCACATTGTTAAGTGATTCACTATTGAATAATGAATCATTATTAAGTCAATTTCAGGTGAAATTTTCTTTCAACTGATAAGATTTTCGGTCTAAAAATTTTAGAATCTGTATAGATAGACTTTATTTTTTTAAGGCCACACGCAATGAAACCTGACCCTCCATCTCTTATAAGTATCCCTCTCTGGTTAAAACAGGTTGGTTACACCGATAAAGTAACCCCTTAGACAACAGCAATGGTAAAGAACAAAATTTGATATAACTAAGACATAATTGTTAATAACCAGCTTTTAATTTTATTATGATAGTAAAACCTTTATGTTACGAGAAAATTCACACTACTGGAAAATGGTGGCTAACATATGTATACTTTTGAAAATATTTGGTTAATTAGGAATTTTAAGTACAATTTAATTGCTCTAATCTTGTTACATTAGCCACAGCCATTGTGTTACCACAAGTAGTATTCAATGAGTAGTCCCTATATACATAAATTTTGAGACCAAAAATACCCAGAACAAAAACAATATAATGAAATAAAAGATATCACTAAATATATCCACGCAAGACATAACTAAAAGTAACTCAGATGAATTACGTCTAAAATCAAATTAAAGGGAGAATATTTGATATGTGTTTCTTTTCTATCCAAAGCGATATACAGAAAACTATTGTGTAACACTGAGTCAGGTACTAATATAAAGTAAAAATATAAATACTTCAATTCATTCAATGATAAACCTTCATTGAATAATGAATATTGAATATATAATTACATGAATATTACATAATGAATATTCCTTATCAATATCCCTTAAATAATGAATATTAGATTAGCAGGCTCCTTACCTTTCCATCAGACAATCTGATTTGGACATCTTGAGTTTGAACTGGCAATGTTGCAGGTCCCTGAGATGGACTCTGAATAGGGGCTGATGGTTCAAGAACTAAACTGCTCAAACTACTCTCTGAACCTTGCCTAGATTGTCTAGACAAACCACCTTTTTGTGGGGTGAATTTTGGTAACTCCTTCCCTGTTTTCTCACGAAACTGACTTTTCATACTATTAAACATGATTCTAAACATGGAAAAAAAATTATAGTTAAATAAGGTCACACAAACTTATCATTTATTTCCAATAGGGTAGATTACACAACAAACAATGAATTGATAACAGTTTACCTGGATGATAGTTCTCCCTGCAATAAGTAAAGCTGATTCTAATTTTCATTTTTTTGCAGCATAATTGGAATTAACACACAAAAAAAGCTAACTCAAATTATGACCCGCTTAAATCGGAAAAACACGAAATTCATTCTGAATAACAACTCATTTAACCTACTATCAAAATCCAAACCTTATATCAAACCAATGCCATTAGTATAAAACTTAAACACGTTCCTTTATATCTGTTGAAAAATTGATAAATTACATTAATTAAATTAGAAAGCATTATTTGAAATTATCATTAAATTTTTATTTAAACTTAAATTCAATTAATTTAAAAATAATTCAATTAAAATTTGAACAAAGCCATATTAAATTAAATTATTTAAAATGCTAAATAAAATTGATATGCTATTTTAATTTTTATTCCTGAACCCTTTTTTTCACATTTTATTAATTTAATCCGAATAATTCGTATCATAAATCTGATTCAGAAGAGGCTTTTCATACATTAAAAGAGAAGCAATTATAAATAAATAATTTATACCTAAGAAGTTCGATTTTTTTCTAATTAAATTATGAATTGCTTGGAAAAATATAATTCTTGAGCGTATGCCACGTCCACTAGGAAAGAATGGAAATATATTTCAGGCAAAATAGCCATATACATTTACAAGCCAAAATTACGGAGATCCAATTCATGAAGTACCCGCAGCAATCATCGTCTGATTGAAATACTCAGACAGTGAACCCCCCACCCCGCCCCTTTCTTGGGTTGATGGTTTTTGTACAACTTGATTCAAATATTACTTTCGATCAAATAAATTTACTAATATGAATATTTCTTATTTGTGATCAACCATTAAAACACATATTTTTTTTCGAATTCTGAGAACCGATTTTTCGGCTCTATGGTGTGTCACCTCCAGGACTCCAGAAACGGGCTCTTAACAGAAAAGTTCGAGGGATTAAAAAAAACAAAAATTCTGACATAGAAATTTCAATTTGTATAAGCCATTGGAATCTTGGTTTTAAATTTTTAAACAGATACCTTTATACATTATACCTATGCAGCTATTTATGAGCGCAGTAAATTGACTTGTTATTTGTTCTGTCAGGAATTGTGATTTACACGAGATCACGTTCTGATGATTCACTTAATTTAGTTAGCGTCAACTTAAAATCGTACCTCATTTTTCCATGAAAAAGAAATTATTTTTCTCTAAAAATATTTTAATTAAATTATAAAATTTTCTAATTAGCCATTGAATTTTATCCAAGAATGTGTCGGGTTATTACATATGCGTCATGTGTAAAGAATCATTCTTCACATGCAGAGTTCTTTACAGTTCACTTAAAGAACTGTATTTTTTACCCTAAGTGTAAAGGACAATCTTTTTATATGTTGAAATTTGACAATTTATTATTCTTAGATAATTAATTTATAATTTTTAAACAATTTGATTAGAAGATAAAAGATTTGATCACGGCCGATGGTCAAATCTTTATCTTCTCATCAAATTGTTTAAAAATGTTTTTACTTTTCTTTGTTTATTTTTTGGTAATACATTGTAATTTCTAAAATAAAAAAAGAGAAATAAGTAATGAAGTACAATAAAACTTCAAATACTGGAATTGGTATCAAACGTTTGATAAACCCTTGATGTTGATTGATTTAAATTTAAGAAAAACTAAAAAGAAAGTTTCCACTTTTGCACCAAGAAATTTCCGATCTTGAATTATTTTCTCCAACCCCTATCGGATTTTAGAAATTAGAATTCACTGGAATTCCATGCCTCATCATGTTAGGAGACTAAAAATAAATGAAGAGAATCCAATTTTTTAAATATGTTTTTCAAATGTCTGATTCAGTCATAGCTAGACATTTCATTTTTTTTTTCATTATTCATCACTTTTATTATTTATCAGTTTACTACATATGTAATTCCAGGGGAAGGATTGGGGAAAGATTATTAATTTAACATAAAGGCACATCCCTGATTCTATCCAACAAGAACGATGTGATTTTAGCAAATTTTATTATTTATTTGTTATGAATACCTATTATGAAATTTTAAGTGTTATATTTATATTATGAATAATATATAAGACTTTTCATCTTAATACAGGTTCTAATCACTGTTAGTGAATGATTTAATTACAGTAGCAATTTTGATGAGCATTATTGGAGGAATGGTATTAAAGGGATATGGTTATAAAATTTTAAAAAACTAACTATAAACAGCAGCTCAGTAAGTAAGGTAATTTTTCAGGTCCAGTCCTACCTATTTCAGTCCTATGCTGATTACCTTTGTTGTTTATGAAAAAGTGCTCCTCTTCGAGTTCCTTAACAATTCATTAAATACTACCATCTCTAGCAGGACATCCCACTCACTTTCAACTTCACTTTTTCTTGGTATAAATGTGGTCAATGTTCTGGGTGGGTGTCTGCTGTGAGAAAAGATCATAAATCGGCTAACATGAAATTCTCCAAGGCATTTTAAATGAGACTGGAGAGTCTGCTCATAAAGCTACTTATTCCTATTCCATCCCTGGTAGCCCCTTAGTTTCAGATCCGTGAATGGGCAAATATAGCCCCTTCCAAGGTAATCATTGAAAATCTTCAATAAACAATCTTTATTGTTATTGTAACACTTTAAGAGTGCCATGTATATTGCATAATCAAGGCTTTCAAAGAGAACTGGTAAAAACTAGAACCTCATGGATTGGTGACCCATTGTCCAACTACCTCCGCGTTGTCACATGATGAAATTTTCTGGACCCACCAATTGTCTAAGAAAGACATTGAGCATACCTTTATTAATGATTTTAGTAAAGATATGTTACACAAAATCTGCGTCACATTTGAGGCCAATAGAAGAATAATTTAAGTAAGTGAATGCTATCATAATACTAAGTTTGTCTGGAATGACAACTATAAATGATTAAGGATGCTGTAAGACTTATTCAATTTTTCACCTTTGAATTAATAAAATAAAATAGTAATTAAAGTTATTCATCTTCCAGAAGAAAGAACATAACAGAAGATTTAGAATCTTTATATTTAAATTTTACGTATTGTTAGAGGAAGCATACACATTTATAAAGTGGAAACAGACGAAGAAGGGTTCCAATAAAATTATGTACTACAATAAAATATAGATCAACTCATAATAGTAAAAACTAACTTTATTTATAAATATAATTAACATAATTATCAAACTCTACAACAATAAATAATGCAGGTACATACAAATGAGACATTGAGTTGAAGTTCCATAGACTGGTCTATTAAAAGAACAGTATGTAAATCAAGACAAGGTTCACAATATTTTTTATAGGTATAATTATAATAAATTATTATAAATTTTTTTTGTTGCCATAACACTTTAAAAAACATGATTAAAATTTTGAAAGAAAATAGAAAAAAATACATTTATTTTATAATAAATAACAGTTTTAATTGAAGACACTATAGAATAATATAAAGTATCAAATGTAATACACTTACATCCAACCAAAATACTAATCATAGGTACATAGGTAAAATTAATAGTCTAAAGGCTTCTATTACTTTAATTGGATTCAAAATACTGTTTATTGGAATTAAATTGGAATCAAAATACTGTTAGTAAAATTATAAGTCCTTTTTATTTAAAAAGACCCAGGTCTTCCCTCACTCTCCAAATACAGTGACTTACCAGAACTAACAGATTGACTTAAGGTGCTTATATAATATTTTTTTGTTTTCTTTCCGAATTTCCACTGATAAAATCCTGAAAATGTACACCAAGAACCAGTTGAGGTTTTTTTTACTTTTTCATAAAGATCTTGACATCTTGAAACAGCAGTGAATTTATGCATTATGCAACCATAGATCTTAAACTCTAATTTTTCCTGAGATAACTTTTTCATATATCTCTTTTGTGAGAGGTATATATGTTGTTCCTTTACAGAAAAAAAGAGGATCCTTGACAATAGAAGGATTGAAACCGTCTTTGACTAAAGTGGTCTTCTTCAATTTGAAAGTCCCCGTCATTTCAACTTCGGGGATCAGTCTAATAAATAAAGGAATTGCATATGAAGGAAGAGATTTTTTGAGAGAACTTGCGAGGCCATCGAAATCCAATGTTCCTGAAGTTTCTACTATGGCAGCCATACCAGCTCGCCCTTCAAGTTCACCAACCTGTATAAATAATTTCATCAAAAAGATTTATTACCCATATAAAATAAACATTTTTGAAAATGAAAACAATGTTAATAAAAACTTTTTTTTAATATGATAAACAACATTTAGGTATGTATTTGCTCTTTATTAGTGGGCTAAATGTTTCCACCCCCTTTGACTATCACTACCCCTACTTTGTCCCTGCGAGCTCTAGTTAGCTCTCGCACACGTAAATTTTCAAACCGTAATTATTATGGTGTTTTTTTCCTAGCTATCCAACAGTCAAGATTTAGATTAATGAAATTCATCAGTGGTTAAAAGATGTTAGCGGTAATGATATTGAGATTTATAATGTCTTTCCACCCCCTCCCCCCCTTGACATCTTTTAACCACTGATGAATTTCAGTAATCTAAGTCTCGACTCTACAATAACCTAACAAAGTTTTTTTGAATAATTTTCTGAGCGAAAGGTAACTAGCTATGGAAAATAAACTCCATAATGATTTCGGTTTGAAAATTTAAGTGTGCGAGAGCTAACTAGAGCTCTGGGGGACAGAGTTGGGGAAGTGGTAGTCCAGGGTGGGGTTGGGAATCATCTCCACCCCACCCCAATCTATACACTTACCTATTAAAGATTTTTTGAATAATTACCTATGCAAGAGGTAACTAGCTAGGAGAAAAAAACAGTAAAAAAAAAACCCAAAAAAAATCAGACTTTTTCCAAGATATTTTATAGACATTATAATTAAAACAAAATTTAGTGATAGTTTATACTAATATACCTAAAAGATTTTGAAAACATAATTAATACATTTTAATTTTATATTTAGTAATAATGCATTTACTTTGTTTCAAACATGAAAAGTTTTGGCCTTTTGACCATTTTCAAATATCTATCTTTTATAAATAATAGGCAACTAATAATAGGCAAAAATTCCCTCCTCATAGCTATTCAAAGTCGCAATATTTTTAAAAAAAGAGAAAAGAGTTTTCTAACACCAATACGCTTCACAAATAACTTTTATCCCTTCCATATTCGTAATTTATTTATTTATTACATTTCAGTGATTATTACAGTGATGACATCAGTACAGTATGATATTCAGTTCACTTTTACATCCATGACGCAACATTCCTTATGTTTCTCTTTTTTTTTAATCATCGTTCCTAGTAATTTTTGAAACTTTAACAATAAATTATAAAATTATTGAATTATAAAAAGAATAAAAGAGAATATTTACAGATAACTTAAATAAAAATTAACAAGGGGGACCACAACACCTCCTGAAAATTGGGACCCTAGCTTTAACTTACTTGGCTATCATGCCTCGAATACCTTATGATTTTTTTTTACAAAGTATACTGCCATCTAACTTTCACTACAATTCATTCAAAAATCAACTATATCTCCACTGTTATTATGATTTTTAGAAAGTGAGTTTTTAAAAATCATAATATCAGTGGAGATATAGTTGATTGTTGAATGAATTGTTGTGAAAGTTAGATGGCAGTATAATTTGTATTATTAACTATAATACAGGCAGTATAATTTGATTATTAACTATTGTTAATAATAATTATGATAATAAAGGGACTAACAAATTTATGGAACAACAATTATTTACATAAAAAAATTCTGGAACTAAATTTCGAACAAGTAAAAAGCGGGAGGGAAGTATCAATGCTGTGGGTTCCTTCTCATGTCGGAATTGAAGGAAATGAACAAGCGGACCTAGTGGCAAAAGAAGCAGCCAAGAGCTCAGACCCTCCTGATCTAAAATTGATATTTTCTTCCGAGTGGGCAAAACAGGTGAAAACCAAAGTAAAGGAAAAATGGAACGAAGATTGGCAAAATACACGTAATCACTTTCGCCTGATCAAAGAAGATAACCATGCTTGGCTGCCACCAAAGAACTTAACTCCAAAGGAAGCAGCCATCATAACCAGGCTGAGAATTGGTCACACTAAGCTGACTCATACCTACCTGCTTATTGGACTTCACCGGCCTACTTGTCAACTTTGTGATAATACCCCTCTTACAGTGGAACACCTTTTTCAGTGTCAAAAATACTGGAAGGAACGCCGCGACTTCAATATTACAACTTCAGATCCATACAAAGTAAACAACGGAATTGAAAAAACACTGAAGTACCTCAGGAGCACGAAATTAATGTCCTACATGTAAGAAGAACAGTTGTCGCTAATGGCCTCGGCAGTTGAAGCGACGTTAAAAAACATTAAATAAAAAAAAAAAATTATGATAATAATGATAAACATAAATAATTAAAATATGGATAAACTATACCTCAACTCCATATACAATACAGTCTTTTAATCCAATTACTGAGCTGATAATAGATTCTACTTCTGATGTAGATACATTTTCTCCTTTCCACCTGTAATAATGATTTATATAACTCAGAAATAAAGAATAATTTAAAAAATAAAGAACTTGTGATTTTTCAAATTAGCAAGATAGATTTACCTGAATGTATCTCCTGTTCTATCCTTGAAATAAAGATATCCAAGTTCATCCATCATTAAAATATCTCCTATTACCAATAATTAATATTTAAATATGGGATAATTTAATATTTTTTCTTGAAAAAAATATATATAGTTTTAAATAAGAACTAATAGATTTTTTAATGTATGGATATATGTGTGTGTGTATAC
This sequence comes from Aelia acuminata, assembly GCA_911387785.2. NCBI lineage: Eukaryota > Metazoa > Arthropoda > Insecta > Hemiptera > Pentatomidae > Aelia > Aelia acuminata. Next base: position 28,626,328 of record OU426978.1, on the reverse strand, counting down.
CAGGGGGTACCCCCTGCCTGCCTCAAGGTGGACCAACCCCATTTAACATTATCACAATTTTTTTTTCTGATCCCTCTAAATCAGAAAATACAATGAAATATTAACGGTTATGTTAATATACTACGAGTTCTGCTATTGTCACATGGCACATTAAACTGTCAATATATAACCGAGATTGTGATTTTTTTCTGCTAGAGCTCCCTGTTCTGTTTAGGAGCTATGTTTTCAGTTATTTCCTTCTTTAACAACTGCTGTCTAAATTTAATGGAGTTATAAGCAAGGGTGTGCCTCTGCTGCATTACTGATTTATTGCTGCATTATATATTAATAGTGTAAATTAATCTTAAAAACATTTTACAGTAAAGAAAAGTAAAGAATGGTAAACATTGCAAAGAATGTGTAAAGAATTCTAAATCAGCGCTTGAAGTGGTATAAAGGTCTGGCCACACATGTCCGCACCGGATCCGCACCGTAGCAATAATATAGGTTATGTTCAGAATATTTTTAATTTAACTTACATTTTACCTTTAGTTTTGCCTAAAGTTCAAGCCACACATGTCAGACACAGGCCACTTTAGGCATAACTAAAGGTAATATGTAAGTTGAATTAAAAATATTCTGAACATAACCTGTATTATTGCTACGGTGCGGATCCGGTGCGGACATGTGTGGCCAGACCCTTAAACTCGTAAACAATAAAATAAAATAATATTGAAAAAAATTAATAATTAAAATGTCTATCTATAACTGAATCAGTCATTTGAGAAACCTGACATCTGAAAAAGTTGATTATCGGTTACAAGTAGAGATGGCCGAACTGAGTACCGTTGTTGGCCATCAGGTTGCAACAGGTGTGATCTCAACTCAGAATAAAGTTTTCTTTATAAAACAGAGAGATAAATATTTTATATTTTTATTGATATGGGGAACAAAACTTCTGTGCACTTAAGCAAACCAACACCAATTTATGAATCATACAACACCTTATTAACACGTTAGGTGCGGCAGCATATTTTAGGAGTATCCTGAATTAGACGGTATCGGTCCCCGGGGTCCGACTGCTAGTATGAGTCCGTCATGGGACTCGGGGTGCGATGGGAATACTTTGAGGAAAGCGTACCTTTTGATTAAAAGGGAATTAAATGAGCGTCTCAAGGGCATTATGTGTTGGTAATAGTGATGGGAAGAAAAACGCCAAACTGTTTAAAAAAAACTCTTTTTTATAAAAAACGGAAAAAACTGTTTTCCTGAACCAGCCCAAACAGTTGGAATTTAGAACTTCCTACTCTTCCCGTTCTCATTTACAACTAATCAAACGTTTGGAACTCGTTACAGAACGACTGAAATTGAAAACAACAGTTGCTTTCTTCACCACTAGTGCTCCGTTGTTTGATTTTCCGTTAGGTTTTCTGTGGATTCTATTTTCGAATTTATATTTATTTCATTTAAAATGACACTTTTACTTTCATTTTTTATAATGTCAGTTTATTCAAGTGCTAATTAAAACATATTTCCAAACTGCTGTGTATGGATGAGAATACATTACAATAACAGGAAGTTATTATAATTGTTCATTACCGTGAAAAAAAAAGTAAAAAATTCTAAATATTAAAGAAGTTTATTTTTCGTAATATTTCAAGAATTCATAATATTTTAACATTTTTCTAGATAAAGACCTGTAAAAATTATTTTAAGTTTGTGATTTTTTTTAATTTTGTTGCTTCAATAATTAGTAACATTTTCTCATTTTATTCTCAAATTATTATTATTATTTTTTTTTTTAATTTTGAATTAATACTATTATTACACGTTTCTAATAAAACAACACAACACAAAACAAACACCTGATAGAAACATTAGTCTGGAGGTTTTCTGTTTTCCCCAACCTGTTTTTTTCAAACCGTTTTTTCCAACAGTTGTTTTTTTTCAACGAACAGTTCGTTGGCGTTTTGTAAAAACAACCGAAACGCCCATCTCTAGTTGGTAAGGATTGGAACTAGACATAATAGGAGCAGGACAGGCCGATACAGGATACAGTGGCTTGATAGATCTATCAAGCCACTGTAATACAGGATTTACCCCATTCTTTATCGAAAATCGGACCTCGGAGTCCGATTCTAAAATACAACAGAGTTTCAGCTGTTAGCATTATTTTCTGCACTAATCTCATTAAAAATTGACTAAATTGAGTATCTGAAGTGTTCAGACTTTAGGACATTTTCATGTGAAAATCGGCTGTTAAGAAGGGAATGTAAGACATCGGACCCCGGGGACCAATGCCGCACCTAACGTGTTAATTTTAAAAATAATTGTTGTCATTATCAGAGAATTTTTATTTACACTTAATATAAAAATTAGTATTATTAGTATTAGTATTATTATTAGTATTAGTATCAGTATTAGTTGTGTTATATAAACTATTAGTTTATAAAGCAATACTTCGACCTATAGTTAGCTACAGCAGCGAAGCATGGGTGCTAAGAAAAATAGGTACACTCTGAACATGGGAGAGAAAGGTTCTGAGTATACGGCCCAACGTATGAAAATAACAGGTGGCATATCCCGATCTAGTGACCTAAACTATGGAAGGAAGATTAAGATGGATTGGACATGTAGAGGAATGGAAGAGGATGATGATGGAGGATGACCTCCGAAAGTATAATAAAAATTACCTGAAACGAAAGCCTTGTCTCCTTTTTTGAAAACATCATATATATATTTTTTTCTAGATTCAGTTTTATCTAAATAACCATGAAATTCTTTTACAGAGCCTCTATTAGGAATAATCCCAACAAACATTCCCGGTTCATCTAGAATTATCATATTAAATATTAATTTATCAATATTATATGTACATAAAATAAATTCTTCTGAAACATAATGAACTTTAAAAGTAATTTATTTTTACTATAATATTTTTTTAATCAGAAAATATGAAATATAAGTTTAAAATATTTACCTATATCACATTCAATACATAATCCATTTTTGCCTCTCATCGGTTCCATAGTTTCAGAATTGACACGTATTATAGCACCAACATATTTCCGAAAAGGGAAGAATCGGGGTATAAAACCAACAGCACCTACTTTGTTATCATAGTTAACTAAAAAAAAAAAAAAATTACTTATTAATTTATGTTATTAGTATTTTATTTTTAAATATGATAAAATAATTATGATATATTATAATAATAAATATATAAAATCATGATGAATATAATATAGTGAAATATAGCTCACAAATACTGATCAGTGGCTAGTAATAAATATCTCTAAATATTACAAATAAATAAGTTTTTTTTAAATTTCAATATTATTTTATCAAAAATAAAATTCTTGAGTTTTAGATAGTTAAATCATTCATGTGGAACATATTTGAAATAATGAGTAATTTAAAAATTAAATTTTGAGTTTAAAAGTTGAAATTGCAAAAATAGTTAAGAAATGTTATTTTTAAAACCTTTCCCTGTCTTTATTAGTTTTTATCTGTCACTTCACGAAAAGTTCCAAAATAAGAAAAACACTTTACATTGTTTAAAGCTTGGTAACACATTCAACGCCAAGTACGTCCCAGGAACATACCACTCGGCGAGCCCAGGTGGCCAACTATGTCTTAGGGACGTACTCAGGTATCTTCTATCCTATCCGCTTAAAAGCGATGGCCAGTTAGGAAAGTTGAATTTAGTCAGCCACCTGCACTGGTTCATGACGGTCATTTCGGCGTTTTTGGTTTCCTCCCAGCTGCTTTATAGCCAAAGTTGTGGATTTTTAAAGTTTCCACTAAATTTTAAAATTATTAAACTACTTATATTATATTTTATTATTATATTAAATTATCCAGTTACAGTGGATTAGTAAAAGAACAAAAAACTATATACAAACTTTTAGGGACAAGAACGAGGAGCTTTGCCGATGCTGAAACTGCGCTTAGGCAACTACAAACTGAATATTTTTTTTTCGTTTTGTGTATACTAATTTATTTGAATTTCATGTCACAAACCAATTGTAAATAGTGTTAATTATAGTTAGTATTAAAATAAGCAGGTATAGGATTACAATTGTGTAATTAAAATCTTGTAAATAATCTCATTAGTTAATATTATTTTTTATTTTTTGTTATACCTAATGCTTTTTACAAATAAAAAAATAATAATGTATTAGAGTAATTTGATGATGATTTTTTAACTGAAAATTCCCATATCCACAATTAGTTTCACTTTCAAAGGAATCACACTTAATTTTTTTTTTTACTTCAAATTCATTCAGAATTGTTTAATTATAAATTTACTAGATCATTCTAACAAATTCTTAATTAATTTTTATAGCAGTAATATGAAATATAAAAAACATAATAACGAAAATGAAAGGTAACAGCGCTTTTCAGTGGTGTATTGCGGGTTAACAAACTCTTTGGCGACTCGATGGCCAACTATGTCCTGGGGACGTACCAGCTCACTGATGACCCAAAACCCTCCGGCTCCTTGGCCCTGGCCTAGAGAATATGGAGCCGGTGTTGAATGTGTTAATGCCTCAAGTTTTTTGGTAATAAAATATATGTGTTGATTCAATGAGTTAAAGAGTTATACATTAAAAATTTGACTCCATTTTTTTTTTCAACAAAATGTGCACAATGCCTGATATTATTAACATTAAGTTTTTTGAATTTTTATAAACTAGAGGAATAGTCTTAATGAAACTTTAAGACTCTTTTAAATGGCAAAAACCAAAAATTCCTATATGTTTGTATTTAAGCTGTATAAGCGTTTTTCAATAGAAAACCAACTACTAGTTGATAAATCGCGAAAACTCCAAATAATCAAACAGAGTAGGAAATAGACCTTATCTTTATAGTAACTTATTCGGAAGAAATTTGATGTAGAGCTGGTAGAATTTTTTTATGTGTACTCATCCAGAACGCCTTGTATATGCAGACATGACCAAAATGTCCAAAATTGTATTCAAAGGGTTCTTAAATGGATAGAAACCACATCCCTATGCCTCGCTGATGATTTTCAATACAATGGGATAGCATGTAATATATTTTGGGACTATTTTATTTTATAACTTTTAACCATTCCCTTGGGAATAATTTAGCTCAGGGAGTAAGGTACCACACTACTACTTTCAATGTTTGAGATCAAACATGGCAGTTGCATTGGACCTTTTCAAGATATATCCTTGCATAAAAGATAACTTAAAAACATTAATTCTAATCAAATACTCAACCAGAACACTATATAGGCTAATCTGTTGTAATTCGACAGGTTTTTTTTCTTTCTCTCATTATGTACTCACATTACTAAGACTAGGCGGATGAGAGTGATTTAAAAAAAACAAATTTATATTCAAGTAAAATTTATGAAGACTACATATAAGTTCTTGAACATTGATTCAAAAAGTATTATAAAAGAACCTACCAATTTGCAAGTTTCCTTCAGTAGACCCATACATCTCCATTACATTAGGAATGTTAAATCTTTTAACAAATTGATGCCATATAGCAGGCCGAAGACCTATTCCTGTAATCATTCTCAATCTATGTTGCTTATCAGTAGGTTTTTCGGGGACAGCAAGAACATAGCGGCACATTTCTCCAATATATTGAGCAGCCTAGGATCAAAGTGCAATAGAAACAAATTAGTTTTAGTAAAATGCTTTTAAAAATCTTAGACAGCCATTAGGGTCTATCAGTCGAATATCATAAAGCAAATAAAATAATAGCCTTAGCTAAGAGTCTGACAAAGAAAATAATGAAGATATTAATTGAAATTAGATTTTAATTCCAATGATGCTAGTAAAGTAATTTACGTATGGGATTTTATTTTATTTAAAAAATTAAATTTCAATTAGATATATAATTGTTATATATTTCATGAAATTCAACAACATAAAACAATTTATGTTATTGTTCATCAACATCCAACTTGTATGCATTTCTTCTTCAGAGTCTGACCATGTAATAGGTTTTACATAACTGCCAAGCTTTCACCCATCATGCTGTGGGATTCTTCAGGGCTAATACAAGAATGAGGTATTGTGTCATTCTTCCTCAAGAAGCCCACAGCATGATGGGTGAAAGCTTTGCAATTATAAAACCTATTACATGGTAAAAATCTAAAGAAGAAATGCATACAATGGATTCAGACTATGAAAGCCTGAAACAACATCCAAATTATTTAAAATAGGGTGTACAAAAAATACCGTTCATCAAAAGCATGAATCCCAAGAACTGTTAATTGTTTCTGAAGAACTGTTTATATCCTCTATTGTAAAGCATTAGTTCAAAAGTTTGTATTTAAAAAGCAACATTATGAAATTATTGTCATTCGTAGGGAAAATGGTTCTTGAACTCAACAAAACTGAAGGAGAAGGTGAGTGAAACCCTTAGTTTCAAAAATTTTCCAATGGAGATACCTCCTTGCACAGGAAGATGGGTTTCAGGGTCATTAGCAAGCTATAAGATCAAATTCACCAATAAGTATTTGTGGCCTTGCAAGGAAAGGATTGTCAAACGACACCCTGTGTCACCATCTACATTCAGTCCAGAACTTGTTCCATCAGATATCTATTTGTGTCGATCAATGACCCACTTCTTGAAAAAATAAATAAATAATTAAGTCAAAACAATGGTTAGGAAATTTTTCTATTGTCATCCCAAAGTGTGGTAACTGCATGGGATCAAGCAACTGGCCCAAAGATAGAAAATGGCATTGCATCTCAGTGGTTTACATTTAGAATATTAATTTGATATTACATTGAAAGATAATAATTTCATTCAAAACTGAAGGAATATTATAAATTGCAAAATTAAAAAAATAATGGTATGCTATTCAATCTTAGATATTAATTTGAATTTTGAAAGAAATTTGATCACTGAACATAGCAATAGCAGCGATATACCAAAATGCTAAAGAAAGCCCTGACTCATGGAAGAAAAAAGGAATTAGTAGCTTGTTTATTGTCTCTCAACACAAGATGTTTTTATAATATTTTAAAATTCTGAGAATATTCTAAAAAAATTTCCACATTTATGATAAGCCTTTTGATTTGTGTTTTTTTGGCTTTCATAAGAGAAAAATTGATAATGATAAAAGTAACTGTAACATTGCAACTTACTGTGCATTTGTAATGAGCGCAGTCTGAAATAAAATTTGCTGCAGAAAACTTTGTCCTTATTACTACAGTTGCTCCAGTTAAAAATGCTGCCGCAATACCTAGCAGACCTCCTGCAGAATGGTAAAGGGGCAGAGGATCATATACTATGTCATCACTCGTTAGGCCAAGAATATCTTCACAAAAAAATGTTATCAAAATAAATCTGAAAAAAAAATGAAAATGTTAGCAATTATAACCACTACTGAATATAATGAACTCTACAATGATATAAAAACAGTAATTTATTGATGTACTTAGAATGTGGAATTATAGCAGCTTTTGGTAAACCTGTAGTACCCGATGTGTAAATATATACTAAATGATCTTTGTACCGAATATCTTTATCTAATGGGACAGTTTTGGGTACATTTTGCATAGATAGTTTAAGGTTTATGATGCCTTCTGGTGTTTCAGATTCACCGAGTTGGAAATATTTCATGTCAGCTGATAATTCAGGTTTAATAGCGAGAATAACTAGAAAAAAAGGTTCAGAGTTATTCTTAAAAGAGTAAAAAATAAAGCCTTATGTCTTTTAGTCCATTGCAAAACAGTTACCGTTTGTACATTACCTGCAGACAGATCATCTGAGAATATTACTGCTTTACATAATGCACTAGTGATGGAATGGGAAAGAGGTTTGCTCGTAAGATTTGAATTGATAAGAGCTGTTATGACACCTATTTTAGCAAGACCAAGCCAAACACAAGGATACTCCGGCCTGTTGGTCATTACCAGGGCAACTACATCTCCTTTCTTAAATCCTAATTTATCAAAAACCTGAGCGATTTGGTTACTGTACTCATCCACCTGGAAATCATAACACAACTCTATACAAGATAACCTCATATTTATATTATATTATATAAAATTTCTGGCCAATCCTTAAAAGTCTGAAACTGAAAAAAAACATTAAATTAACTTGGAATACAAAAATACTACATCTAATTTGATTATGGAAATATTACTTATTGTCTTTTTTTTGAAAGATAAAGTTTGATTCTCATCATTAATCTGAAAACAAAGTATTTATTAAAAAAAAAATTTTTTCTTTGTCATGGATGGACCTTCTACTCTTCTGCAATCCTTTCACGGATGTACTCCTAAGCTAATTAATTTATAATTGTTTGTTTTTTAATTTTCAACATATTTGCTACATCATAGTATACACACACACACATATAGATATATATATATATATATATATATATATATATATATATATATATATCGGTCATTACATCATTTTGTTAGGATTTTTATATTCTAATTTCATAAGAAGAAATAATGTGAAATATATATTTTTTTAATTTATTTTATTTGTAATTTTATAATAGTCTGCTAATAGTATTTAGCAATATATTCCTTAACAGAATTTCGGTTTTTATGCAAATTTGTGGTTATGATTGAAATTACAAAAGTGAGATAAATAGAAAGCACTACAATACAAAACAAATAAAGTATTAATATTATCTATAATGAAAGAAATGGTAATAAATATGAAATCATCAGACAATAAAAGTACACTAATTTACAGTTAAACCTACAAATTAAACCTTTCATCATAAAACTTTATTAAAAATATTAAATAAGAAATTTAAAATAAGATATTTTAATATAAATTTAAACTTTAAAACTGAACATATAGATTACAACTTGACGAACATTAGTTAAGATGAAAGTGGTAACTTGTGGTTTTGCAGTGGTTAAACCTTGAGATTGGGAGTATTTTGTCTAATTCCAAAGAAAAATAGTTTAAACTAACAAAAAACTGAACCACTATTATTATTATTATTATTATTAAGGTCTTCAAAATTTTGATATGGTCTATTTTTAAACTAAAATTAAGTTCCCTATTTAAGAATACATTTTTCTACAATGAAGCATTTTTATACTAAAATTGAGGAATTCAATTTTTTATTAGCCACAGATTGATTTTGATGCCTTGAAACGAGATTAGGACTTTTTTATCTAACACAATATCAATAACTTAAACTTTCATTTGTTTATCTTAGATAGATAAAAATAATCTCACGACTACTTGATATAACTATATAAGTATGATATTACAAATCAATTCTTTAAATTAATACAGATTTAAATTTCAACTTAAAATTTAACAGATTTAACTTTAAGATTTAAATTTAATTAATCAACTTTAACGAGTGATTAATTAAATTATATTAATTAATATGTTAAAAAAAGAGTTTTCAGATACATATTATGGATTTATAATTTTTATTTTTGTTGTTTTAGTTATCAACTTATTTAAGTTAAATCATAAATGTTGATAACGTGTTACTATAATTAAAAATCTACATAAAAAAACACTCTCACTCATATGTACATTTTTTCTTGATTGGTATTTATATAAACAGATAATAAATAAATAAAAAGATACGTGTTCATTTGGAAACAGAATAAAAATATAAATCGGGCATTATCTTTCAATCCTACTTCCCTGCCTATATTGTTTTAAAAATAAGTTTTGATAATTTTATATATGAATCATGAAATTTGAAATATATTTTATGTAAAGTACAATAAATTCTAATTTTGGTAAATATTGCGAGTAAAAATCTGGAATTTTTCTTTAGAATAATATACATATATAAACAACAAACGCATAAAACCCTTTATAAATGAAAGATTGATCCCAATATTTACAAAAATGTTGTCACTTTTTCAATTATTTTTTATATATAATAATTATGTATTTTTACAGTACCTCTTTGAATGTCCAAACTTGATCTTGAAATAAGAAACAAGGTTTATTAGGATATTTTCTGACTACTTTCTCGAATTTTGAGATGCCATTTGCATTGGTCTTTTTATAAAAGTAATTTCCCAAAATAACTTTAAATGCCACATATAAAGCTCTTGCAAAAAAAAAAAAGTTATCAATGACCTCATAAAAATATATTAATAACAAGTGAAAAATAAAAAAATAATTACTTTAAATCCCTTGGAAGAGTTTTAAATAAAATAACTACATTGTGAACATAATGTTGCGGTAGTAACAGGGAAAGAAACCCTATAGCCCATTTAGACAAAATGCACAATATATCCATAGAAAGGACTGTGGATTGACTGAGAGAGTAACTTCAAAGCTTGTCAGATAATATTCAATCAACGAAAATGTGTTTCATTGGCTGTATCTAACTCATTCAAGGTTGTATTCTGTTCCAATTTATTCCTCCACAGTCGTCTCCTGAAGTCACCAGCTGAAAGGTAAAACTATCTTATATAAATATTAACAAGTTTCTTCTCTTTTATTTAAAGACTAAAACTGATAATTGATAAAAACTAGATACTTTATCTCTCAATGACTTGAATTTTTTCCATTGATTCATCATAAGGAGAACGGCTAAATTTTTATTATTTATATGTGTAACAAATAAATAAAAGTTCTTATAAATTTATTTTTGTATGATTAAAGAAATATAATTTATTAAAAAGTATTATATAACCTCTAGCTTTAAAATTAAAATTAATTTAAAAAACTTATTATCAATTATAATAATAATAATTATATTGGAAAGATTTACATACTCTCATGGATTGTGCATTTGGTCAACATATTGCAAATAGATTTTTACTATTTATGTGCACCCCTTCCTTGCAGGATTGGTTTCCCAAGGAAATGCTGATTTCCCTTATATGATTTCCCTATTTTTTAGGAGGGAAGATGGTACAAACAGAATTATATTTTCTTATTTCATTAAAAATGTTTTATTTGTATCTTTATTTTATTTATTTATTTCTCTTTTTATTGTAAAGATATATTTATAGTTTTTATAGTAAATGCCAACAAATAAATAAATTTGAATCAAAACTATTAATCACGATCATTATTCAGGAATCTTAAAAAGAAAAAGCTAATAAATACAATTAAAACATATGAAATCATTTAAAAAATATTTAGGTAATTCTTTATTAATAATTTGGTCATGGGTACTAGCTGCAAATCACAGTAACCATGACCATATCATCATAAACATTACAAAAAGTTAATTGCTAAATTTCTGAGCTTTTAAGTTAAAGTATAACTTCCACTTTTGATGTAAAATATTTTCATTAAAATCATAATTAATAACTTTATGTTGAATGGTAGAAGAAATATAAAAATAATATTTTTCTAAACACATGAACCCATTTGAGTTACAACAAACTAGACATTAAAATAAAAAAATATTCTTTGGATTTTAAATAGGTATGGAAATGATTAAACTGTAAAAAATAAATTTAATTTAATTTTAACATGTTCACGCCGGGACTGTTAAATGCTTTTCGCTCTATCGGGTGGGAGCTATTCCAGGGCTTTATGCAGTATTTGCAATCCAACAATAATAAAATAAACAATAAAAAATACTATTCTACCAGTTATGTTTATAATACGGTGTTAATTATAATTGTTATTAAAAAATAAATATTTATATGTTTATAATTATATGAATATGAATATAAATAAATACTAATAAATTAAAAATAAATGAATTTACGTTAAATTTTCATTATTCTAATTTTCAGCTAAATAGAATTTATTTCTACTTTCTCAACACTTTGGCTGCCATGTCATCTGAAATCGAGTAACTCTAGTCAGAGAATTAAATATTAAAATTGTGTCGAAACGAGAGCGTGACTCTCAGGTATTCTTTTTCGGCAGTCAAAGTATTAAATATCTAATTATTTGGCAGAGGCGGCACTCTAGTGTGGGCCACCGGTGGTAAACGCCGCCCAATGAGGCAGTCAAGTGTGAGCCACCGGTGGTAAACGGCAGCGTGAACGACTTAAATAAGTGAAAAAATTTTGTCCAGTAATTATTTCAAATTTAAAAATATTCATTTTCCCTCAAAGTTTTTATAGTATATGCCAAAATAATTAAACTTGAATCAAAACTATTAATCATGACCATTATTCAAAAATCTTAAAATAGAAAAACCTAATAAATTCAATTAAAAAATATGAAATCATTCAATAAAAAAAAAAGTTTTATTTTAACAGAATCATTTTCATAGATTGATGCCAGTTTCAGTACAAGTGGGAAAGTTATTTAAAAACTTAAAAAGTAGAGAAATCTTTTTTTTTTTTCCTCAATAGTTTTAATGTTTCAGGGTCTAAATTGTCTTTGAGGACACTAATTGACACTCAACAGCTCCAATTGAGTAATCCAGGTTAGTTGTGATATAATATTTGGTATATGTAGCATAAGTGTATTTAATATGTAGCTAATATTTAAACCTAAACAGATGTACTATTAAAAAATTATTTTAGAATTTAACATGCCAGCTCATATCATGCACCTATAAAATAATATCAGTTTGTTTTCACCATCTCATATTTACTGATCTTAATTTATAAAATATTAAATTATACAGCAGTTATTGATCATAAAATTATTTTATATTTTGCCATTTATTGTTATTAGGGATAATAAGGGACTGTTAATTACTCCAAGCTTTGCCATTGAAGCCCTATCAGATAATTTCCATCATTATAAAACCTACCTCATATTACATCTTCATTCTGATTCAAAGTGACAACTTAAATCAAAATTGCTGGAGCTGTTTCGAGGAACTAGTAAATGTGAATAAGTTGTTAGAAAGTGTCCCTTCTGGTTACTGAATTAAGATTAAAGCTCTACTGACATCACATGCATACACTTACCTCAAATGCCTAATTTAAATTTTGTACAACTAAAACTTTTCGTTTAGCCTGTTCACAGAACATTTTGCAGGACTTGGTTATTTGAATTCAGGGGACCCCAAAACGTGTATATCCGCTTAAAACCCAAAGTTGAGATTTGTAATGATTGCAAAATATATGTGAAGCATAAAAACACCACACTTATTTATTTACAAGAATAGGAAATTTATTAAATCCATAAATACAAATTTTTTTTTAGTCCCTCCCTTCCTCACCTTTTATGTTATACAGTGTTTTTCTGGGCCAGGGAATAGGGTGGGATTAATGCCGAGTATTATTTATGATCCCCTCGCTTACAGTTTTGAACTGGCTATCTTCGGGTTATCAATTATACATTGTCAATGGACAACATGTATTACCTGAGGATTTGCCCACTTGGAAAAATATATGTCAAATATCTGATTAAGATTTTGAAAAAAAAAATATATATTAAGCTTTCAAATTCACATAAAAATATTGTTTCAAACTTTAACTTTGATTTACTCAAAATTTTCACTTCTACCCCTTGTCTTCCGAGGTCCATTATATAGTATAAAGAAAAATTAAAAACTTGGAGAGTAATAAAAATATAAACACACTTGCTTAAACTTGTCGACTTTTTGAGCTGCAACTGTGTAATATTTATTACTTCATCCCAGGAATATCCTCCAATTTTTTCCTACTATTTAACCTAATTACAAAATGGGTGGTTAAGAATAATAATAACATTTGGTTAAGAATAATAATAACTATAATACACAATACATTTATTTATCATGATAATTTAAATTCATTTTTGTATGAATATGATACAATTTACAACAATAAATAATGCAGGTACATATGTACAAAAAATACACAGGATTAAAATTAGAATGACTGGTCCATTTACAGAATTTACAGTAAATTAAGACTAGCTTCACAATAATTAAAACAAATAAATAAGTTTTCATAACATTTTTTCATGAGATAAATAAATAACATGTGACAGTCATTCCATAAAGGTATTACAGTGGCTAGAGAAAGACAGTGTGGACATAACAAAGAGGCAGCCATTTCCCTGAGTTTCTAATTCTGAATTGTTTTTCGCTGTTCTTTCAACCTCATTGTCCCTTAAATTGAAAAAAGGTACTACTTTGGGTTACATAGGCTCTTGCCAGATATAATTTTGAAGAAAACCTCCCTCCCCCCACCCAAAAAAAAGAACAAAAACACATTTTGTTGTTGTAAAAAAGCAGATTTTTTATAACCAACACTTAAGGTCAGAAAAACATCATAAAGTAAGGTAAATTGTTCTAAAAATGAGAGGATTGCCCTCCAAATAGACTTGGAAAATTCAATGCTTATATTGAATATATATATTCAATTAATATTACACAAGCATGTAGGAGAAAATGATAAGAGTTGTATTGATGCAAAACATTTAAATAAAATAGATAAATTGTTTTTTATATCTAATCAGTCCATGAATGAAAACTATTGATAGCAAGTAAACAATGCATTAAATTACAACTGAAAGGACCCAAATTCTATTGATTTTTACAATTAGTATTATTAAGCTATTTAAAAGCTGACTAGAAACTAAAATTAAAATTTGTTAATTCTAAAGTTTTAGAATTCATATTACATTACTATTTTGATTCGGTACGATTGATATTTATACATGTAATGTGATTTTAATGAATTCATAAAATAATAATAATAAAAATAAATTTATTAATATAAAAAAATGTTCTGAATAGAAGAATTTTTCTCATTGTCTAATCACATTATTGTTCAGTACAATTCAGGGTTTGAAATCGATAATTATTTTTTCCAAAATATCATCTTATAATTATTATTTCTGATTTTTAATTTAAAAATCATTATTGATTTATAAATAAAAATTTAAATCGATCTTTGATTTTTATTAATTGGATAAAATTAATAAAAATCACTCACCGAGTGATACGGTATCAATTAAATAATAATGATTAAATTACGATAAAAAAAATATTGACCAGAAAATAAAAATCACCTAAATTAATTTATTATAACATGTGGATTTCAAATGTGGTACTATTTTGCTTCTAACTTCAATAATGACCGAATCATGGCCCCTCAAATCAGGTAATTGGCTTTGAATAAAAATGGTGCATCACGATAAAGAAATACTAGGATTGTCCACGGATGAGCTTGGACCTTTGTGCAAAATTGTATTAAAATTGGCAAAGTAGTTTTAAATCGGCGTTCAGTGAACAAATGAATTTTTTTCCAATTTTCGGATTCTACGCTTCTTGAAATGTATGTCAATTTTTAAGGTTGGGGGGTTGTAAAAAAATTATTCTTCGGAACATCACAATAATAAACTAAACATTTATATTTCTGATTTATAAAAGTATTAGTCGAAAATTATTATTATTGTTAATCGAAAAAATTTAAATCAAAAATAATGATCAGGTTATGATTTTTTCACTTTTGATCAAAAATAAAAATCACTCTCAATAAAAATCATCAAATGATTTTTAAAAATTCCAAATAAAAATTTTGATCAGATTTGATTTTTATATTTATTTTAATAATTATCGATTTCAAACCCTGGTACAATTTAAAAAAAAATACTAAGAAGAATTTTTTAAAATATTTACCTTGCAACCTTTGCTATTTAATTTAGCTCGTTAGTTTTTATTGCTCAGTTTAATTATTTTATATCACACATCATTTTATATTTCTAATTGTAATAATCCAGCATTAGTTGTTATCAATATGTATTTTTTTTTTTTATTTTAGTGTTTTTATTATGAAAGTTTGTTTATAATATTAGGGGTCAGTGTTATAAATTATTAAAGAACCTCTACTTAGTATTTTTTGTCTACTACCATTTTGCAGCTCTGTTGCACTCAATTGTACTGTGTTAAAATTAATTTTATTTTAAGCTTCAGCACTTTGAAATAAGATAAGATAACGAAGGCTTCACAATATAGTTTTTTTTTTAATTCAATAGTCTGGTCTATATCTAATTTTGTTATATTGTTTATATAAAAAATTAATTTCAGCCTTCATATTTCGAGTCTTCTTAGGTAAATTATATTATAATAGTAGGACAATTTTGTTGTATCATTTAGAACAACTACTATTATCCAACCAAATTTTATCAATATTTTTCATGATTTTTAATTTGAATTGTAGCTTGTAGCTTTTTTCTGGTAATTTACATTATAATTAATTTAATTATCTTTTTTATTGTGATGGGGATTTAGTATATTATATATATAGAGAATAAAATAAATAGAATTATAGAGAAAATTGGCTGGACTGTGTTCTTTGAAGAATTAGATAGAAGATAAAAAAAAATTATGTTTTACCAAGGTTTCGGGATAACATTAGGGCCTTTATCAAGACTTTTGCTATGCAGTTTAAAAAAAAAAAAAATTAAAAATTCAATAAATCATTTTAACGAATTAAATATGATCTATAATTAATATGGTTATAGTATTATTTAATTATTATTTTTTGGAATTGAAAAGCCATCCATGCTAGGCTAGCCATGATATCTGTTATCTGGCTAGCCATTGTGTAATGTGCCTTAAAAACTGAAACGGAATGGTGAAGAATGACTGAATTACTGACCAATATGGAATGAGTTTCCGAAAAGAATAACTTTTCTTTTTTTTTCCCCATCTCCAATGTTCACTTTGTCTCACAATAAGCCACTGTTAAAGGAATAGAAAATCTCTCTTGCAGCCAAAGTTTAAGTATGGATCGAAAGAATTCTGATTTAAAACCATGGATCTGATTATTTTTTATTCAGATCTGATGGGTTTTGATCCTGAACGAGTCATATGCAATGAGATATGGATGATTAGTTTTCTAGTCAAATGCTAAGGGCTGGAAATAAAACCATTTCTTATTTTTGGTAATCAAACATTACTTGGTTATTTACCTTATTGATTGTTTGCAGCTTTATTAAGAGTACTAAATGATGGAATACATAAATAACAAAAATCATCCACAACCATTATGTGCCCTTTTTCAATATTATTTTGTAATAAACCAACACTATTAAAAAGTTTAAAATCAAACTGGTCTTAGTTTATGACATGAGAAATGTAAAAGGTCCAAATAAAATTTCAGTTTTTACAACTTGGACTATAGGGATACTTTCAAAATCTCCAATACTCTCCATCTGAAGCAACTATACATCTTAAACCCTTATTTTTCCTGAGATAACTTGTTCATATATCTCTTTAGTAAGAGGTACATAAGTTGACCCTTCACGGAAAAAAAGAGGATCTTTGATAGTGGAAGGGTTAAAACCGTCTTTCACCAAATCAAACTTCTTCAATTTGAAAGTTCCAGTCATGATAACTTCAGGAATCAGTCGAATAAACAAAGGAATCGCATATGAAGGAAGAGAGTTTTTGAGGGAACTCGCAAGTTTGTCAAAATCCAAAGTTCCAGAAGGTTCTACAATAGCGGCCATGCCAGCTCTCCCCTCAAGTTCTCCAACCTGTGAAGAGGAAATTATAAAAAATATGAAATATAGAAATTATGAAGGCCCTAATATATCGTCATCACCATGTTAAAGTAACGGATATGCATAGGTTTTTAGTTGCACATTCGTTACTTTAGCATGGTGACGATGATATAATATAGCCATCTTAAAAAAAAAAATACATAACAAAATATGATTAGAACAATACTTTCAATTCTCATTTCTAGTATTATTTTCACATTTTAAAATGAATAAGTATAAAAATTTTAAATCAGGGTTTCTTGCTTAATTGGGTTTTTAAATTCCTGCTTATAACTGACATGGTTAAGAAATACAATTAAAAGGACTTTAAAAAAAAACAAAAAAAAAAACTGTACTTTTGCTGTCAATCCCATCTCTTATCTCTAGATTACTGTTTCTATTATGTTCTGAATAGAGAATTTGCCGAAATTTCGGTTCAAAACTAAAAATTCCCATATATTTCCCACTGACAAGACACTCTCTAAATGGTTTAACTTCAAATTTGAATTAAGAGTTGTTTCAATTTTGATTGAATAATTTTTAAAAATAGCAAGAAGCTTTCACAGTGATATAATTATTACTATCATCTTGAATATATATGTATAAACAAACGTAAGGTTTAATATTTTAATATGTTTTGTTTTCTTCATTAGGATAAATTAAAAAAAAAATCTACTTAAAGTTAATTCTTACTGTAATTCTTAATGGATTACAATGATCGACTGATGAATTACAGAATGAACCATCAGTCATGCAGAGAATGCATTGTCTGACATCCAAGGCTTTTCTCAAAGATAAATAGGCTCATATTTTAGATGTTTTCAAAAGGTTATAGCAGCGCAAGCCTTTATGATTTCTGACAAAAAAAAATATGTTTTTGAGCAGTTTTTTAAAAATAAATTTACATAAAATAAAGACGAAAATTTTACTTTTAAAGTTAATATTTATTTGAATTAAAATTTAACATGGAAAGAACTAGCTTAGAGTGACCAAGATTTTTTTCCTAAAGTAAAGAATACTATGTATATCTACGTTTTTTCGGTCCAGAAGTTAGTTTTAATGTGATGAAAATAAGATGACGATTTTGTATTTTGTTAAGTTTCTAATTCTTTGAATTTATTGAATTTATTCACCAACCATCTGGTGATTTAGTATTTCTCTATTTTGTTTGTGTTTATTTTATTGTTTTGAACTTTTACATGGTTTGAACTTTACTTTCTGTACTATATTTTGTGTTTTTAAAGAGTTATTCACATTGAAAAAGTACATTTCCTTTAAAAAATTTTTCCTATTATTGGTGTAATGATTCTACAAAAGGTTTATTTTATTTTATTGTAAACAGAATTAATAAATCATTGTGAATTGTTCTTCTTATTTTCCAGTAAATTTAAATATAAAAAATAAATAAAAGAAAATATTTTCTTGTAAGGATGAATTAAAAAATCTTATAGTCAATTGAAAGTGCATAAAAGCCCATGAATATTTATCGAATAATTAAAATTCATTTTATTCATCTTTGTTTTATTAAATGTACTCAACTGATATCCTTGAGATAATATAAAATAATAATTATCAATTCATTTATTTTTAAAATATTAAAATCCCTACCTCAACTCCATACACTATACAGTCTTTTAATCCAATTGCTGAGCTAATTATAGCTTCTACTTCTGAAGTAGACACGTTTTCTCCTTTCCACCTGAAATAATAATTTACAGTTAAACAGTGAAGAATATTAAATTATTAATATGAAAATCAAGATTTTTTTTTTTTTTTTTTTTTTTTTTTAAATGAAGATAGATTTACCTGAATGTGTCTCCCGTTCTATCCTTGAAATAAAGATATCCCATCTCATCCATCATTATAAGATCTCCTGTAACAAATAGTTAATGTTTATAAATTTAAATATATCATTAATGAATAATATTTATTGTTACATTATATATAATTAGAATTACAATTAGAAAAATAAAATATATGTATATATATATGAAAATGGCAAAAACCTTCAGAGTCGACTGCCTCAGAATAAGAAAAAACAAATAAAAAATAAAATTAAAATAAGATAAAAAAAAAAAATTAAAATGTGTTACAAATCAGACAACTAGTACAATAAACTGCCACTAGGCCCGTGTCCTGGTTGCTAATAATCAATACAGTTTATACTCTTAGAAAATCATAAAATGAATCTTCCGTGTTTTGCTACGGTTTCAATTGAAATAATAATATTATATTTTTAAAATAAAATTCACAATTTAAGAAACAGAAAGCTTAAAAATTTTGGACCTTAAACATAAAACATTCATTCATTCATATATCATAATTTAGGGTTTTAATTTGTTCCTAGCGGGAGAGTGGAGTAGGCTCTACTAACTTATGGGACTCTATAGCTGGGAATTCGTTGTTAAAAATAATTTTTTTTTTTTTAGTGGATTTTAAAAATGAACTATGTACACTACTGAACAGTCCATTTAAAGACAATTTTTGGATGATATATGACGAATGAGAATCAATAACAGCCTGTATTAAATTGGTTTTAATATATTGAGCAAGCTCAAATAATGACAGCGATATTCAATTCTGCTCAAAGTGGATCTGTAAATATTTTTTTATTTAGATCTATTTTTCTGATAATTGTGATAATAGTTCTTAAACTAAAGGGTATCGGTAAACATTTTGAGCAGCACCCACTTCTTATCTTCCCTGATATACGTACCAACTGTAAAATAGTTTTTCTTTTATTGCATTGTAATATGCAATTACAAAGTTTTTTTATGGTCAGTTATTCTATAAGATTTGATTTCATTTTAAGACAATCATAAATAGTTCCATGCAAAACAATAGTTTCTATTGAAAAATATAAATCTTGAAACTATTATTTTACCGTCCACATCAGTTACCTTACCTTCTACCGCTTTATAGACTAACTATTATTTTATCTAAAATCCTGAGCTACTTTTTACTACTACTTTTATTAACAGAAATTGAAACTCAATCTAAGGAATAAAATTTCTTTTTCCTCCTTTAATATATTATGAAACTCTTCCTTATTTTATACTTAGCCATTTCTTATTACTATAGATGATAAGTGACTATTAATAACTCCAAATAAACGAAATTAAAGGTACTTTATTAGAAGAGTTTTTCCTTTGCCACTTTGCGCAATTTGGCCATTTCTATCTCTTCGTAAAGAATACTTATTTGTTCATACGTACGATGAGTTAGAGCAAAATCATTGAAATCATTTTTGAAGAAATGTAAAGAAAAACGGTTATAGTGGTTGGTATAAAGTGCACCCTCAACTCAAGTTTGACCAAAATTTTGCTTTCATATCATGGGCATGAACACCTAACTCTCATACCTGATTTCAGTTTTGTACGATTTATCATTTTTGATATAGTCTGTTCATACACCGAATATTTGCTGTGACTTTGTTATTAATAAAATTGGAAGTCGAGAGTTTTCATGAGTGTAATACTTTCCCAATACTTTCTGTTAATAGATAGCAAACAGTATTTGCATAGGAATTTGCGTCCAAAGTGGTAATGCAATTTGTATGGTTGGGAAACCCGAGATATTTACATATTGATGCTAAGTGTTATTTATATCAGTCTTCAGGACTAAAAAGCCTTGAGAAGGATATAAATGAATTTTGGCTAATTAAAAAAAATATTTTTAAGGCATCAAAATTTAGTAACTTAAATTCTAAAGATTTTAGTAAACTTTAAAAATCATAATATTTTACCTTATTGAATGAAGCTAATTCATAAATGTTAAATAAAAAAATAAAATACAGGTCTCCAAGATAATTTTGACATTTTAATATTAAACAATAATCTATTTTATAGAAATATATAAAATTAATGTGCGATTGAAATTTACCTGAAACGAAAGCTTTATCTCCTTTTTTGAAAACATCATATATATACTTTTTTTTAGATTCAGTTTTATCTAAATAACCATGAAATTCTTTAACAGAGTCTTTATAAGGAATAATACCAATAAACATTCCTGGCTCATCTAGAATTATTGAAGGAAGTATTATTAAATAATTAATATTATATGTATATATGTTATGTACTGTTATGAAAACCATGATGTATTTTTGAAGAAATTCAATTTTTATACTGAAAATATATAGTTTAAAATGTTTACCAGTGTCACATTCAATGCATAATCCATCTTTGCCCCTGATGGGTTCCATAGTTTCGGAATTAACACGTATTACAGCACCCATAAATCTCGAGAAAGGGTAAAATCGGGGTATAAAACCCACAGCACCAACTTTATTATCAAGGTTAACTGCAATCATAGTAAAATATTTAGTGGAGGACAAGTCATAAAAATATATTTGCTTTATTTGTTTTTTAACCATAAAAGCTTTATTGTTTATGGTTGATGTTACATAATTTTGACAAAACATAAAAAGATGATTAATATAGATAGAAGAGAGTACATATATAAAAAAATGTATGGAGTCGGTCAACCTTAGTTGTATTAAGAAGACAGTTTGTAGCTTTCAGAGTATTTTTTTTTTCCTCGATGGAGAGACATAAGGATAATTTTAAAAGAGATGGAAGGAGCACTTTGAAAAGTCTTCAACTTTGGAACTTAGAACTTTTTTTTTTTTAATATGTTAATTTTATTAGGGTCATTCTCACTAAAGAGGTCACTTTTGAGTCCCAGGCAGTTTATATTTATTGGGAAAACCTTAGGACACTTAGACATCATTTATCTCATGCCAAGCTAGTCGTAAAAGTAGTCCAAATATGAATTTTTCAAAATTATACAATACATGTACCGTAAAAATATCAAAATTCATTTCCCTATCATGTTCAGAGGGATTTGAGTTCTCTGCTCAGAGTACAAGTTCTGTGTCCCCTACACTAACAATTTTTTTTTCTATTCAATTTGTTCAAAATACTGTAAAATTTCAGAAAAACAGTCGAATCCTTGATGTTAAAGGATTAGAATTGAAAAAAACAACTAGTTTCTATGGCGTTCCACAGGTTTTCATTCATTCCCCTGGCCATTTTGAAAATTAGATTCTCACCACACTTTTTTGGTGTGAAATTAGAGCAAAACAATCCCGACTGTTGACCTAACCTTATTATGAGTTCAAGCTCTTCAGAAGCAAATAGTTTCTCAAACCTGAAAGGAGTTAAATGAAATGCTCAATGGTTTTCATTCCCCTTTCCTCCATAGTTTTTTATCAGATCAGGTTTTTCTTTTCTAATTCATTTAAAAATAAATAATTTTGTGGCACTGCTTCTGTTTTGGCTAGTCGAATTATTATTTCAACTGCAATCAAACCTTAAAATTCACTCCCCTGTGTTATTGAAAATCAAATACGGCAGAGGAATGAAGATAGCAACAGGGGATTGAAATTTTCGTTTTGTAGCAACATTTTGTTGCGAAATCAATATTTATTTAAATTAATTTTTATTATTGCATGTGACATTTTAATCATTTTTAAAATTAAAGACACATGTAAAAATAGTATAAAAAATATTTTGAAGCAAAAAGTTGTATCAAATAAAATATATTGTGTTGAACATTAATCGATCTTTGGAGTCAGTTTAAGTACATAAGGAACCTCTAAAGTGGTGACCCCGACGTGATCCAGCCCGTAAGTATAACTGTATTTGATTTTTTTTATACTTTTACTGCACTTACGATAGTTGAGATGACTGCACGCAATCTCATCAACATTTTTGGGCTGGAAGATGAAGAGTCAGCCGATCTAACACCGACACTCACTCCGCGGTCTGTAGAGTCTTCCTCCACTGCTACAGTAAAAGCATAATTACCGATGTTTCACAAGAGTGATCAGGAAGTGTTTTTTCTTCAATGTGAGACAATTTTTGCTCTCTATAATATCAAGAGCTCGATTAAGAGTTTCCGATACGTTGTCTCACAGCTAGATCGGGATGCGGCGAGAGAGGTCATTGACCTTATGCGAAAACCCCCAGAAAACGGGCCTTACGAAGCCCTGAAGTCAAGGATAATGATAAGATTTCGAGAATCAGACAACTCCAGGATTCGCAAGCTGTTGGAAGAGCAACGATTAGGAGACCGACGTCCTTCGCATCTTTTGAGGGATTTGCAGGAACTGGGTGACACTATGGTATCAGGTGACCTTTTGAAATTGATTTGGTTGAGAGGCCTACCTACCCGGATGCAAGCAGCTTTGGCAGCGACAGAACACACCGATTTAGCTAAGCTTAGTGAAATAGCAGATCGGATCGCAGAAGTTTTTGAGACTGGGATTTCTGAGGTAGCCTCTGTGCGGACCCACGCCTTATCCAGAGACGAGAGGCTGCTGGCAGCAATCGAGAAGCTCACCGAGCGAGTTGCGGCCTTGGAGTGTCAAAGTAGACAAAAAAGAGCACCGGTATCATGGTCAACGAGATCTCGCAGCCGAAGTAGAAGTAAGGAGCGTCAGCTGTGTTTTTACCACGACCGATTCCGCAGTAAGGCCACCAAGTGCAGACCTCCGTGTGACTGGAAGCCATCAAAACCATCAGAGAATCCGAGAAACTAATTCTGGCGACGGCTGAGGCGGAACCCGTCGCGGAGATTATACATCGCCGCCTAAACGTCACTGACCGGCAGTCTTGCGTCCGATATCTGATCCACACAGGAGCTGCTGTATCAGTTTATCCAGCGAAAAGGTCAGAGAAAACTAAGCCCGGCGATTTCTCACTCTACGCAGCTAATGGGACTCCCATACCGACCTACGGTTCGCAGCTTGTCCAATTTGACCTAGGACTTCGAAGAAAGATCGTTTGGCACTTCATCCTAGCGGAAGTTAGTCAACCTATCATAGGAGCAGACTTGCTGTATCACTTCTGCCTCATCGTAGATCTGGACGGCTGCCGACTGCTAGATAAGACCACAGGACTCTCTACAAAGGGGAAACATGCAAACGTCCTGACCCCAGCCATTTCCTCAATTCCGGCAGGTCAATGGTATACCGAGCTGCTGCAGAAATACAGCTCTATTACCCTTCCCACAAATTATTTGAAAAAACCAAGCCATTCCACTGTCCATCACATTGAAACGCGCGGCGCACCGGTTACAGCGAAAGCGCGTAGGCTACCTCCTGAACGCTACGCAGCTGCGAAACGCGAATTCGAACAAATGATGGAGGAAGGCATTTGTCGACCCTCCAATAGTCCTTGGGTAAGCCCATTGCACATAGTACCGAAGAAGGATGGAAGAATTAGGCCCTGTGGAGACTATCGGCGTTTGAATGAAAAAACAATTCCAGACCGGTATGCTGTTCCAAATATCGCTGATTTTAATATAAATCTGCATGGGAAGCGAATATTTAGCAATTTTAATTTATTAAGCAATATTTAGTCCCCGTAGCAGAAGAAGACATTCCTAAAACAGCCGTCATTACTCCTTTCAGGCTAATTGAGTTTCAGCGGATGTGCTTCGGTTTACGCAACGCTGCGCAGACGTTCCAGCGCTTCCTGGATGAAGTTTTGCGAGGACTCGACTTCGTTTTTCCGTACCTCGATGACATCTGCATCGGGTCTAAGGACCTAGAGGAACATCAGGTACACTTGGAAGAAGTGTTCTAGAGATTGGAGAAGCACGGACCATTAACCTGGCGAAATGCATATTCGCGAAGGAGGAGATCGAATTCCTTGGTCATCGGGTAAACCAGCACGGCATAACTGTCCTGGCTGCTAAGGTAGAAGCCATCGAAAATTACCCACGCCCGTCAAACGTTAGCGAACTCCGACGATTCCTAGGGATGGTTAATTTTTATCGTCGATGCATCCCCAACGCTGCAGCAATTCAAGGCCCCCTAAACGCGTGCATGTGTGGAGCGAAAAAGAAGGACAAGACCCCGATCACCTGGAACGATGCGAGTATTAAGGCCTTCGAAGGTTGCAAAGAAGCAATACGTAACGCCGCAGTACTGGCTCACCCCATGTCTAACACTGAGTTGGTGCTGGCCTGTGACGCCTCTAACGTTGCCATGGGAGCTGTTCTGCAACAGTGGGAAGAAGGTGCTTGGAAACCTATAGGTTTCTTTTCACGAAATTTCACCTCTGCGCAACGCAACTACGGAACATATGATAGGGAACTTCTTGCAATACATCAAGCGATCAGGCATTTTCTTCCATACATCGAGGGGCGGCATTTTGTCATATGGACCGATCACAAACCGCTCATATACGCTTTCCAACAGAAACCCGAAAACTCCACACCATTGCGAATCCGGCTTGTGAACTATATTAGTCAGTTCACCACCGAAATCCGGCACATATCTGTAACTAACAATGATGTCGCCGATTCATTTTCTAGGGTGGAAGGGATCGAGAGTCCCAATGAAATGGAAGTGATTGCGGAAGCTCAGGAAAGTGACTCGACTATACCGGAGCTGCTCAAGAACTCCACCCTACAACTCAAATGGGTTGAGCTTCCTAGCCTCACCAGGTCGATCTTGTGCGAAATGTCAACCTCGAAAGCACGACCGTACCTTCCTGAAAGTGTATGTCACGCCGTGTTCGAACAACTTCACCGTCCGAGTCATCCTGGGATCCGAGGTTCACGTAGGCTGGTGGCACAGCGATATTTTTGGCCTAACCAGAACGTGGATATGGGGAAGTGGGCCCGCAACTGCGTTGCATGCCAACGGTCCAAGGTTCAACGACACACTATAGCTCCACCTGGAACGTTTCTTCCTGCAGGCCGTTTCGAACACATCCATTTGGACATTATAGG
The DNA here is from genome assembly GCA_911387785.2 of Aelia acuminata. Lineage (NCBI taxonomy): Eukaryota > Metazoa > Arthropoda > Insecta > Hemiptera > Pentatomidae > Aelia > Aelia acuminata. The sequence continues at coordinate 28,600,249 of OU426978.1, read as the reverse complement.
ACCTCTACCTTCTTCAGGTGGAATGAGATACTGTTTGACAATGTTGGACAGATATACTAGGTGGCCTGAAGCCCAGCCAATAGAGGACATATCTGCAACTACTTGTGCAAAGGCACTTTGCTCATCATGGATCGCGCGTTACGGAGTACCTGCCAGGATCACCACTGATCAGGGACGCCAATTCGAGTCCGATTTATTCCACCAGCTCTCCAAGACCCTTGGGTTTAAGCGCTGCAGGACCACTGCATACCACCCAGAGGCCAACGGATGTGTGGAGAGATGGCATAGGACGCTCAAGACGGCCCTCACAGCACAACTCCGCGAAGATGCTTGGGTTTCCCAGTTACCCATGGTGCTTCTCGGACTGCGTGCAGCTGTACGCGATGACAATGTCTGTAGTGCTGCGGAGATGACCTTGGGCCAACCCCTGCGACTACCTGGTGAACTGCTGGAAAAGTCCAGGCAGCGCGAAAGCTCAGAATCTTTCGTCCGGCATCTAAGAGAGCATATGGACCAGTTACACCCTGCACCTCATCGGAAGTACACAGGGAAGACTTTTGTCCACTCAGACCTTCAGACCTGCTCCCATGTCTTCCTGAGAGACGATGTAAAAATAGTATAAAAATTAATTTAAATAAATATTGATTTCGCAACAAAATGTTGCTACAGTTTCTCACTCAAGTATTTTAAAAGTATCATCAGATCTTAGCAATGGTAAATTAAAAAATAATGTAAACATTCAAATACACTTGTGAAAAAAATGGAATAAATTAATCACTCTTTCAGATAATTAAAAAACAATGCCTGCAATAAAAAATTAGTCGAGAGAAGAAGTACTTGCTCGAAAAAGGGAACTTGAAAGACTTCCTTATCAAAAAATTAAAAATGAACCAAATATTTGGGCTATTCGGGTGGAGAAAGAGAAGCAAAAATATAAAATGAAGCAACAAAAAAAAAAATGTGCTGGTAAGTGAAATAACCCTTGTGAAATCGATTGAAAACGGAAGCGATGGGGAAAAAAATTCAAATGCATATTTGTTAAGAAAAAACAATTTAAAACGGGAGTTGATTTGATGAATACAAACTCTCCTTGTTCAACCGATGGTGAGAATCCACAGCTAGTCCTGCAACAATATAGACCCTCTTCCCAGTGCATACATGGAAGGAACGGGTAGGGAAGAAAAAAGATTCAGCTCATGAAGCCCATGATAAAGTTGCTACATTAAAATTAAATGATAACGCTAATAAGGTTTTATTATGATTGCAATGCTACTGTTTTTTTTTTTCTCTCTTATTGGCAACTTTTTATTTTAATGAGCTCAACACCACATTCAAAGTTATCAATTTTCGTTTAATATGCAATAAACAATTTGTTTTACATAATTATTTATTGTCTATATTCCTCTGTCAAGGCAATTCATTCCTTTGTATTCATTTTATTTTTATTCATTTATTTTTTTTATTATTTATTTTATTGTTTTTTTTTGTTTTTTTTATAGTCATCAGTATATCAAGTTTAGCATGAATTGGTGTTCTGCCACGTCGACTTCTTACTTCAGATGGTCAAAGGAATAGTATTACACCCAGAAAAAATGTTTGTAACCATAAATTTTAAAATAAAAAAGCCATAAAGAGTGCCCTCTTTGGTGAGAATGACCTACGAACATAGATGAGATAATTAATATGGCCTACCAAATTGCAAGTTTCCTTCAGTGGATCCGTAAATTTCCATTACTTTAGGGATATTGAATCTTTCAATGAATTCACGCCATATAGCAGGCCGAAGACCAATACCTGCTATCATCTTCAGCCTGTGCTGCTTATCAGTAGGTTTCTTGGGAACCGCAAGAATATATCGGCACATTTCTCCAATATATAAAGCAGCCTATGAATAAATATGAAATGTAAATGGATCAATATTTCATATTGGTATTAAAATTCTTAAAAATATCTTAGTGAACCATTAAGAATTATTTCTTGAATTATGATGAAGCAGTAAGCAATAAGCTTGAAAGAAAACAAATTAAGTGACTTATTAAATTAGTTTTTAAATTATTCAAATTATGTTCGAATGTTACAGAAAATCCTTTGAAATCAAATCTACCTACTGCTTGAATGAAGACGGTAAGCTTCTTACTATTAGGATTGATGTTCTTGAAGAATGGAAGAGACATTTCTCTTGGCTCCTTAACAAAGATCTGGAAGAAGTTAGGAATAACAGTTATGTGGATCTACCTTTATCTCAGTCAATGGTCAATGGAACCGCTGGACGAAGAGGAGGTTTTGGATTCTTTAGCGAAACTTATCGGCTGGTCTGCAGTTACTATAGAGGCATCTCCTAACTCTCTTGTCCGTACAAAGTGTTGTCCAGCAGCCTCTTCTAACTGGAGAGGATTCCAACGACTACTTCCCGGTGCAGAGAACTTGGAATCCCTGAAAAGCTTATCAGCATGGTAAGACTCACCATGAGAGAGGCGAGATGCACTGTGCAGGTTGGAGGAGCAAGATCAGCAGATTTCACTTCTGGGAAAGGACTGAGGCAGGGAGATTCGCTGGCATGAATTTAGCTTTAGAGAAGTCCGTTAAAGATTCTGGAATTTAAGTAGACGGAACTGTATTCAGCCGGACTGTATTCAGTGGAGCTTCTTGCTTATGCCGATGATATCGACATTGCTGGTCGCTCTTTCCAGGCAGTCTGTGATGGATCCTTGAGACTAGCAGACACAGCAAGAAAAATGGGCCTTAAAGTCAACACCGCAAAAACCAAATATTTGGTCACTGAGGAAAACCCCAGAACTGGTGAAAGCATTACCATCAGAGAATTCACAATTGAGAAAGTGTCAGAATTCATTTATCTAGGATCCCTCATAACTCAATATAATGTGGATTCAGAAATTGAGCAAAGAGTCCTATGTGCCAATCATTGTTATTCTGGCCTTGGCCAACATTTTAGGAGCCGTGCTTTGTCAAGAGAAACAAAGCTCTTATTATATAAAACAATCATCCGGCCGATACTCCTTTATGGCTCAGAAATATGGACTATATCCAAGCCTGAGGAGCAGAATCTAATGGTCTTTGAGAGGAAGATTCTTCGAAAAATATTTGGAGCTGTTAAAGTTGAAAGGTATAGAGGTGCCAGACAAACCAGGAGCTCAGAGAATTATTTAAAGAACCAGAGGAACCAGTTTATTTCATGAAACTTAATAGTTTGAGATGGGCTGGGCACGTTGCTCGAATGCCTGTGAATGACATTCTCAAGAAAAACTACTTCTGAGATAATACACGTAGCAAGGCGTAGAGGAAGACCTCGGCTGCGGTGAAGTGACAACCCTGCACTGGGGTTAGATCCTCTGAATATTGGAGATGTGGACTATGACAAAAGATATGGAATAGTAACTCCTGGGATGAAAATTAAGAGGAAAATTCTTGAAAGAGTATTTGAACTAATAATCAAGCTTGACGAAGAGAAAAAAATGAACTGAAAACCATTCCTATTGATCTAAATACAGTCAGAGTCATTGATCTTGGCAGACTACGATGAGATCTGCATCAAAGAGAACTGCAAAAGTAATCACATGAGAGGTATATAGGAAGCAGATATACCAAACAAAGAGAGCTGATTATCCAAAGCTTAGGGAAGATACCAGCAGCCTCCTGGGTAGTTGAACTAGAAGACAGCAGCTCTTAATCAGAAAAAATGGTGGTCTTTGCTGTAGGCCAAATTTCAATAATAATGCTGTGACAGTAATAATGAAACTTACTGTGCATTTGTAATGGGCACAATCGGGAATATAATTTGCTGCTGAAAATTTTGTCCTTATTACTACAGTTGCTCCTGTTAAAACTGCCGCAGCAATACCTAGTAAGCCTCCGGCAGAATGGTAAAGAGGAAGTGGATCATATACTATGTCTTCACTGGTTAAGCCAAGGACGTTTTCACAAAGAAATGATATTAAAACAAATCTGAAAAAAAAAAATTAACATTGCTGACCACTATTGTAAACAAAATTGTTTCCAAAAAGTAAAAACACTGTTAATATACCTAGAATGTGGAAATATAGCAGCTTTTGGCAGACCAGTGGTACCAGATGTGTAAATATATACAAAATGATCGTTGTACTGAATTTCATTCTGTATTGGGACAGTTTTGGGTACACTTTTCATAGATAGTTTAAGATTTATGATACCTTCAGGAGTATCTGATTCACCAAGTTGAAAATATTTTATGTCAGCTGGTAGTTCAGGTTTTACACTAAGAACATCTTAAAGAAACAAAAAAACAAAAAAAAAACAATAAAATAACCATAATTAAATGATTATAGGATAAGAGTATGTCATAAAACTGTTTTATTACAAATCTTTGTAAATTAAGAAATTACTGATATGAAAATCAATAATTCAATCCACATTTATACCAGCTGTTTCTGTTTTTCATTCCATTGAACAAATTTCACTGAAAATAACGGAGGAAATAAAAATAATTTGAGGTATTCAATAATAGGCCGTAAATGCATGTAGTTAATAAACGGGTAAAAATATCAACACTAAATCACTTATTTAAAAAAAATTAATTTGCATGATATAAAATGGTGAGTTCTCTTTTGAATATCTGATCTATATCTAAAGATTTCGATTTAATAATTTCATATTGAAAGGGAAAAAAATATTAAGAAGAGTTTTGAACTAGTAAAAAAAAATTGTTTTCAAATATTTTGAAAAAGTATTGGAATGATTTTGAAAATATATTATTAAAAAATATATATATGATTTAAAAGTCAGAAATTTTTTTTAATAATAATAATTATCTGTACTATATAGTTAAATTTGATATTTTTAGTTCATTATTAATATTTAGAAATCAATTTTTATTGTTACAACTCTATTAAATAAAAAGTGCTCACTTGTCAAAACCGCTTCTTATTCTAAAACTAATAACAATACAAATAAAAACATCTTCTACCTTTCCCAAGCTATTAATCATTAATACGTTTTCCATATTGGGAGGATACAAACAAGATATTTGCTTAAAAATTTGTATCAGGTATCAGAGTAAACAGGGCATTGCAGGAAAAAGTGGAAAATTGTCCTTTGACACAAATTATCAACTTGGAAATTATATGTAACATTATTATAATATATCTTGTTAATAAAAAAATAATTACGAACATTCATTGTTAAAGGTTAAGTCTCTGAAAATGTTTATGAGTGTTTTCAGTAATGAGATTTTTTGGTTTTCAGTGCAGATGAAACCTAAAAAAGCTATTCTTCAGTAATGAAATTTGGTTTAAGAGAATTGAGACTTTATTTTAAAGCTTTTTAATAATAATAATAACAATCTACAACTTCCTTTTTTTTTCTATTAATAGATAATTTATTATATAGAAAAAATTAGCACTAACAGTCAAGATCCCATTTTCCTGATGTTAAATAGAATGAATATGAATGCTAATAATAAAATTATTATTGTATGTAAATTACCCTGAGAGAGATCATCTGAGAATATTACTGCTTTGCATGACGCAGTCTTGATGGAATGGCAAAGAGGTTTACTCGTAAGATTTGAATTGATAAGAGCTGAAACTACTCCTATTTTAGCAAGACCAAGCCAAATACAAGGATACTGTGGCTGGTTGGTCATTACCAGGGCAACCACATCTCCTTTCTTAAATCCTGATTGATGGAAAACTTGAGCGATTTGGTTACTGAACTCATCTACCTGGAATTTATCAAAGAACTCGTTAAATGAATTTAAACAGTTATATGTTCAAAAAAATCTATATAAAAAATAATAATAGTAAAAATAAAACATTTATAAATTTTTAAAAATCCCAGCAACTAGATGAAAATATCAAATTTCCACTCCAGAATAATTGCCTTTTGTTGCACAACGAAACTAGACAAATTTTATCAATGATAGATAAATGTAGTATTTAGTTTTAAAATATATGTATGGTGGTTTATTTTATTAATATTCTATTACTGGTCAAATGCTTTGAAAAATCCATCTGGTATGATAATAAGTCCAGGGTTTCTTTTATAAATGTTTTATATTTAACCAGACTAGTTTCGAACCAACTCATCAGGGCTTGTAGGATCATCAAGGGTTTCACAAAGACTTTCACTAAAATTGCTGATTATTTAACATCACAAATAAAAACAAAACAAAAAACAACAGTGGACTCTTTTCCGCTTAGTAAATTTATTATTACATCTGCAACACTATTTTTACTTTCACTTACCTTCTTTTTTTGTTCGGTACCCCTACCTGGCCATGTATGGCATACAGGGGGAATACTCTATAGGTGTAACCAACCTATTCTAACCATGGTAGGAAGGTTGAGATTTATTCGGTGGGGCCTCCACGTAATAAAAGTCAACTGTCCCAGGGCAGATTCCAACCGCCACCATTCAGCTCTAGCATGCTACAGCAGGTCGGTCGCACTACATTCACTTACCTGTATATGTACTCGTAATATATAGTAAGGGAAAGATAGTAATCGTGAAAATTTTTGACTTCCTGTTTTGGAAATACACGTTTGGGAGTCCCCTGAGTCCAAATAAATAAGTTCAGCATCATAGGAATGTTCTGATGGGGACAAATTTCTATTAGGTATCTTTGATTATTTTTTATATGGTTTGATTAACTGTCTCCCATTATGCCTGGATTTAAGAAATGGCTAAATTTAAAATATGAAAGAATTTGATAATCATTTACAGTAGAAAAATAGGAAAATGTTTCCCCCAAGATGAAAATTTCCAATTTCCGTTAATGAATGCATAAATATATATATTTAATATATAATAGGAAAGCTAAGAGTTCAAGAAAGAATAATATTTAGTTTGTGGTAGAAGATTACTAAGCAATATAAAGGTACCAAAAAGATAATCATTTCTAATTTCAGATTAGCTGCTGCCCCCCCCCCCCCCCCTGGAAGGCTGGAAACAATAATTTTTTCGGCTTTTAAGGCTGGAAACAATAATAGAATCTTTTTTTTTTTCAAGCAAATAATTGTCATAACTTAGTTGATAAAGCACTGCCATAATTATACATAATTTTGGTTTCATTCACCTTTTCCGCGGTAAGATGTTACAACCTGAACGAATATAGCTTGCCCCCCTTAGTTTTGATCCTGGGTACGCCCTTGCTTGATTGTCATTAAACATGACGGGTTTAATCAAAATCGTTAGAGCAGGTTTTGTGGAAATCGCAAAAACGTAAACATGTGATAACATTTATGAAATAAAGCCCGCCTCCGCTTACTTAACTTTGACGAAAATTTCGATGTCACATAACGGGCATATACTTATCTCAAATACCAAATTTCAGTTTCGTGTGATTTATCTTTTTTGAGCTAGCCTGTTCTCTCTCACACACGCAGACCATTTCGCGGGACTTGGTTATTTGGGCTCAGTGGACCCAAAAACGTGTTTTTTCGTTGAAAACCTTTATTCGAAATTTTTCACGATCGCAATAATTTCCCTTACTTTATATTTCAGATAGTAATTTTTTTAGCAGTGTGATAAAATTAGTTTCCCTCTACAGGAGTAGGTTAATTGGGCTAAGAGAAAATTGCGATCTCTTTAAAATAAAATGACATAAAATTTCACGTCGGGGGCCCGGTGTGGCTGTGCGGTAAAGTGCCGTACTCCCATGCCGGAGCTGCGGGTTCGAGTCCCGCCCTGGGTGGTGCTTTTCTTTCGTAGGAGAAGTATCACCCAGTGCCATGGGTGTTAGTATGGGCAGTATAGGGCATCAATGGAAGCCTTAAAGTCCCGAAAAAAAAAAAAAAAAAAAAAAAAAAAAAAAAAAAAAAAAAAATTTCACGTCGACTGAGTTACTCAAAATTACAATCGGTTAAATCATTTTGGCAAAACAAATTAAACATGCATAAATTTTATGCCCTACTATTTTAAAGATAACACAATTTTCTCTGCGATAAATTGTTTTAGATTTATGAGCAAAAAATTGAAAAAAAGTTCGAAAATTACGATTTTGTGTGCTCATAAAATATGTTTGTGCTTATAAAATTAACTCTGGATTTAGACTTGTTCCTTCGGGCAGGAAGTGGATAACAATGAACGAAATAAATATATCTCGATGCAAACATTCCTAAGCTACCAGGAAATACTTATTGTGATGTTCTGAAGTACAATTTATTTTTCGGACTTTTGGCCATGATTTGATGGTAAATACTAAATATGGTAAATAGGTGGTTGAAAGGCGGAAAAAACCTATTTTTTTAAGGTATTGGAATATTCTTTTTCTTTTCATTATTAGTTAATAGAGTAGTTACCTGACACATTTCATCAATTTATTCGGAGATATTCTGATTTTTAAACTTGTTAGGGCCATTTGAAAATCGATCATTGAAAAAGTTTATTTTTCAACGGAAAATTTGTAATACTATAATAGTTTTTACAACTCGCATTTTTGTTTCTTTGAGCGATTTTCCTTCATAATCACGAAAAGCGATCTTACGTATTACAGTAGCATAAAAATGATGCTATTTAGTCAATGTTTTAACCCAGAAATAAAATCCCGAATAAATGCTATGAAAATAAGAAAAACAAATTTTTTTGTAATCCATATTTTTCAAGCGCAGCCGAGCGCAGTTTTATAATCCATTTTTTTAAGAAGAAGATACATTCAAGGAAATATTAAAACATATTCTAGCTGCGTCCAACTGCGTCTGTACATGTGGGATTTTTTTTTATTGAAATACCTATGTTATTTCGTGCAGTTTATTCGCTATGGAGCTTGTGCTTCGAATTAGGTTATTACTAATCGTTAAGTAAAACATCATGCCTTACTTACCAGGTCTGTAGCATCATTTATAAAGTCAGTCTGAATCGTTATTAGGTCGATGAAAAATCAACTTTTTCATCTACCGAGATTTTAGAATAAATTTGGAAATTATTAATAAGTTTATTTACATGACCTCGGATAACTTGGTAAAAAATAAACTGGTTTCTCATGAAAACTTTCTTGCGTTGTTTTAACAGACAGTGGCAGGAAGCTCATAGAAATAAAAATAAAATTATTTAAAAAATGAAGAGTGGCTTGCGCAGAACCAAACTGATGACTCGGTGTCATTTCACTATTTTCAAGTAAAGGCTTCGATTCAAGAAAAGTTTTTCAAATACTTTCCACATTATAGATAGAGTTTGTTAGGACGGGAAGATGAAGGATTAATTGTGATTTTAGAATCATTTTGAGTGAAGAGAGTTCCCAAAGAAGAGGATAACAGGTTGTGTATAAGAAACAGAACAGCTTTTCGAGGTAGGTGACGAAGAATAAAGGGAGGGATAAAATCATAGCTCGGTGCTTTTCTGTTCGGATATTTCTTGATTGCTTTGAGCATTTTTTTGGGTGAAACACCGGAGGTGAATCATAAGATAAAGGTAGTGGAGTTGTCAAGTCGTCGTCAATTTCGGTGAGTGTGTCGTACAGTACAGATTTCGTTCCAAAAACAGGGTCTTGATATTTTGTGAATTCATTTGTTTTTAGAAGATTGGTATTAAAAAAAAAGTTCAGCTGTTATTTAGGGTGAATTAGGGAACTGAATTTTCACTGATAGAGTTGTAGTTATTAAACCTATATTGAAAAGTCTATCCCACCATCTCCTATCAAAATTATTTGAAAGCCGGATATTCCCACTCTTAAATTTTAATATCTTAATACATTTAATAGTTAAGAATTAAAAAATAACGAAAAAAAATAATCGATTGCTCCTATGTATGATTTTTTTTTCTTCACTTAGCGTGGGTGTTTTCATGAAATAAAATGATACTGCAAGTACTATCAAGGATATTAATAGCATGAAACAGCAAAAATGCTTAAACTAGCCGATCTCGAGTCGAAAATTTATGTATGATTTGTATTTCTATTTTCTTAACACCGTCGGTTAATCCGAGTAGCCGGTTAAGCGGGGCTCCAACCTATACATTTTATAGAAAATTCAATCGTGGTTATGATGATATCAACTTTATTTTTTTGCGGCTTACAGATCAGGTTTGACAAGTTTTTTTCCTAAAATAGTCGATTTTCAACCACTGTGCGCCGTCCCATTCCAAATCCACTAGATGAGCCCTCAATAATTTTCATTAAAGAGACCGCTGACTTAGTTGGAACTTTTTCTCAAACTTATTGACAAAAGCAAAGTCAGAAAAATGGCAACCTATCTACGGTGGTAGACTTTCAATGCGTTGTGTTCGAATCATGGGCGGATCCAGCCGACTGTAAAGGGGGGGGGCTGCAGTCCTAAAGGGGGGGGGGGCTGCATTCCCACATCCCTTCATTTGGATCTGAAAATCAGCTTTTTTACCTTTATGTAACTTTCCCACAACTAAAATTCTACTTTCTCTGCATATTATTTGTTCTTTAACTTGCTTCCTTACTTTAAGGAAAGTCAAATTCTATCTTTTAATGACGACAAATTTTTACAAATTTTTTACCTTTATGTAACTTTCCCACAACTAAAATTCTACTTTCTCTGCATATTATTTGTTCTTTAACTTGCTTCCTTACTTTAAGGAAAGTCAAATTCTATCTTTTAATGACGACAAATTTTCCAAAGGGAGGGGCTGCAGCCCCCACAGCCCCCCCCCCTGGATCCGCCAATGGTTCAAATGAGTACTTTGAGACCATAAGATCAAAAACTTTCTTCAAATCAAACACTTTTTGGCCCTCAGATCCCGGACTAGTATCTTTTAGCATCTTTAAACCCATATTGAATGGTAATTAATCAGCAAAGTGTTTACTCTGATCAAGGATTTAGATTATAAGGCAATTTATATCGCAAATATAATCAGTGTAGACAAGTGCTGGGCTGACAGTTTAGTTTAAACAGAGGATGAGCCATTAAAGACCTGAACCAATTCCAATTTAAACAAATAAAGTATTACTAAATAAAATCGCTTTTTTATGTATTGATAATTAAAATTTGTTTTTCGCGCTCATGCTTCAGTCCCCCCCCCCCCCCCATGTGTGTATCTCGCAGAGCAGTGAACTGAATATCTAGTTCAATACTCTCATTCCAAAAATTGCACTAATAGGACCAATCCTGTCACCTCTAATTTATTCACCTTGATACAAAACGTGAGATTTTCTATATAGCTGGGATTAGATAATATGCCTTATCACGCACTCGTTTACTGGAAATGTTGGATAATTCGATCTAATTTCTTAGGCCGTTAAAAACACTCTATATCCAAGGTTATTTTAGAAGAAAGCCAAGGTTAACAAGGATCTTTAATATTTTTGTCTCCAGATGCTGTAGTGTTCCTACTAGTTGAGGGGGGGGGGTCTACAGAACAGGAGTTTAAAAAAGGGAATTATAATTTTTTGTCAAATTGCCCATATTTATCGGCTCTTTATTAGATTGAACATTAGAAACAACCAGGGGTGGCGGGATGGCCGAGTGGGTAAATTCGTTAGGAAATACCCTTTGCCCATGGTAACGTATGCTTGGGAACCCGAAGATAGCAAGTTCGAAATCCGTAGCCAGGGACATTTAATGATTCTCGGCATTAATCCCTCTCCCCTGGCCCGGGAAATCCCCGTATAGCCTAAACAGCGAGAAAGGGGAGAAAAAAGTTAGAAACTAACACTGAGTATAGAAGTAACTGAGGCCTGCAGTAAATATCCTTCTCCACCTGGAGTGTGCCAGTGTGAACCACCACCGCTCAGCTCCTTCCTTCACACTTACAATTTCGTTTTAATAGAACTATTTATTAAAATTGGTTTCGTTTTAATCAATATATATTATAAAGCAAAGTGTACAATGTGCGTGCCGAAAAGGCTCAAAAACGACTCCACGTAGGATTAAGGAAGTTATGTCTTCGTTTAGCCATATGACGACTTACGGAGAAGAAGGTTTCCTTTTTTCTCTTAAGAGTGTAAAATTGAAGAGAAAAGGACTGGAATTTTTAGCCTCTCGCACCATTTAATTAGCCTCTCAGAGATTCAGATACGAGTTTATGAATGAAAAATTTAGTTCGAGCTCCAGGCTACCAGGAAGCGCTAGCGTGCGTTTCTCTCAATGTTTATTGTCCATTCATATAGTATGCAATCGTTCTATATTTTTTCAGCTGTCCTTTTTAAATTACTAAAAAATTAAGAGAAAATAATTAGTTTGCGTTCCAAAATAAAATAAGTACTTTACATCTCAGCAATCAATTATAAAACCAATTGGATTCTTAAAAAAAATAGTTTTCTCATAAGAAACATATTTAATGCAATATGAGTGAACATTTCGTAGTAGTACATTTAGCTAATAAAATTAGACAAAAAAAGAGTTGAATTGACTAAATATAAATCGAAAATGAAGTGTTCTTATTGTATTTATGAAAAAGAAGTTGGTTTGGTTACTACGTATGATGAGCATTCCAGTTGACAAAACGACTAACTCCAATAACAGCATTCCAGATTTTATCATCCCTCATAGTTCAAGATAAAAAGAAATATCATGAAAAAATTATGCCTTCAAGAAATTTTGGATTTAACTTTCTAATAGTAGTAAGATTCTAGATATGCAGAAACCGTTCATATTATGGGGGGGGGGGTATCTTAAGGGAGGTTGAAATGGAAGAAAGGTCTTAAAAAAAAGTTTCTATGAATCTTCGGTAGTTTCTATACTTCTGGATCAAATAGGACCATCTTAGTAGTCAGTGATTAAGTTTTACTCGAAATGTAATTTTTTTAACTGAGATACCAGATTTTTCAACAATAATCTAATAACTTATTATCTTCTGACTACTTGGAATAGGCTTGTAGGATTCAGAATCACAGAAACCATCAAAACGATGCGTAACTCGACTAAGTTGCAGCAAAATTAATTGTTCATTTACCATTATCAACCCTCTGTAAATTATACAGGGCTCCTTATTTGGGCGGACTATAACTAGATCTCAAGTCTGCAGAATATTGATACCAAGTTACTAATGAATTTTCAAGAAGGTGCTAATTTTGTTCTATATTTCCTTTAATTTTAAAGTTTTTCTGTTATTAAAACTATCACACAACTACCGGAGCGAAGCCGGGCACCATAGCTAGTCGTTTTCATATAAAAAAAAATCGGTGCGGTGCGCGCAATATACAACTTTCACTTACCAACTTACTTGGAGTAGAAACCAACGTGTTTTGATAATTGTATAAATGCAATCTAGAAAATTCACATAAAATGGCTTTATCACATTCATTTGCTTTTTCTTTTCTAATTCCCCATAAGATATAGAGTATTATAATAATTGCAAAACTTCAAAGTCTTCAGTAATTTTCGATTTATTATAATTTATTTCTTTTTCTAAGGGGGGAAAATTACTATATTTCTTAGTTTTACGAATTTTAGCCTCTAAAGCCTTTCCAGAAACCGACAAAAAACATTATCGATGATTGTTCCAGCAAACACCGCCACATATTTCATTCAGAAATCTATTAATGGAACTAAAGTTTTAATCTAAAATATAATTATTAAGGGTTATACTGAGCCATATGTTTGATAAATCTGATACGATGCGCGCAACTCACAACTTTCACTTACCAACTTACTTAGATTAGAAATGTACATTTTGATAAATATCTAAACGCCATTCCTCAAAATCAAACATTTTTCCACATTCATTTACTTATTTTCCACTTCGTTTGTATTTGCTCTCTATAGTACACTGCAATTTTTTATGGTTAAATAAAAGTTTTTTCTAGAGATAATGTGGCAATGCAAGCATAATACTACGCCTGATTTTATAATTCTCTTCTATCTAGTTGTTGAAAACTTCATTAAGTTAAAAATAATTTGCATTAAATACGAATTTTTTAAATCACATTGACAACTCTTTCCCATGAACAGAACGTCTTTAATTATAAACAATTAGCCCAGGCAATGAAGGCCAAAAATGACCGAATGTCGGGAATAATTAGAGACAAGCTGAATTTTTGCCAGTTGTTAGTACTTACTAAAAGCAGCTTTTTCTCAAAAGTCCCCGCCCCTGCCATTTGTGCAAACCCCCCCCCCCCCACTAACATTTTACTGTAATTTTCCATTTGTTCAGGTTTTACTTCACACCTCCGTTATTAATAATCCAATTCAGAAATTTTTTAAGACATCTTTTTCTATACACGCTAACCTTTAAAATAATGTATTGGAAGTTTTTCCAAAAGCCCATACTTTGGCAGTTATTTGTCAAAATAGATTTTTTTTTTCGCGAAAAATAAATTTCATAGTTACAACTTTCTTTTATAAAATTTAGCCTAATGGTGATTCATAAAAATTGTTCAGATAAAATTTTTAGCGCAAGAATTAAGCTTTAATATGATATGTAAAAAAACCGATTCCCACCACAGGGACGCCAACAAAACTAATGTATAACCAAAAATGTGCTGCTGCCGGCAGCCGTACGGCAGCGGGCATGCCTATTAACCATCTCTGTTTTATTTATATTTTATTATATTTAATAAGTTTATTATATACTATTTTATAATTTATTGAGTAATATAAACTTAATCAATTCAAAAATAAATAAATAATTAAATTCATTTTATAAATTATTTTTAATCTCATAAATTCATTAAAATTCATCAATTAAAAAGTTAAGTATAATCAAACTTAAAAATTATATTTTGATAGAGAGAGGCGTTTAAGTTATTATTATTTTATTACTCTTTTCTAGAAAAAATAAATTAAATAATATTAATATATATTTATATACAGCATTATGTTTTGCTGCTGTTAGGTACGAAGTAGGAAACAAAATCAGTCATGTATTGTAACAGCCTTCGTTTTTAAAAGCTTCCGAGATCGTAGCTTCTGCAGAATGTGATAGTGAAATTGGGAAAATCGTGTTGAGGCTTGGAGGGTTTCAACTTCTGATGTCGTTTATGGGTTCATAGGGATATATAACGGAAGATAGTGGGCTAGAAAGTTTGTTGGGTACAATTTAGGACCTGAATACGGTTCAACGTATGCTTAATGGCCATTCTTATGCACGGTGTATCCGAGCATACATGCTAAGCGCAGCCGCATTAATAAACATTCTAAAAGAACACAATA
The DNA here is from genome assembly GCA_911387785.2 of Aelia acuminata. Taxonomy (NCBI): domain Eukaryota; kingdom Metazoa; phylum Arthropoda; class Insecta; order Hemiptera; family Pentatomidae; genus Aelia; species Aelia acuminata. The sequence continues at coordinate 28,585,202 of OU426978.1, read as the reverse complement.
TTCAGTTTCAAGATAATATGTCAATCTTAGAGAAATATCATACTCAGGTATCGATCATGAGATGAACCCAGAAGACATAACAACAGAATCAGAGATACTGAAATCTTGTTCCATGATAAACGATTCATTGAAAAATATTGAATTATAAAGTAGAACTTCAAACCTTTGGATTAATTTACTAAAATATATTGATATTATTTTTCAATTTATTTATGCCGAACGAACTGGTGATTGGAATTTGCACATATCAACAACAATTAAAATGCTTCCTTACTTCCATTTCGCTGGACATTTACCTTATGCGAAATCGGCCCACTTATACATACAACAAATGTAAAAAACTAACAAAAAGAGACCTAGAGATGTTTAAAAATAACGGTCGCTTTACAGTAAGAATTCTTAAATAAGAGAAAGAGTTCTTAGGAACATCAATAACAATTAATGAACAACATGTTGAAGTTCAAGATTCAAGAAAGAAGAGAGATCAGTTAGGTATTCATAAGTTTACATCCTGGCTTCAAGAAAATAATCCATTTACAAAAGAATCTGAAGAATAATGTTACCATCGTCTTCGATAGATATCCTCAGTATCCGACGGTTAAAAACAGAAGAACATAGTAGAAAAGCCTCAAGGAAAAATTCTTGTGATATCAGCTTTGAAAAAAACACAGAATGTACAACACCCAAGGATATCTGTTAAGGAAATGTAGAAAACAAACGAAATTTAATGCGTGCAGTGACTTCAGAAATGAATAAAAGAAAAATATCAACTTTCTCATTTGAAGAAGACGCAGATTTAGATGTAGTAACCATTGCTATAGAAAAGCTGAAGGAATGCTTTAAAGTTGTTGTAGTAGGTTTGGATACAGACTTAATAATTCTATTAGTGGCTCTTGCACCAGAAAACCAAGATATTTACTTCTGTAAACATAAAATTGGAAATATTCCAACCAAACAATATTATAATATCGATATTTTGATCAAGCAGCATAATGATATTAGAAAATGATTGTTTTTTGCCCATGCAATGACAGGATGTCATACAACATCCAGCAAACAAGATAAAAGCGACGAAATAATTAAATCTTCGCCTGAAGCTAAGAATCACGCTTCTTTATTTCTACTGAAAAATACACCAAAAGGACAATTACTAATAAATGGGGAAAGATTCGCACTTGAGCTGTATGGACTAAACAGGTTTGCAAACTTAAATGAAGCTCGATATTTCAAATTCATGAACCTGTCAAAAAACTAATCTCAGAGCAAATTTCGATATGGCAAAATTACCCCCGACAACTGAGGCATGTCATCAACATATATTGAGAGTGTATTTGCAAGTGCAAAAATGGTTAGGCTACGTTTACTGGCTACAGAATGGGGATGGATGTTCGAGGAAGTAAGTGATGGTGGAAGAGAGAGGAATTTACTTCAACCTGTAACCTCATTAAAGCCATTCGCTCCAGATCTTCTATGTATAGTATCATGCTGCTGTAAATCTGTTTGTGGAGTTTATTGTGGCTTGCAGGAAGTTAGGTCTGCTTAGTACAAATATGTGCGAGCACTGCAGTGGGTATGCTTGTCATAACACTTTAATCATGGATGAAGAACCAGAGACCATCGATAATGAATGATATATGTAAATTAAGCGTTATTAGTGAGATTATTTTTATTGTGAGACATATTTTTTAATAAATAACAATGGTATCTAATTTTAAAAATGAAAATAAATATAAAGTGTGAGGGTAGTCCGTGATGCTGTGAATTATTAAAATTGGTAGAACATAAAAAAAACAGTTTTCCAAAGTTCACAGCTGCCGGTTTTTGCAAGTCCGTAATACGGAGGGTCCATAGTTTGTGGATAATGGAAAGATCTTTAGTATTAAGATCAGGAGTAAAAATCTTCCCTGAACCAAAACTTGCATAGAAAAAAAAATTAATACATTTTTATGATAATTAAAGTATTTTCTATCAAAATGAATATATTTTTTTAATTTTTTTTTTTAAATATAAATAATATTTTTCTGTAACATTGTGCTAATGGGTTTAATGCATGCATCTATGATGAATAAAAATCAAATAAGCTATAAATGTCACAACTACCGGTCACGCCTTATTGCTTGGTAAGTGTCGGACGCGTACTAATACGTAACACTGTTCGTGTTCGCGATCTCCAAAATGTAAAGCTAGCTACATATTTTTAAAGATTGGAAAACGAGCAAAAACTTTTATTTGATAATTTTTTTCATAATATTTCAATACTAAGAACTTTTCCCTAAAAACTATAAAAGATACGAATTTTAACTCGAAAATTTGGCATATTTTAGGGAATTATAGCAAAAGGGTTAATTTCTCGAAGAAACATTACACGACCGCTTTTGAAGAATAGGAAGTGAGGAATAAAAGGATACAAGCAATATCAATATCGAATGGAAAATAGCGGAGTTATGATTAATACCAAAAAGGGTCCCGAAACGGATGTTCAAGGGGGCCCCCCCAAGTTAGCACAAAGGGGAGAGTCGGGGACTTTTGAGGAAATAGTGCTTTTAGTAAGTACTAACAACTTGCAAAAATTCAACTTGTCTCTAATTATTTCCGACACAAAACCTTCATTGCCTGGGCTAAATGGTCTGTCATTAAAGGCGTCAGTATGCGTGGGCTCAGCCTGTTTTTCTCCTGTACATGTTTGCTCGATTTTCTTTTTTTTTTTTTTCATATTTAGCCATTTCTTATTTTTAGGCATAACGAGAAGGCAGTTAATTTCTCCATATAAACAGAAACAAAGGTACTTTATAGGGGGAAAAAAGTCCCATTTACCATTTAAGTCCCCTCAGAACATTTTTATGATGATAAAACTTACCTGATATTAAAGAATACTTGATTTTAACTAAAAATGACGTGTTTTATCAAAATCGTTTGAGCAATTTGTTGAGATAATCGAAAAAAACAACAACGTAAAATTGAAAATTAAAGTAAAAATGAAAATTTTTGCTGTCACATCGCGGGCATATACATACACCAAATACCCAATTTCAGGTTCGTAAGGTTTATAGTTTTTGAGCTATTCTGTTCGCACTTACAGACCATTTCGCATGACTTCAGTAAATTTTATTAATCACTCAATATTGAGGGAAATTATCAATTACTGAATAAATAACAAATGAATTCCTACTAAACATCGGTATACATCGAAAATACCCAAAGAAAAATGATTTTTTAGGTAATTATATTTAAAAAATCTTCACCTGTTGAAATAATTAAGACACCCGAATAATTTTCTCCAACAACGGATGGGCCAAAATGTAATGTTAGCTACACGTTTTGAAACAAGACATTTTCTATATCTTTTATATTACACATTTTCAGCTAATATTTGGAAAGAAAGTTCTATTCTCTGAAAACTAATTCAAGTATGAATTTTAACTCGAAAATTTGGCATATTTTAGGGAATTATATCTTAAGTATTAATTTCATTCCCAAACATTGTAAAACGTCTTTTAAAGAATAGATAAGGCGGAATAAAGCAATAAAAGCTGTATTAACATGGAATGAAAAATTGCTGTTATAGAGAATAATTAGAATAGTGCCAAAACGGAAAATTTACAAAATTTTCAATACAAAGCTTGCAGTAAGCTCTAACAAATGGAAAAAATTCAGGTTGTCTCTAATTATTAAGACAAATGGCCAGGTTGTCCTTCATTGCCTAGGCTATTGGCACTCCAAATAATGGTATAATAAATAAATCTCCCACCCCCCAAAAAAATTAAATATATTTCTTATGTAGTTTCACATTTATTTTTAACTAGCTGACCCGTGAGAAGCATTTCGCACTCTAACCTACTTAAATCCCACATAGTTAAAAGAACATCAGTATATTTAGTAACGAATAGTTCGTCATGGGCATAGATGAGGTTTGAAGTAAAGAATAGATGTGTTTAAATTGTAGATTATTTATTTTCTATTAATCTAATCTTAATTTGTGGGTGACCACCATATTTAAATTATTTTTAATAATTTATTTTCATGTATGTAAATTGTAGTTTTTGCTTGTAACTCGCAAACAACAGCGACAATCGGAAAAGTGTATACAACCAAAAATGTTTGTCTCCACAAACTGAAAAAAATGATGCCTTCCAAAAAGCCATGCTACCATTTTCGCTGAGAATTGCAGTTTATCACTCTTACTTAATTCGCAAACGAAGGGGCTAATCGAAAAAATGTATTTGACCGAAAATGTTCTCCTTGAAAACCTGAAAACATTGACACCATTTAGAAACCTCTACTCTACTACTGATCCTGTAATACCAAATCCGCGATTATAGCTCGTAATCGAAGGCGAAATGAGAGTTTTGTATATTTTTCTGGTGTATGGATTAAGGAAAGCTTTAAAATGATGTCTCATTCATGAAATTTGATGAAGTACTAAAGAAGTTGGCGTACCGACAAAAAAAAAGGCTCTTAGAAATAAGTATATGATTAATTTGACTTTATCTGTTATTGATATTTAAATCAATGGGCCACTGATCCAGTTCCTGTATTATATCATTCCTTTTTCCGTTGACACAGTATATCTGATGAGATCTTTGGCCGCAGGATGCAGTCTTTTTAGGGATGTGTATCATGTTCATGGGAGCACTGACAGACAAGGGGGTAACCCAAGCTCATGTATGTTGCTAACACCTGTGATCTCCATCATCGCTCCCATTTGTGCCAATTTGGCAGTCTTTCCCATCAATGGCATCAGCTCTCTTTGGTTCATTGGCGGATCCAGAGGGGGGGGGGACTGTGGGGGCTGCAGCCCCTCCCTTTGGAAAAATTTTCGTCATTAAAAGATAGAATTTAACTTTCCTTAAAGTAAGGAAGCAAGTTAAAGAACAAATAATATGCTGTACAAGTAGAATTTTAGTTGTGGGAAAGAAACATAAAGGTAAAAAAGCTGATTGGCAAATCCAAATGAAGGGCTGTGGGGCTGCAGCCCCCCCCTTTAGGACTGCAGCCCTCCCCTTTACAGTCGGCTGGATCCGCCCATGCTTTGGTTCAAGGACAGTGCAATACTGGACTGAGAAAAGTAGAGTCCTACATTCAGTTGGTGTGGGTTCCCTCCAGGAGGCTGAGGGCATCACATAGCCAAGGGGCGGGGGACCCATTCATTTAGACAGGTCTTTATCGAAAGGTGATCACCGAAAATTCCACTCCTAGTCATTTAAATTTGAGTACCAATTGCAACCGCCTTAGCCCATTCAGCCATTCAATATATATTTTAAAATATGATTTATTGAATACACAGCCATTCATATTCCATTTTAAAAAAATGTAAATGGGTTTTATTTTTATAAATATATTTTAATCTGTCTGGATGGCTGTACTCTGTTCGTTATCAAACATTTATCGATAGAGAGAGAAAAAAAAAATGATCCCTGAGATCTATGTTATCTAAATATTAGATAATAGCAGAGTCCTATAATTAATAAATTTTACACATTGACCATGTGCAATGGTCGATGAAAGAGTTTGTTGTATGAAGTTAAGACACTGTCCATGACAGACAATTTTAACAATAGCCTTTTTTTTTAAGTTCACGCACACACTCACATATATCTATATATATATATATATATATATATATATATATATATATATATATATATATATATATATAAATACTTATTCATCGAAGAACAGTAATGAATTTAAATATAATATAACTATTTCTACAATAATAACAATTTTCATTTGTATCATGTGAAGGTGGACTGTTTAATTTAAAACAAAAAAACAGTTAAATCATTTCATATGGCCGAATATAATATTTAAACTTTTTTATTAAACACTATTTATATAATATTTAGCTTGATTTTAGAAACTGTTTCCCACCTTATTATGATAAAGGTTGATTAAATAATTGATAATGAAAAAAAATGAGAAATCATAAAATGACTTCACAAATCAGTTCAAAGTTATAAGTAAAATCAGTTAATTTTCTCGTTGATACATAATATGATAAAATTTAGTGCTTATAGTATTTTTCATTTATAAAAAAAGATTTTGAGAACTTAAAGGAATGATGACAAAATAAAATTATTATTAGTTATGTTAATTATTTTTTTAAAATGAAAATAACTTTATAAACATAAGTTTCATGTTTTTCACATTTTTTTTTTTAATATAATATTTAGGCATGGGAAAAAGAAAATTAATGTATTTTAACTAATAAATAATTGATTAAATAATGAAATTAATGATTTGCCAGTCCTAAATTGATATTTTTTAAATCAGTGATGATTCACATGTGTTGAGATGTGATAAGAACTTTCTTGTCTTACATAATACTTTGTCAGGTTCACTCTCTTTTTATAATCAAAAGTATATCAACATAACCTCACTGAACCTTGATAAACAACATTTCTAGAATATTACCTTAATTTTTGTAAATATACATTATTATATTGATAATAATTTTTAAGTTAAATAAGTGATATTTAGCCTATATTCCAGTAATTATATAATATAATTTGGAATTTGAATCTACATTAGAATATTTTTGTAAATATAGTATAAGTTTATTTTACTTTATATTTAAAAATAATTTGTAATAGTGAAACTACAAGTAAATACCAACTTTCAACTATACCAGAACTCAAAAACCTACTTTGATATTTAAATTTTATAATGATTGCCGGTAACATCTCTAAACAGTAAGTATGCCTTAGGGCATGGAACCTGCAATTTGCAGAAATACAGGTCCCTGATGTTGGGTACTACCGCTGATGAAAAAAACTGCCAACATTCATCATTTCAATGACGTTGTAGCAATGGTATTAAATTCCTAATTAAAAATCTGATTAAATGATTTTTATAAAATGTATAATGTCTTTATACTAATATATGCATACATATGTAAATATATACAAATGAGAGTGAAGGATATTTGAACAATTTACGATGAAAGAAATGCAACTATATCAAATGCAATAATTCTTAATAGATTAATTTAATTTTTTTTAATTTTTACATTTTTAAAATGATATTTAATTCTTTAGAATACAACAAAAATTTATTAATTTTTTTTTTATTAATAAGAATGGTTGAATATGATTATTAAGCGATATTTGTTGAATACATTTATTATATTTTACAATAAAGATACAATATATTTATTATATATTTATAATAAACATATATTGTATTTTATGTAACATTAAATTTATGATAAGCTTAAATTTATTTATTAGTTATTGCAGATATAAAAAAAACATGAACATAAAAATTATATATTACTGAGTACAATACCTGTTTGAAAGTCCATACTTGGTCTTGAAATAAAAAACAAGGTTTGTTTGGATGTTTACTAAGGACCTTTTGGAATCTTGAGATGCCATTCGCATTCGTCTTTTTATAAAAATAATTTCGCAAGAGGATATTAATTAGCAAGGATAAAGCTCTGTCAAAAATAATTTAAAAAAAAAGTTATAGCTTCTTAAACTATTTTACAAATGTAAAAATAACAATGATTATAATAGTTACTTCATATCCCTTGGCAAAGTTTTAAAGAATATGATAACATTACGGACATAATGCTGTGGTATAAAAAGATAAATAAATGCGAGAGCCCATTTAGACAGAATGCCCAATATATCCATAGAAGGGACTGGGGATTGACTGAGAGTAACTCCACAACTTCTCTGTGATAATATTCAATGAAGGGGAGTGTGTGTTGATTGGCTGATGCTAACCCCATTCAAGGTTGTGATCTGTTCTCTACACTGCAATGAACTGATCAACTAAGAGGTAAATTTTCCGCGTATACTTCGTAGAAATGTTTTATCCTCTTTTATTTGAAGACTAAATCTATAAATAATATAATTTATATAGATGACCTCTTGGACGATGACTAGCCAAATATATCTTCCTCCCGATCATAAATTGATTATGTTCTGATGCATAATCACAGACTAAAGGGATATATTTTAATATAAAAAACAAAGCAAAAATACTTTATATTTATTTTATTAAATTATTTTTCTTGTCTTGAAGATTTGATAATTATTTTTGTAATTTTTCAATATTTTTTATAAGAAGAGAAAATATTGGCCTTTTCTGGTATATAAACTCGGATTTCCAGATTATATTCCTTTTAATATTATTACAATTTATATAAGGAAATATATATATTTTTTAATTAGAAGCAAAAATATAAGTTTATTATAAATTATTCTAATATTTTTTTTTTTATACAATGGCTGCAGCTTTATAATTAGAAAACTAAAAAATAAGTTTTTAATTAGTTTGCACATGCCTGCAGATTTTTAGCACATTTATAAGTTTATATTAAATGGTTTAGTATTTTTACTAGTTTACTTACACGGTTAGCAACATCCTGAATATTTAAATTTATTCATCATAGTGCCTATAAAGTTTTATAAACCTGCAAAATCATGTGGAAAAAATATTAAAAAAATATTTTGTAATTTGGGACTCTCTTTATACTGCAGGCGCAGAATTAAGTTTAAATTTAAAAAGAAAAAACCTTTTATAAACCTTTATATTTCACAAGCAGGAAAACCAGTTAATTTTTTCTTTAAATTAATATAAAAGGCATAATGGTAATAAAAAATAAATAATAATATTCATAATAAAAAAGAAAAAAAAAAATGGAACATTCTGCATCATTATCCATTATAAATCTGTGATGTCCAATTATATCATTTCATGGGATGGTTTTGTCGACAAATCACCTGTATTTTCATTTTAATTTGTTCAATGCCTAACATAATATTTTTAATGCTTCTTTCAACAGATAATTTATTTATAACTTCCATTGAGTAGGGGATTCAAAAAGAAAAGTTATAAACTAATATGATATGCCATTTCTGTTGCCAATAAGATATAAAAAAAAAAAAAAAAATCAGTCACTTTTTACTGATTTTTATACTAAAAATAAAAAATTTCCCAATAAAAAACTCAATAAGAATTTTTAGGAAGCTTTTGAATACATATGTTTTGGTTTCAATAATTTGTATTATCAATGCTAAACAATTCTATCTCAGTGAAAAATTAAAGGCGAATACTAATTTTTTGCAAAAATTTAAAATAATGAAACAATGGTATCCCATTACAGTCTCAATAATATATATTTTCAATATATATTTTTTACATTTCTTAAATTTGGTGGACGTTTCGGACTGTCGTATCCATACTCATCACCTTCTCGTTTTTGGATATTAAAAAATTAATATTCTAATAGAATAATCTAATATAAATTTAAAATATATTTCAATTTTCTCAGTGACATCTATATAGAGTCAGGTCAACCACTGTTGTCTTGGTTACTACTTTAGTGACTATCCGTGGGTTTGAATGCATTTAATATAACTCAATACCATGACGCGCAGTTACACTACCCATTTGATGTGGTTTTGTTTCCTGTTTCTTTTAGTTATGGACTCAGACATCCGGAGGGCGAAGGAGAAAACGAGGATTTCCACCTTGGGTATGCTAACCTAAAACCAGTGAGCCTTTCGCTATTTGCATTCGCTGATGACATTGTTATTTTATCAGACAATGACAAAAATCTGCAATACAATGTTAACCAATTGAAAGAACTCAAGAAGGTAAATATGGATATAACCCTTATGAAAACAAAGGTAATGAGAGTTGGGAAGAAACAAAGGAGAATAATGCGCATGATCAGAGTTGAAGGAAAAGCGCTGGAGCAGGTGTAAAACTTCAAATACCTGGGTGCACACCTCAACGAGAATGGTTACATTGATTCAGAAGTAAATGAGCGAATCACAGCGGCAGGCAGGATGTTTGAAGCAGTTAAAAGAGGCTTCCTTAATAGAAGAGAGGTGGAAAAGAAAATGAAAGTGGCTGTATTCAGATCTACATTTCTCCCCATTCTGACGTACTCTTCGGAATCATGGGCGCTAACAAAAAAGCATCAATCAAAAATACAAGCAGCTGAAATGAGATTTTTCCGAAAGATAGAGGGGAGAACAAGAAGAGATCGAGTGCGGAATACCATGATCAGATCGAACCTCAACGTTAACCCTGCCAACGATTTAATAGAGGAAAACCGGTTGAGATGGCTGGGACACCTTCTGCGGGTGGAACAGAGTAGAGTTGCTATTGAGGTTTATCGAGCCAAAGTGGATGGGAAGCGAGGAAGAGGCCGTCCTAGAATAAAATGGGAAGACGAAGTTAAGAAGGACTTCCAGAAAAGAGGACTCCAATGGAAGGACAGAAGGCAGCTTGTAGATGACCGACAGAGCTGGAGAAGGCTATATAGACTTCCTCCTCACACATCGTAAAGCGGTTCATAGAGGAATGACTATGAATGAATGAATAGTTGTACTTCCTATTTACCTTTTATATTCACAAATTGTAATTTTAAACATAAAAAAATGTTTTTATCATTTAAGAATTTTCGCGATTAATGATTTTAAAAAGGGAAGGGTTATCAGCCTACTGCCTCCTAGTAAGCTGAAGGTGCAACCTCCTCTGAATGTCATAACATGCTCACCCTCTCTCAAAAAATGAACTTAGGACTTAACAATTCTGAGTTAGGTATTTATAGACCTCGATAGTTGAAAAATTCCATTATATTTAATGGATTCCAGATTATATTTAATAAATTAAGGTTTTTTTATTTAAAAGGAAATATAAATAAAACATAAATAATTTTTATTTATTTATTAAATTTACTTGATTTAGTGCTCATAGAGTCAAACCATGCATTAATTTGATGATCTAAACCTATGAAAAAATAATGACTAAGCCGGAATGAAATTTTATTTACAATTATAACATCTAAAATAAAAAAAAAGGAATATATTCTAACGAACAAAAATTAACAATTAGTGTTTAACTATTGTACATTCAATTGGCTTTTTCGCAGACAAAAATTAGAATACATCTGTGAAATAATATAATGGATTTCTTTAAGTTATATGACATACGAATGTTTATGAAATTCTAAAAATAACTTTTAAAAATAATAAAGAAAAAAATAAAGTGCACCAACTTTTTTTTTTCTTAAACTAAAGTAAATTATTTATAAAAGCTATTAAAGAAAGTGATATAACTTCTAAAAAATATATGATATTTGATCATCAAGGATATAAAATATCATTATTAAAACTAAATAGATTAAGATATCACTTTATTTAACTGCCGATGAGCAAATAATGTATTTAATAAATTATTATAACTATTTTATTTTGACAAAAATGAAAAAAAAAAATATATATATTTACATTCACAAAACAAAAATTAAAACTACATTCACCTAAAACACAACCAAATTATTAGACAAATGAAAACTAAAATTGTCATATAAATAATATTAGGGTCTAAGGGCTAGTATTATAAAGCAAAAATTATCTAATCAGGTGTGATGAAATTCAAGGTTTTTATTTTAAAAAATGGTTATAGTTTAAAAAAAAATTCTGATGCTAATTGAAGTTAGATTGAACATTTATTTTACCATCTAATCACTAACAACTAATATTCTCCAATAACAGTCTGCATGTATTATATATTTTTCTTATTCAACGGAAAACTCCTTTTTTCAAATCCTTATGCAAACATCTTTATAATACTTGCCCAAACTTGATACAATTTAATAAAAAACAAAAAGTTGCTTCATTTATTTAATTTTTATTTCTAACATAAAAATTGATACTACTACATATATACTCAAGTAATAGTAAGAATAACATTTAATTCTTAATCTTACAGACACTCTAATTCGTTTTACAGAAAAATCAATGTATATATTTATTTTTTATTTTTTTAAGATTCCTATTTTTTTTTTTTATTATTTAGAATTAAATATAAAAATAAATAAAGAAGATAAGGGGATAGATTTACCAGAAAATTGATAATAAGCCAGGACAGAAATATTTTGTTTAAAAAAGTAAGTTGAGTGAATCTGAGATAAAAAAATAAAATAAAAAATAAGTACTGCACTAGACAGCCAAGTATCATTAATTGTACTTATACGATGCAAACTTTTATATATCGCTGATGATACTAAAAAAAGTCGAACATAAAAAAATTTCCAAAGATTTAATTAGATTAGTAATCAAAATGAATGGTCCTAAAGTTCTCAAGAACGACAAATTTCACAAGCTAATAGAAAAGGATAATCACGCACGATTAAAATGTGTCAAACGTCAGGATTGGCTATGTCAATCGATACTAAGTGTCACCAACAAAAAGGACAAATGCACACTATAAAACAAATTAAGTTTTATCTATGAACCAATTTAATTGTTTCTTATGATAATAAAAAAAAAAAAAAAAAAAAAAAAAATTCTTTTGTTTTCCAGAAAAGGAGGTTCACATACGACTTTTTTCAGTATCGATTACGATATCTAATTCTGTAATATAATGGAACATGAAAAAAAAAAAAAGAATAATTAAACATATTTGAAGAACACTTACATTTATAATAATTGAGATTTTAAAAAAATTCATTTTTTTTTAATTTGTGTCAAAAGCAATTGACGATGACTAGATACAAACTATAAATAGATCACATTTACTAAAAGAACGGTTAAGAAAATAAAAGAAAGTTTCATGATTATAAAAGACAGCGTAGAGCTAATTCGAAGGACAAAACATTATTTTATGACAGTTCTTACTTAGCCATATAAACTACAAAACTTGGACAAAAATTGTCCAATGTTAAGGGTGAAATGTTTTATGACAAGTGGGAATCAGAGTGAAAGATGAAAGTTTTGAAAAGATACTAGCAAGTATTTCTTTAAATCATTCTTAATTTTTTTTTTGCGAAAATTGTTTTTTTTTTTTTTTACTTTAAGCTAATGGAGACTAAAAATGGGACGCTTTCATTACTCGTTATTCACTGAAAATTCTAGAAATTTTTAATAACATTTATTTCTAGATTTTTTTTTTGGGGGGGGGGGGGGAGGGGAGGAAGGGATGAATGTAAGACATATTGCTTTTGCAAAATTTAAAACTTACCAGTATTTGAACAACAAGAAATAAAATCTTTAAAGTAAGTCGTTGGATTCTGTTCAATCTTTACTAGCTTATTAATAAATTTCTCAAAGCTTATGAATCAATTATAATAATAATAATAAACTGATTTATATGACACATAGATAACAATTATTTTTCTCAACCAATTACAGTATTATTGTAAATATTCAAATAATCAAACTCGTTTATTAGCTCTTTGTAATAAAATATATTTTAACTTGATAAAGTTGTTTAAAACAATTCATTATCATCATCATCGCAGTGTGAATTATTTCATGTTGTAATAATTTCTTTTTAAACAATAATGATCTACTCCATTTTAAAAATGAAACACGGATCCAAAAATGAACCAAGGCTGATGAGAGTTTAGGAGTTTATTTTTGGAAAGGTTTTTCTTTTTTTAGTTTGGTTTATAGCTTCATATCACCGGCGACAATACTAGAATACATATGCTTATCGAGGGGCACGTAGGTAGATCCTTGCCTAAAATACAATTTGTCCGGCACATCGTCTGGGTTGAACCCCTGCCGCTGCAGTTGACCCTTCATCAGCTTGAATGTACCAGTCAATTCCATAGCAGACAAGACTCTCAGGAACAGAGGTCTTGCATATTGAGGTAGCGCTTTATCCAGGGCAAGCGCGAATTTAGGCATATCTAGTTCATTGCCTGGGTCCACTACAGCAGCCATACCAGCCTTGCCTTCTAGTTCACCGACCTAGAGTAAAAAATATTTTTATTACTGTATAATAATTATTTTATAAACAAATTTCTTAAAACATAAAAATAACATTTTAATAAAGAAAAGAAGCGGTAACAATTGTAGTGATTCATCTTCAAATCCCCATCAAAATAAAAATGAATCACAAGACTGCCTCATTGGGTTGTGTGCACATAACACCACAAAATAAATAATAATATAATTGATTCATTGTAGATAATTTACCTAAATAAATCTATTTAATTGTTCGGTAATAACTTTCTATCATATAAAATGTAATTTAATTATTATATTTTTTAAATTCCTTTATTAAAAATTTAGAAGTTCTACTGAAGGCAAAAAATAAGTATATCACCCAGAAATAAGAACTGAATTTGCGGTGAGGAGGAGAAAGTACACAAATTATGGTGAATTATTCAAATGAAAACTCAAAATTTGACAATTATAAGCAACGAAAAGCCAATTGATGAATAGATGTTCTGCTTAATTATTCTTTATGATATACCATTATAATAAAATAAATTAGAATAAACAGAAACACATAATAAAAACTATAGAGGATAAACTAAAAATACTTATAAGGCAGGAAAGGAATAATGCATACCTGAACTCCATAAACGGTACAATCTTTGAGCCCAGCGACAGCACTCACGACAGCTTCAACTTCTGATGTGGCAACATTTTCTCCTTTCCATCTAAAATTAAAAAAAAGATATCAAATTCTATAAGCATTTTATTTTATTTTTTCAAATTATTCATTTTTTTATTTAAGTCTTTAGTAAAACTTTTGAACAGTGGACCTTTGAAGGTTAATCAATAGATAAATTGACCACGTTTTCCAAATAGAAAAAAAAAATGGTTTTACATTACCTAATGCCTACATTGTAAATAACTAATGTTTTAAAAGTTGAATTTCTGACAAAATCATAAAAAAAAAAAAACTTTTTTATAAAATAACTAGAGCCAGAGGATAAAAATAGAAAACCTGATTCTCAATGAAGCATATATTCATTACAATAAGCTATTATTTCTTTGTTATGATTTGGACATGTGATCAATAATTTGATTTACAAACCTAAATGTGTCACCAGTTCGATCCTTGAAAAATATATAACCATATTCGTCCATTACCATAAGGTCACCTGTAAAAGAAATAAAGGATCAATGGATTCATTTATTATAATGCGCATCATAACAATTTTTTTTTTTTGGATGTAAATGTTACTTCCTGAGAAGTAAATTTTGGACTACACTTTTCAAAAGCTGAGCGAAAATTTGTTTTCGTCATATAGCATAGAATAGAGCGAGTAATTTCATATTGGATACCTTTCTTTTTTTTCTTCTTCCTAACGCATGCAATTATGGAGTTTTAAAATATTAATAAATACAAAAACAAATTTATTGTTATAGTAATCTTTATGTGAAAATTAATTAAAATTAATAAATACCACATTATTAGTAAATATGAATATGAAAGTTTGCAAATCAATTTTATGTAAAAATGAATTCACAAATAATTTGTAAAATACATTTGTCTCCCGGATTTCAATGTGAATGTTCATATTGAATATATTTATATTTACAGGAAAATTTGTGAATAAAATTGTATTGGTATTCACACTAATTTACACGTAATGTAGAATGAATAAATGTATTGATATTAACATATGGATAACGGATGATAAAAATCAAGATGTAAATAAATTCGTATTTTAAGTTTATATATAAAAATATGCCCAACTCTCAAAATTCTACCATCAAAGCCTTGAATTAGGTAAAGCTGATAGTTACTATATCAATCAGGGGGTTGCGAGGACTGAGAATCCATAGATGTGCTATATATTACAAGTTTCCCATATTAACAATGCTTGCGATATAGTATATATATATATATATATATATATATATATATATATATATATATATATATATATATATATATATATAAATATATATAAAACTAAGTCGTGTTAGTTAACCATTTATAAGTCAAGAACGACTGAACAGATTTTCGTCTCAGCCCGCATTACAGAATAAGTATGAAAACATTGAGAAAATTTATAATAAAATTCAATCAGATAACATACGGAAGGTTTCACAAATTCCGCTACTTTCTATTTACAACTGTATGTAACACAGCATGCATAAGAAATTGGAGGGTTTTTCGATTCCCAATGATGAGGGAAAATAATCATGAAAATCAGACTACTATTAACCAAGTTGCAGCAATTTAATGTTTTTTTTTTTTTGTTTTTTTTTGTCTGCCCTAAATAGCAGAATAGGTATAGAAACTTATAAAAAATTGCTGCCAAGTAGATTCAATTCATTTCAATGTCAATAAAACACTTCTTAATGATGTATTTTGTACATTTATTGAACTTAAATAAATTGAAATTTAACTTAATTTAATTTAACTTAACTTTTGAGAATTTGTTTTATCTTTTTAATTTAATTCAACAAATAAGTGATTGACTCTATGCCGGTGCCGCTAGTTTAAAATAATTTAGATGTAATGGAGCATGTGTCAATTTGAAAAATATTTGTCAACATTTAATTACTATAATTCAGAAAATACTAAGTATGAGATGTGATATATAAATTTGAAATACCTGAAACGAATACAGAATCTCCCTTGTGGAAAACATCATGCCAAATCTTGTTTTCAGAAGCTTTTTTATCGACGTATCCGTGAAACTCACGACTGGGATCATTCTTCTTGATCTGACCAACAAACATTCCTGGCTCGTCTGTAATCAAGAAGTTATAAAATGAATGAATAGGGAAAAATTTTATTTTATTTATTATAAAAGCTACAATAATAATTATTATTATTTATATGTTATATTATTTTTTATCTAATAAAAAATTAATGTATTCAAATCTACTCCATTACCCTCTTGAAGTAGATTTGGATGAAAACATAGATTTCGTAGCATAGTTCTACAAATATTTACTTCTTTCATAAACCAATGTCACTTAATAATATTGTATATACCATATTAGTATTATTATATTTTATTTCTTTTTTCCATAGGCTTTATAGAGTTTGCTTGCAGATGTTTAAATGCCTATACCACCTTATTGAGTTATTCTCTCCAGTCTGTTCCATGCAGCTCTGCAGCATCTTAGTTGACTCAAGCTCTGCAGGATTTTAGTTGATTCAATCATTCTAGCAACTTTTTAGCCCCCCACCTAGTATCTCTTCCCTACAGTTGAGTGATTCATTGTAGTATATATATTCTAAATGGGATGTCCGTTGAGCATCCAGAAACCAAACAGATCTGTGTGTTGAGCGGGAGCACCTTTGGTTTTAATCACACAGATCTGTGATTTTGAAAAAATACTACGTGTACGTTTTTGTGAGGTATAGCCGGGATCTCAATGAAATAGTACTCTCAATGAATGTTTTTTTTTTTACTTCTCTCTGAGCATTGGTCTTCAGATCTTTTTTACCTATTTTAGTAAACAAGTATGATTTATTTGATTAAACATTTGACATTTATAACAGCTCCCTCGATATAGCAGCGAACAGGTTAATATCAAAAGATATAAACTACCCCCGTATCTCTCAGCAGCTCTCAATAGAACCTTCTTAGCAATCTGATCCCTTCAGTTATCTTTTAGATATTTTTTCTCACGAATCTTTCAATACTTTTTTCTGGTCCATCTTACAGCTGTCAATAGGTCAAAACTTTACTTAGGTCAAAAAAAAAAGGAAACAGGTTTTTACAAGTGGCCATGTGTATATGAAGATACGCTAATGCATAAATTTTTAGACAAAGCAGTTATAAGGAGTTTTGGTCAAATATCTAACAAACGTTGCTTCAAAACTATATTATAAAGAAAAAGAAGAAGGAAGAAGAACCATATTAGGAAATTTGTAATAAAATTTAATCAATAATAATGTAGGTAGGACATTGTTTGCGTCAAAAGATGAAATGCTAAGCAGGTGGTCACGGTATTTTAACGACCTCTTTAATGAAGAATGCGAAGGGATGAGAGAGTCGGCTACTCCGTCGGTACAAGATGTTGATCCACCAACATTCGATGACTTTCAGGATGCCATGAACCGTCTCAACAATAACAAGGCTCCTGTTGAAGATGGGATTCCAGCGGAGCTCCTGAAGCATGGAAGTGAAGACCTCCAGAAAGGCTTATCTGAAATGATTCTGACGGCCTAGATTGAGGAGAGGATGCCGGATGAATGGAAGAAGGGCATAATACATCCACTTCACAAGAAAGGCGATATTTTAGACTGCACAATATACCACAATGTGTATATAATATTATTTCTACTTTAATTGCAATGAAATACCACCCTTTCCCTGAAAAGGAGGTAGGCAAGTATCAGGCAGGATTCAGAGGAGGAAGATCCACTGTAGATCAAATGTACAGCCTGCGGACACTTTTGGTGAAGTCGCTCGAGTACAGGATGATAACACATCACTTGTTTTTTATCGATTTCCGCAGTGCATGTGGCAGTCTAAGGAGACCAAAGCTATATGATATAGGGATTCCAGCAAAACTTATAAGCTTGTAAGAATGATGATGGCGGAGGTGAAATGCTCCATGAGGATTCAGGGAGACCTATCTTCGGAATTTGAGTCCAGAAGAGGTGTGGTGCAGGGTGATGGATTGGTATGCATACTTTTCAACTTGGCCCTGGAAAAAGTTATACATGAATCAGCAATTCAAACCACAGGAACCATATACGATAGGCAAGTGTAGGCTTTGCCGACGATCTGGAACTGGTTGCACGATCTTTTCAATCTCTTAAGAGTGCGTTCCTAAAGTTGGCTAAAGCAGCTGAAGCCATGGAAATGACTGTTTACCAGGAGAAAACAAGGTAAATGCGTGCTGGATCAAAAATAGGAATCGGGAAGGACCAGTGAAGGAGGGCTGCTTCAACTTTGAAAGCGTTGGACACTTCAAGTACCTAGGCTCAGTGGTTAGCAGCAGGAATAGAATTTGTTTAGAAATAAAACAGGCTAACAGATGCTACTTCGGACTCAATAAACACCTCAAGAGTAGAAGCCTGAACCGTGACTTGTGCGGAAGAAAGGAAAATTCTTCGCCGTATGTTTGGGGCAATGAGAGTTGGAGAAGAAGGACTAACTTTAGAAGAAGAAGTGTACTAGCTTTATGGGGAAGAGGACATGGTGAAGTTCATAAAGTTGGGCAGATTGCGCTGGGCTGGCCATGTTGCCCGAATGTCGGAAAATGAGATCCCAAGGAAGCTGCTTGATGGGAAACTGTACCATCATACAGAGGAAGAGGCAGGCCACGACTTAGGTTGGAGGACGCCTTCATAGGGGACCTTCTCCACACCCGAAATTGGAGAGCAACAGTGCAAGACCGAGCCACCTGGCGAAGGCTCATTAAAGAGGCCAAGATCCATGCTGGGCTGTAGCACATGGGAAGAAGGAGAAGGACATTGTTTAATCCAGTCATAACTTCACTTAACGCAGTATCCTTATTGTATAATATAATTAATATAGAAAGATTAAGTTAATTCAAGATGATGTCATTAATTTAAAAAAAAAACACAAACTTTGATGCATGTTAAGGAACATAATAAATTAAAAATAACTTACTAGCTTTGCAACGAATACACAGCCCGTCTTTGTTTCTAATTGGCTTCATGGTTTCAGGATCAATCTTTATTATTGCCACTGGGAACAAGAACGATGGAAGACACTGTGGAAGGGATCCAACAGCTCCGATTGTACCATCCAGGTTAGCTATAAAATAATATTGGAATATAACTAATATAGTTCAACTCATAGTTATTACATAAAGAAATATACTTATAAAATATTATTAATCAATTAAACTTAAGAACTGATGTTACATTAGAGAAAAACTAATCTTCTTAATAAGTTCAAAAGAACCAAGAGGGATATAAGAAATAAATTCAGATAAAAAAAAATTACTAGTTTTACTATATGATCTTAATTTTGAAAACCATTAAAATTTAATGTTTTATTATTTAATTATAAACTGATGTATCATGTATGTAACATAATGTAGCATATATTGTTACGTAATATCATGTTACATGTTAAATAATACCATGTAGCTTTATTGTAACAGTTTATTATTTAATTATAAACTGATATGATACATTAAAAAAAAAGCGGTTAAATTTTCATGTAGAAAAAAGTTCATCGTTTGTTTTTGAGTTAACAACATCCTCAATCTAAATAATTATCACAAACTTCAGTACTACTTTGGCTGTTACTTCACGGCATGGCCATTTAGTGTGGACCAAACCTCAACTGAAACGGAACTGTTAGTAGTTAGTTAGAGTTGATGAAATCTGAGATCTAATAAAGCCATTAAAGGCTTTTCTTAGGTGAAAAGGCGCGGTGGTGTAAGTGCTGGAAAGCTTGATGCTTTCTTAAAATTTAAAACTTCTTATTCTTATAGGACCAATATATATATATATATATATATATATATATATATATATATACACACACACACACTTATTTAATCATATGTTGTGGGTAAGCGCTTAATTTTAATTTTAAATACTTTAGTTTTGAAGGGAAAAGATTGGTCTTGGCCAGAAGGCGAACGTGGCTCTCCAGCGAGGGAGGGGGATCAGTGAAGAGTAGAGACTGACGGCTTGGAAGCGAGTAGGGAGCCGCAGTGTATACTTACCGCGAATGTCATGCCGGAGACCCGGCTTCGACTCTCGACTGAGACCAATTTTTTATCTTCAAAAATAAAATATTTAAAATTATATATATATATGTTTTAATTTAGTAAGTATAAATATGCCCATTTGGTATTACAGCATTACAACTCTTAATTTAGAATTTTCCCGTTTCGAATTAAGATTTATTTTTGCAAATAAATTCAGGACTTTATATAGTTTATATTAGTTTTATCATTAAACTCCTTAGAAGCAATACCTGTTATGAATAACACGGCTTTATGAATTTTTAAAAAATCGTAATTTGAAATGGAACATTCCAAAGTTTATTTTAAACCTTTGGGGTTCGGAGTCCAAATAAACAAGACCTGTGAAATGGTCTGTGTGTATGTAAACATATTAGCTCAAAAAACATAAATCTTTCTACATGTGTAAATAGTCTATATTTCTTACAATAGGAAGATTAATGATGTCTATGATAAAATAATTGGTGAATAACGCATCTGTCAGTGCATTACTTTATCAAAGCGTCATACTTTTAAAAAAGGCCAAATCTAAATATAATATAAATAAGGCCAAAACGTTGGGATTTGGCCTTTTTTAAAAGTATGACGCTTTAATAAACTAATGTACTGGAAGTTGTGTTATTCACCAAATATTTTATCATAAACCATAAATTGTACTAAACAGAAATTAGGTATTTGCAATAGATCTATGCCCATGATGTGACATCCAAGATTAAGTCAAAATTGAGTAAATGGAGATAGCACTTTACAACAACGACTTTGCCCCGTTTTATGATTTCTCGAAAACAGCTCAATCAAAGATTTTGATTAAACTTGTCATGTTTATCAAAATGAAGTATTCTTAAACATGACTTAGATTTTATCTTCATAGAATTGATTTCCAATTAATTTTCAACCAAACCCCTTTAGTCAATTCCAATTTAAAATATAATCAGGATATTCTGACAGCACTGGCTTCTGTATGATTCTGTATCTCCCCCACCCAAAGCCAAGAGAAAAAAAGATTTACTTAGGAATTAGTAAAATTAGTTTAATTAAAAAGAACACAATGAGAGGATTCTGAACGTGGCACAGGTTAAAATAATATTCAGGCCGTCCAAAAAAAATTGTCGTTTTAGTCATTTCGATTATTTATATTTTTAAAATTAATGCTAGAGAGACAAAGTGAGAATTGTTGCTAAAAAAAAAAAAAAAACTTGTTCAGGATGGATAACAAGGTGGAATTCCTTAACCCTTTAACCGGGGAGTTCCCTTTTAAATTACGCATCCTACAACGGGCGCGAGCTCTTTCACTAGGACGTGTATATACGTCCCGCCCGGTGCAATGTAACTTCATATTATTATTTTTTTTATTTATGCTTAAAATAAATTGAAAGGCTATGGAATATATTCGTTTCCGTTTATTTATATATAAACTATAAAGGAAAACACAAAATGACAAACAAATAGTAAAGAATACCAACAAAAATATAAAAGTATCGAATTAAGAAATTATAAATTTTACAGCCTTAACCAATATAAAGAGTACAAAAGATATATATATAAATATAAATTAAATATATAAATTATATATATATATATATGTAAATTCACGTCGTTACATGTATCGATGACTAATACCTCTGTTTTACGAAAATATAAGTCCCACCCGTTCCAGGGCACAACATATATTTCAAGGACGTATTTATACATCCTGTCCGTTGGCGCTGTAGTTTAGGTTGGACACCTATATACGTCCCGCCCGGTTAAGGGTTAAAAGGGCCTTTTACTAACAGGACAAGAAAACGTATATTTTTCTATACAGACCATGTCGGGGGACTTGATTATTTGGACTCAGGGGAACCAAAAAGGTGTATTTGTAACCGGAACTCAAAATTTTTCACAATTGTAATACTTTCCGTCACCATATATAGGTAAGTAAAGTAAAAACATCGTGATAATTAGCAATGAAATAGAGTAAAATTAGTAGACAAAATTTATAAGATAAGAAAAATGTATATTTTTGGACAATGAGTTACCAAACATGATACATTTCCACTTATTTTAGATTGTTTAATACAACTTATTTTAGATTGTTTAACAAAGAACACTTATTTTATACAATAACAACCCTCCACACTCAGTACTAGGGAAGTTTTATTATTTTTTATTGAGTGTAACAGTTTCGGTACAAAAACATTATCTGGTTTTTGTTTGTGATTAACTGAAATTACCTGAAAATTTTTAATTGGTGTAAGGGACAAATTACAGACTCACGAGACCAAAATATTTGAACCCGTATCAAGCTGCTATTTTTTAAGACCTCCCACTGCCTCTTGTAACAACTCGAGATAATTATAAATTAACATTAGATAACATTCGAACACTTATCATTGGATATCGGGGTCACTTAAAAAAAATCAATAAAATATACACCATTTCTGAATACTGTACATGTATCAACAAAAAATAAATAAACACAGAAGTTTGGAAGGTAATTTGGTTTAATGTATCATCTTTAAGAAAATATATGTATGGCATTGAAACTTATGTCACTGAAAACGAGAATGAAGTACAATGAATAATATTTTTTCTGAAGAAGGTCGAGTCCTGTTTGGAGATTACAAAACACAAAGGTTCCCAGAAAAATGCTTTACTGTGAATACCTATTATTTTTGCTACTTTATCGATGTTTTGGAGCTCATCCATGACTTGAGGATATTTATCTTCTTAAAAGACACTTTATATCCAGTATTTAATCGTCCAGTACTAACACATGTTGCCCCTTATGCCCTTCAATATCAAAAACATTATTTCACCTCACTTATTGAAATAAAACTACTGAGAATGCCCACTACGATACAAATATAATGCTGGTACATTTATCAATTTAACGGAATAATAACCTCAAGATGGTGAAATACATAGAAATTTCAGTAAAAACGGGATAATAAAACATCTTTATGAATATTTTGTGCTCTTCTAAATATATATGGTTTAATATAAATTAATATTCCAAGAAGTAAAAAAATAAGTCTCATTTAAAATTTACATTTTAATGAGAACTTATACAAAAATAATAAAAATCAATAAATACCTATGTTAACGTTTCCTTCAGTAGCTCCGTATACTTCTGTAATTCGAGGAATTTGGAATCTCCTCACAAATGCCGACCAAATGGCAGGCCGTAGACCATTACCGATCATATTTCTTAAATTATGTTGAGTATCCTCAGGTTTTGGGATTGTTGCCAACATGTAACGACACATTTCTCCAATGTACTGGCCAATCTATGTTATACACAGAAATTTAATATTAGTCATACTTAGAGACATTTAATATTTCATGCAATTATAAATTGAAACTGGATTAAAAAAATTAAACTTATACAAATTAATAATACTACTACTACTAACATAAATCCAATATCAGTAAACTACATTGTCACTTAAGAATTGGCAAATCATACCTCATTTTTCTTTCTTTCGTATCAAAATTTATTATTTATTAAAACAATTTTAAGGAGATGGCAATACTTCAGTCACTTAATGTAAAGGTGCGTTTACACGCTCAAACCATTTGCAAATAAATTGGAGCGTGTGAACGCTGGTTTGAAGTTTGTGCAAGCCAAAAAATTTGGCTTGTGCTAAATTTGTCCGGACAGAAAATTGGTTTGAGGTTGGTGCATTGGCTTGAGCGTGTAAACGATGCTCAAGCCATAGTTCCAATTTCAGACATGCGCATTGAATGAAACCTGTAAACACCTCTTACTTCGACCGCTATCACTTGTTGCCTTCATCAAAATGGTGAATGAAAAACAATTTATTGAAGTATATAAGTCCTTCCCATGTTTGTGGAAGGTATATTCTGCACGCAGCAGTTATATTTATATTATACTGCATCTATTACGATAAATAACTATATTGGTAAATAAATATATATGGTTATATATAATACATAGAACATACAATGGCAACAAACAACTAAAGGAAGACCTCTCTATAAATTTATTCCAGAAATTACACTTACTAACTACGATAAAATTAAAAGTTCGCACTACAAACTGACACAATTTTTAACTGAACACGGACAAAGCCAATCATACCTAAAACGTTTTCACCTGACAAACTCTAACACCTGCAACTGTGACGGCCAAACTTCACAAACATTTCATCACTTCCTCTACGACTGCCCAATTTTCGACAATAAAAGATACCATCTACTAAGAAGCATCCTTCTAAAAGGAGACAGCTGGCCGTTAAGTGAAAAGGACATTTACGAAAATTATAATAAGGAATTGAAAAAATTTATAATTGAAATCGATTTTGAATTTCTTCAACAAGACCAAGAAAATTGAAAAGTCGGACATTTTGATGTTTTGTTTTTATTTTCATTTATCTTACTTTATTGTTATTTCATTTATTTTTTTCTGATTTTTTGTTTCTTTTTTTTCATCTCAAAAGAACTTATTATGCTATGTTTTATGTAAAATTTATGTTGTGTTATATCTCATGTTTGGACGAATTAATTCTGTATTGTATTATACTTCTATATTCCCAATTAATTACTGTATGAGGGAAAGACAGAAAAAATATATTGGTGTTTGTTAGCATATTTTATTTATATGTATTAAACATGTATAATAAGCTTAACCAAAGGATATTTATTTTAATATTTTTATCGAACTAAAGAGAGTAAGTTAACATTCATTAATTTATTTATAAATTATAAATAACAGTTAATTATAAAAAAGTTATTCCCAGTTATAGTTATGTCAATAATTCATCGCGATAATAAAATAAAATAATTCATAATAATGTCACTAGTCAGGACGTTTGGTTTTTTTATGATTTTCTTATATATCCAGTGAAGAGATTTTATGATTTCACAAGATTCACATCTTTAGCTACTACATCAACCTTCAAAATGTGATAATTTTATTTTTGTTCGGTACCCCTTCCTGGCCATGTCTGGCATACAGGCATTTGAAAAATGGAGGTTGGCCCGCCTTTAGGGTACAAGCAACAGGTATTGCTTCTATGCCTTCTATAATTTCACAGAAAAACATTACAAACACTATTTCACAGTGACAGGCGGACACAGCCCCCCCCCCCAGTATTATTTAAAAAAAAATTAAATTATTTATTAGATATTGATTTTGAATATAATTTTCTGACTAAAAAAACTAACCGGTGGATAATTTAAATTTTAAAATAAACATATTAGACTGTTAATGTGATTAAGGGGAAGAAATCTGAAATAATACATTCTTAAAAAACTAAGCGAAATCCATCATTTCTTTTAAGTTATTATACTAAAATATAATAAGCCAATTCACACTTTATTTATTGTCAAAGTATAGAAAAGAGAGCGGTACAAAATAATTCTATAAATAATGAAAGCTTCACAATATAAAACTTTTCATTCAAGTAGAAAAAAATAAATAAATAAAAACTATAAAACCATTGATTATGCCAAACAATTGAACATATTTTTAATAATTATATTAAAAAACCTTTCGTAAAATTATTAAAGCAGAAAAGTGTTAAATCGAAAAGTACTCTAAATTCCAAGATTTAATAGAGGGCTATCCTAATTCTATAACTGACAAATAAACTGAAAAATTTTCTGAAAAACTAGTTAATAGGGAAATCATGATTTTGTAGGAATAATATTATGAAGTGATTTTCCTTTTATTTGCTTTTTATTTGGGATTTGGTATTCATTTCTTCTCCGAAATAAAGGTCATACGGATTTTTGATAAGAAAGAGATTTTGATAGGGAAGTCCTTGAAAGCTTAGTCTAATTAATTGATTTTTAAGTTTCAATTTTAATTGCACTTCCCTAAAAACTACATACATATTATAAATTCATACATAATTAGTTTGCCTCCAAATTATTATAATTGATTGAATCCCAATTTTTAGGAATTTTAATGTATTGGCCCATAAGGAAAAAATATATATAAGTTTCATAGTTCAAAAATTAACACTTGGAATTTAGTTTCACTACATTAAAAAAATAAAAATAAAATAAAGTACAGCTACATCCAAGAATTAAATGTGAATATCATTTGTATTGTGTGGAAACAGCATTATTGATTATATTAAATTTTAATAGCAACTCTACAGACTTCAGATACAATACTAAACGTTATTCAAATATTTGTACGAAAAAGGATATTGACTTTACAATTTAAAAAAAAAAAATACAACAATTAATGAATACAAATTATATAAAGACTATCAATAAATAAATTAAGATAATAAAATAATTGATAATTAAATGTGTTTTCCTAAAAAAACAAAAAAAAAAAAAAAAAACCACCAATGCACTTAATCCCTAACAAACTTTAAATAACAATAATTTAATATTTTTAAATTAAAATATTTCCCCAAAACCAATCATGATAGAAAAAATTTGTTTCCCATCCCAAAAACAAAAATAATAAACATGATTTTTTTTTTTTTCCCCCGATCAAATCTAGGGACAGCATCTATCTATCAGCCAGCATAACCTACCACCACATATCATTTCAAAACCATAAGAATGGAATTTAAATATAACTTCCATAAATCTGAAAATAATGGTGAAACAAATGTTGCTGTTTGATTTAAGTTACTTTTGAGTGGACTGGAAGACAAAAATCATTTCGTATCAAATAAGAAAAGATAATATCAACTTACGGTAGCTTTATATTTAATACAGTCAGTTATATACGAGGAAGCTGAGAATTTCTTTCGAAGTACAGTTTTTATACCATGGCTCAATGCCGGCCCAGCTCCTAAAGTACCACCTGCGGTATGGTACAGCGGTAGTGGATTATAAATAATATCATCCTCCTGGAGATCAAGAAGACTCATCATTGCCAAGGTGGCCAAAACAAATCTGAAATTAGAATTTCACAGAAATAAAAGTTAAAAACTGAAAAGTTTCAAGTAACCATATTCATATAAAGAAACATAAAGAAAAGAAAAAAAAAAAAATTGCATTTCTACCTTGAATGAGGCATAACTGCTGCCTTTGGTAAACCAGTTGTCCCAGAGGTATAAATATATAGAAGTTTATCACGGATAGAAATTTCTTCATCTATAACTGGAGGAGTAGTTGGCGCATTCTCCATCATTTGTACTAAATTTTTAACTTTATCATCCTCCGCAGTACCAGAGGCTTGGTATAAATCAATAGTAACTGATTCAAGTTCAAACACCACTGCAAGGAAGATTAGAAAATGATTTATTAAATATTAAATTAAGATTGGCCAACAAAAAAAAGGTATTAACTGTGACCTACTTTCCGATAAATCATCAGAGAATATCAGGGCTTTACATGAAGCAGCATCAAGACAATGTTTAAGGGGAATCCCTTTGAGGTTTGAATTGATTAGAGCTGTTATAACACCGATTTTTGCAAGCCCCAGCCAGATACAGATGAATTCTGGCCGATTGGTCATGAACAAAGCAACTACGTCACCTTTTTTGAATCCTGCCTCTTTGAATATATTGCCTATTTTATTGCTGTAATGTTCCACCTAATAAAATTATAGTAAACAAATAAAATTGAGTAAATAATAAAATAATGCAAAGGAAAAAAAGGGATGTAAATTTATAATTACATCTCTCATCGTCCAAACTTGATCTTCAAATAAATAAATTGCTTTATCAGGGGTTTTTTCTAATTGTCTTTTGAACAACTTAACAATAGTCAAGTTTTGTTTTGTACATCTCTTAGAAGTAAAAATTAGCCTTCCCATACTCCGAATAAACCTGTAATGTAAAAAATTGTTCAATTTTTGAACAAAGATACTATTCAATATATGATAGATAATTTTTAATACTCACTGTACATCGCGAGGGAATGTTTTGATGATAATATAAACTCTTTTTCTATAATAAAGTAGAGCACAAGTTATGGTCACTAAAGTTGTCCAGAAAAATCCGATAAAATAAATAAGGATCGCTAGAGGAACTAGTAAAAAAGCAAGGTTGGCCAAACTCATGACTGCAGTCAAGAAAATGTCCTTACAAACGTGTAGGAAAATACTTATCACATATAACTGTATCACATAGAAACGAAGAGTGAAGTAAACTTAGCGGAAGAGCACTTCCAGCGAGTTCTCTTCAACGTGGATATTATTTAATAAAACTTATTGCTACAGAACGATGAACGAAGAACAAATCCGAAACTACTCGGAACACCTAATCCCAGAAGTAAAATGATTTCTCGATTACCTCCTCGACACTGTTCAACTCCCCCCCACTCCCAGGCGCATGAGCACATAATTATCTTTACAATTTCAATTTAATCACGTCAAAAACACTGTTGTATTTAAATATAACATTCAGATACATTATTTTGAATAACCTAATATCAAGCTACAATCACATAAGTAGTTTAGAAGAAAATAAGTCAAAAGTACCTATCATAACCTTACAGATCCAGGAAACCTTTGTAGAATTGTATTTATTCTATTTAGAATATAAAATGAAAAACTCATAGACTTAAACATTAAAATTATGTAATTTAAAAATTTTGCCTATGCTGGAATATTTTTATATTCAAGAAATTTAGAGAAATAGTTGCAAATAAAATCATCCTTTGTTGTCGAGGTAGTATGTCCACCTGATTGCGTCACTCATCTTATGTCCGTCCGTTTTTACTTCTATTGATGTGATTGTGATGTATTGCTTAGAAAAAAATGTTATAAATATGTAAGTTCATACCCATACAAAATATTCATTCTTAATTTATTCCATAAACGCTTTACTTAATTTTATTTATAAGAAACTATGCAAAAATAATTTCATTTTAATTGGACCTGGTGTCTAATCACCAGAAGTTTCCTGAGCGGGGAACAATTTTTTTTTTTTTTTTTAACTGAATACCATCCTTTAGAATCTTTAAATCCATAGAGAACGATTATTGATGAAAAAAGCGATATGTTTCGTGATTGATTTAGGTTATATGGCATTTATTTGATTATACAATATAGCAAGGACGACCGCAGGCTGGTAAAATACTTATGAACGGGGAAGGGGGTCGAGGTATGACTATTTAAGGGTCAAATAATTTTTCAAATAAAACATATTAATATTTGAAAACTATTTGTTTTACTAATAGTTGATATCTTGATTTACTGAAATATTTGGTTATATGATAATAAGTATAGTAATTGAATAGGAATTTATTTAATTTGTATTTTGGGTTTCTTAAATTTTCTAAGGAGGCAGCTGCCTCACTTTATGGACGCCCATTCAATACAATGGAAACGAGGGAGGAGCCACGAAGGACCTAATGTAATACTATTATTAATTATTCATAGTAATATCGAAAAAAAAAAAATGTTTAACCTATCCTTATCCAGTTGTATACTTTTTCGTTCATTTTAATATTTTCCATCATTAAACTTAGACTTTAGGAAGGCTGTGTGGTCTTTACTTTGTTAGAAACTATAGTATATAGAAACTTCTGGGGCAAGTTTTTATTTCCTAATTAATTACATAATTAAGAAAATCCATTTTATAAGGGCTGGGTGTGCTCCAGGAGGGTTTTTGTCCTCGGGTTCTATCAAGAGCGGATTCAGCCGGTTGTAAAGGGAGGGGCTGCAGTCCCAATGGCGGGGGTTTGCAGACCTCACAGTCCTCCCCTTGGATATGCCATTCACCTCTTTTACTTATATGTTCCTTTTCCAAAACTGACATTCTGCTTGTTCTGCATTTTATTTATCCCTTATGTTACTTCCTTACTTTTAGTGAAGTTAATTTCTATCTTGAATTGACAAAAATTGTACAAAGGAGGGGGGGGGGGGGGCTACTGCCCATACAGATCTCCTCCTGGATCTGCCTATGGGTTCGATTCAAGACTGTTGTAACAGAATAGTAACTGTCCCAGTAGTAATTGGAAACGACAAAAATTAAAAAGAATTTTTTTAGAAAAAAAGTTCGTACCTTAATGAAACTTTGGTCATAAATTCGTCTTAGGAGTGAGATTCAGATCCTGCAAAGTGAGCCCAAATCAATGGGGGACCGTCGTCCTTTAGGGTGGGAGTTGAAATGTTGGAAGTTCTGCAAATTAATTTTGCTGCAATTAGGTCTAGTGGTGCATAGTTTTTGATATTTTTATTTTCCGAATCCAACAAGACCATTTCAATGTCAAATGGTATAACAGATTATAGGAGAAAAACAATAATTTGAGGCTAAATGATGTCTCTCATAACTAAATTGATTTTTAGGCACATTTATAATTAATAAGAAAGGTATATCGGATTATCTCCATCACAAATCTAGTCCTTTCCAAATTTACAAGAAGTCAAAATTTTTAGCCATGATATTGTCTATTTTTACTTTCACTTACCCATATAGAAAATATGTACCTGTTAAGGAAAAATTTTGTCTTCCGGTTTTCAACGGGAATACATGTTTTGGAGTCTCCTGAGTCCAAATATACAAATCTTGCGAACTGTGTGTGTGTCTGGGTCTGTCATTCACCTTGGTCAGCCTATCATTGACTACCAGTCAGCCTAGAATGTACTATAGTTTGTAATGTTGGCGGAGAACGAATAATACATATTTATTTATTTTATTTTTTTAAATATAACTTTACTCTGTGACTTGTGGGCCCTAAGAATAAAAAAAAAAAAAAAAAAGAAGAATAAAAATACATTGGTAAGTATTTCTCTAAATGTAGATATGATGAAATTTTGAGTAAGATAAGAACGAATAATAAATATTGGCGATGCTTACACATATAAGGAAGATTAATTTTTGAGGAGGTGGAGAATTAAACAGTTTTTTAATGATGGCGGGAGGAAGGGCTAGGAGCTAGTTAACAGTCACGTGATTAATGAAACACCTGTGCGTAGTAAATATCAATTACCATTTTGTTTGTATTGGATTGTTTTTGCATCGCTTGCAGGAACCATTTCGCTCGTCCAATGCAAGACTGGTCTAACAAAATAAATAAATAAATAATAAAAAAATGAAACGATTTTTCAGAAGGGCCAATTGAGGTTTCTTCTTTTCCCTTCCTTTGATGTGCGTTCCTGTTATATCCGAGTGTTAAAATGTTTAAGGAATAATCAATAAGCGGTCTTGTACTGAGGTAACAGAGACATATTAAACGATAATTAATAAAAAAAAAAAATAATAAAAAAAAAAATTAAAAATGCGATTTTGAGTTGGACCAGTCATGCATTGGACGAGCGGTACGTCGTCATTGTCCGATATTTGGAATAGTTGGCCTAACTCAACCTAGTTGAAAACATAAGTTAGGAGGCTAACAAAAGAACAGACTCCATTGTTAACGAACAATCTTTTTTTTTTGTTCAGTATCCCTTTCTGGCGGTGTATGGAATTCCGGGTATTACTCTACGGGTGGCCTATTCCGACCACGTTGGGAAGGGCTAGATTTATACCGTGGGTCCGCCACGAAATGAAAGTCAACTCGCCCGGGGCGGATTCGAACCGCTGCAGCTCGCTGTGACGAACAATCACTGATTTGATAAGGTTCACTCAGAGAAGGTAACATCAACGTAGTGAAGTGGGTTTAAAGTATGTATGCGGAAGTAGGAAAAATACTTCGATTATCCGATTTATTCGATTAAAAGGAATAAATAAATTTGATAGACCTATCTCCCAATCTTTAGTTTTTTATCTGTAAATAGTATAATTTCTTCGCAAGGAAAAACACCTAGTTGCTCTACTTAACGTTTAAAAGAATTTTTTATAACCTAATTACTCTCAAATATTTTTAAAAAGGTTACATATTTAACTTTTATCGATAGAAGAGACTATTGCTTAACACTTCATCAACTCAGCTATCAATAACTACTCTACAGATTTACTTTGAACTGTTATCTATGGTTTATTCCTTATCAATGTACCTGTACATTAAACAGTAGTCC
Organism: Aelia acuminata; assembly: GCA_911387785.2. Lineage (NCBI taxonomy): Eukaryota > Metazoa > Arthropoda > Insecta > Hemiptera > Pentatomidae > Aelia > Aelia acuminata. Next base: position 28,552,910 of record OU426978.1, on the reverse strand, counting down.
CCTAAGGTGTTATTTAATACTACCTGTTTTAAACCAGTATTTATTAAAATTTATATACTCGTTATAATTTTAATGTAAAAATTAGTCAAATTTACACACGTAAATTAAATATGTAAATACAATAGTCATGTATCAAATTTATATTTTTGTGTGTTAAAGTATATTTCAAGCAAAACCATTTCCTTTAACACTTTTCCTTTTGAATTAGGTTCCATAAGGCGTATTAGACCACGGTATTATAAACGTATAATATTACCATAATCGTTGTCCCTTTTGTTTGTGATTTGTCTAGTTAGATAGATATTTGCATATGCAGATAATGTGGACCAACAAAAAAAGATATATCCCTTGAATAGTTGAATTTTTAATGGTCCTTTTTCCACTATTCGAGACTTAATTATGAAGTTTCCCCATAAGATTCAGTAGGTACCTAAGTCCTCTTTTATATTATTAATAGATTTATCGGAAAAAAAGTTAATTCCCATTGGGTCTTTTTTTTACAATAAACACAACATATTTTTGGAACTGTTATATTTTGGAGCTAGTTTTTTTACTGAGGTTTTATTTACAATGATAGAAACCGTTTAGTGTGAGGCCGATCCCAAAGAAGTTATCACAATGCACATCTTTAAATAAATAGGTAAAAATTTATAAAATTTCACTCCGGTTCCACATTACCTTCCCATAATAACATTTATAAGAAATTATTATTGTTTACTTCTATTTGAATTCTGGACACCCAGTTATGCAAACTTAGTCGATACCTGATAAAAAAGTTAATAATATCTCACCCTCCAGATCATATCCTAATAAACTTTATGCGTAATTAATCTCCTCTTACTTTTTTTAACCTTAAACAAATGTTTCAAATTTCGTTGAGGGGTCACCTGTGGTATATGTGTTATATTAATGATAATAAATCAATTTATAGAATGACTAAAATTTTTTTCATTTATAAAAATTATGTACCTCTGTTTGGAAACATGAAGATAGCAAGTTCAAAACCCGGAGCCAGGGGAAAATTTAATTAATCTCGGCATCAATCCCCCACCCTCTCCCCTCCCCCGGAAACCCCGTATAGCCTACAAGGCGAGGAAGGGGAGGAACCAAAAAAAAAAAAAAAAATTATGTACGTTCATTTAATATAATTTGATGATTTGATTTTGTGAGATTTTATTTTTCTTTGCTTTTTTCTTATACCAAATAAATTTTCAGATGTACATTACTATAATTTCTGCTTCCCATAATTTTCACAGTTCAGTTTTTGTAGTCGAATTGATGTGGTACCATCTTGATGAATAGATGTGTTGGGGGTAATTGTGAACATGGCTTGGGGTAATTGTGAACAATGAGCTAAAATTTTCTTGGATGTTAGAGATATATTACAGGCTTTGAAAATCATTCTTAACGAGGGTTTGGATTCATTTAATAACCACTGGTAAAAAAGTAGAGGTTCCCAATTACCGCCTCCTTATGGGGTAATTGGCAATTTTCGGGGGAATTGCGAAAGTAAAAAATGAGCACATAAAAAAAACAAAAAAAAAAAAAAAAACGGAACCCTATGTCAGACGCGTAGGAAATTTTAATAACATGTCTATTAATATGTTAGTGCATACAAAAGTGAGTTCGAATGCTTTGCATAGTTCAAGTGAAAGAAGAAGATATAACAATTTGAAACCATCAAAATTCGTTCCCAATTGCCACACCTGACCCTAATGGTTTTTCCTAAAATTTTCTTCCGAGGCGCACCAATAGATGTTTCATATAAAAATGTTACTGTCATCTTTTGATACAGTTTTCCCTTCATATTCTGACCTGCGATGCATTGCGAATATTATTAGGTCTGTTAATTATTCAGCGGAAATACTATGATAGGGATTTATGATAATACATTTTCAAAGGCTAGGGAGACAATATACTATAGTTCATTTATTTAGAGATTAGTCTGTGTTGTAGTGGTTAGCATAGCAACCTACAATATTAAATGTCGAGGGTGGTCCTAGGATTTTTCAAAGGGATAGGACGAAAAATTGAGATTACGAGCCTGTGCGATGCGCTATCCTCTCCTAATTATAACTGGATAGGCAAAATTTATGTCTCTCACGACCGATTAGCCTTAGTTGCATAAAGGGACATTAAACAAACGAACAAAATAGACAATGAGACAGAAATTAAATATGTTCGAGTAAAAACTTAAAATCCACATTTATAGGACTTGGTCTAGTAACCAATTTTTAATAAATAAGTAAAAAAAAAGAAAACCCAAAATTAAACCTAAACGTACAAAGTTGATTACACCTATTACATATAAGGTATAGTCAAAATATTTTCCAATAAAAATATTACGACTGGTTTAATCATTAAAAATATCTCAACCAAATCCACTTGGTACGTGACTAACAAAACTACAAACTGACAGATACGTGCCTCTATGACTACCACATAAGGACGATTAAAAAATGATTTGAAAACAGTGAACTAACCAATTTAATAATTTTTTAAATTATCTATTGTTATTTTTTTAATCATGATTGTTTAAATTTGAATAATATAAAAGACAAAGTGAAATATATTCGACTTCAAAAGCGATAGAAGTACAAACCTATTTCACAAAATTCAACTTCAACTTCAGTTTTCTATAAAAACGGCGTTTGGTGGTTATTAGTTCACTTTGGCGTCAAACCGACCATTTATGAGACCTCTAATATCTTTACAAACCAGACTGACTAAAGGTTTGTTTCAACAAGGAAAACTGGCATGCCTCCACTGTTTTGATTGGTTAGTTTTCTCTTGTTCGAAAAGGAACAAAGTGCATTTTGTCCAGGACTGTTTGTTGGAACAAACCTTGAATCAAGCCAGTCGATTGTCAATAGTTTCAAATGACATCGCAATATCCTCCCTCCACATCCCTTGAAGAAGAAACTGCTTATCCAATAAGAAGCTCTAGAACCTTGACTCTCCATGGTTTGTAATACTACAGATAAAAAAAAAGAAAGAAAGAGAAATGTATAAAATAACAGAACCACGTTTTAGAACAAAGAAGGTTCCCTGATAAATAATTCATGTTTTTCTCACTTAATGCAACGAAATTCGTTAAAAACATCTGATGTTTAATGGGAAACACGATATCTCTTTCACTAAATTAACAGAAACGGAAAGACAAAGCCAAATAATCGGAAGATGTAAGCTAATTGTTGCAAATCTAGTCAGCATTGAAAGCGAATATGATATTGTTCTTTGGCCTAATGCTATAATTTCGACCTTCCACTGTTTAAATTATAATTCGATGTGATGTAATGTAATTTTTAGTATAATTTCTCATTCCCGAAGCGTCAATGGCATATGCATGCTATAAATAAATAATCTTCAGTTCCTTTGTGAATTTTCCGAAAATGGCTTTTTTAACCTCCCATACGATGACTTGGAGTGTCATCTTGTAAAACCATTTCATTTAATTTTTTTTTTTGCAGAGCTATTGATTTCTTATCTCTCTTTTTCGATTGCTGCCTTTCAAGATATCGATTTATCTCAGTAAGTTATTTTCATTTATAGCTACAGCTATTTTAATAACTTGGTTTATCGATACTTTTTTTTTTCTAATAATTTTTATGTACTATTCTATTTTAGGGTTTCTTTTCATATATCTTTATCTTTTTGTTTATCATATTTTTTTTACTAATATCTAATTTTAAAGTCTCGCCCTGCCTAGATATTAGGGGTGTTAAAAAAAAAAAAAATTACTTAGTAAAAATAAACGAACATCGAAACAAGCAAAGCATAGAACCAAACCAGACATTATATACATTATATTAAATTTTATTTCTATTTAAATTTAAAGGCAAATTTTTGCATATTCAGGCATCTTCATATGTCTATGTACGGGTGATTCTAAAATTATGGTGGTATTTATGTCACAACGTGATAAATGGACAACCGCCTGAAGGATTTAAATTTTTTTTTTTTTTTTTGCTATGTATTACCTCATTGGTAATGAACACTGCTATCAAACTTTCATGCGCCTTAAGACAGGATAACATTCACTAAAATCAATAACAATGCTCTTTTTGTCACTCCCTAGCCTGTCACAAAGTAGAAGTCATGTTGAAAAATACTTAACGTCACTTTGAAAAATACTTAACGTCACTTTGAAAAATACTTAAACCATTTTCCATCTCAATAATTCTAAAAAATCAGGCACCAATCTAATAAGCAAACTTTCAGAATTCAAAATAAAATTGGGCCAGGACTCCAAAGGGTACAGGCAAAGTACCACAACAGCTTTTCCCTGTCACACAGTTGTGAGGTCACTCCCTAGCTAGTTTTTTATATACCCACCAATCCCCTAAGGAAAGGAAATATCGTGCTGAGAGCATGTGGGGTAACCTTGTTATGAACCCGACTGTACGTCGAATCATAAAATGTTTCCTAAATTTACTTAAGCTGCTTTCAATAGGTGGAGGAAGGTGTAAAGCTAAACAATATTTTTATAGTTATTCACTCCCTATTACCTTATCAACATGATGATAGTAAACAATATCTGTATATCTTTTATCGCAGTTTAATAGATCTTTCGAACATCTTCACAGTCATAACCTTCTTTAAGTAATTTTTATTCTAGTTTTGCCAAAATTGGTGATAATTGGCCGATTTGTCCCCCTCCCTGACCTGTCACTCCCTAGCCTGTACTGAATTCGTTTTTAGCTAGGGAGTGACAATGTTGGTCAGGGAGAGACTTGTGATTAAATTTGTAACTTGGTTATGTTGAGTAGATACTAACTAATCATTGCCAGTTCAGAAAGTTAGCTTTCGCTTAAGTATACATATCTTAAACCCCCCCCCCCCCCCTTAAACCGCCAAATAAATTTTTAAAAATAAATTCTATAGTTAACTGTTAGTTCTTTAACTATTTTGATGGCATGGATCGAACTCATTATACCTATATAAGAACGAGACTGATTTTAGACGATACTTTAAAATTTAGATAAATGATTACTTTTAAAAGCTTTAAATTAATATAATGATGTCATGATGTGATAATAATGTAACATATTATGTTACATTTTGTCACTCCCTAGAACATTAATTTCTTCAAAAATCATTATCTCGAAAACTATGAATATATATGTGCATACTTCACATAATTGGTATGGAGCATGAGACCATGCCATCTGCAACCAGAAACATAAGAAAAGGTGACTTTGAAATTCCAAAAAATTTAAGAGCCATATACTAACATAATTCTAGAATCACTCATACATATGTCATTTACGTTTGGGCAAAAGGGGTTGTCATAAAAAACTTTTTTTTTGTGCCGTCTTCTTAAAATTCATAATTCAGTATAATTTATTCGTTATTCATAATTTATTAATGTCTCTGTTGGAAGAATATAGTTTCATTTATTATTCTGGTATAAAGAAATACAATCAGAAATAATTTTTAATAATTTTCAATAGCTTGGTAACGTTCGATGACAACCCCTTTTGACCAAACACCAGTAATACAACAAAGTCATCATAATTATACCCTTTAATACTCAAGAACGGCTGGACGGATTTTTTATTTTATTTTTAATTAGTTGGATTTGTCTGGATAGAAGATAAGTATACAACATCGAAAAAATTAACAAATAATTTTTACTTTCACTTACCTATATATGAAATATATAGTAAGTGGAAGTATTGCGATCGTGAAAAATTTCGACTTCCGGTTTTCAACGGAAATACACGTTTTGGGGTCCCCTGAGTCCAAATGACCAAGTCCCGCGAAATAGTCTGTGTGTGTGTGTGTGAACAGACTAGCTCAAAAACTATAAACCGTGCGAACCTGAAATTTGGTATTTAGTTTAGGCATATGCCCGCGATGTGACAGCAAAAATTTCATCAAAATTGCTCAAAGGGAGGGAGTACTTTATTTAATAACTTTTTAGGTTTTTTTCGATTTTCTCAAAAACGGCTCTAACGATTTTGATTAAACTGAGTATTTGATGTAATAATATGCCAGAGATATGACTGTAAAAATTTCATCAAAATTGATTAACCGGAGGGGGGACTTTACTTAATAAATTTTGTATAATTTTCACGTGTTTTTTTTATTTACTCAAAAACGGCTTTAACGATTTTGATCAAACTGGGTATATGATGTATGTATATGCCCGAGATACGACTGTAAAAATGTCATCAAAATTGATCAACCGGAGGGGGGACTTTACTTAATAAATTTTATATAATTTTCACATGTTTTTTTTTATTTACTCAAAAACGGAATTAAAGATTTTGATCAAACTGGGTATTTGATGTGTGTACATGCTCGAGATGCGACTGTAAAAATTTCATCAAAATTGATCAACCGGAGGGGGGACTTTACTTAATAAATTTTATATCATTTTCACGTGTTTTTTTTTATTTACTCAACAACGGCTTTAACGATTTTGATCAAACTGGGTATTTAATGTATTTATATGCCAAAGATGTGATGTCCATCATTTCATCAAAATTGGTCAAACGAAGGGGGCACTTTATTTCATAACTCTTTTACAACTTACCTTTTTTTCGATTATCTCAAAAACAGCTTTAACGATTTTCATCAAATTCGTCGTGTTTAATGACAATTAGGTGTTCTTTAATATCAGGTAAGCTTTATTATTATTAAAATGTTCTGAGGGGGCTTAAATGAGGAAGGTGTCTTTTTTTTCATATAAAGTACCTTTGTATTTGTTTATATGGAGAAATTATCTGTCTCTCGTTTCGCCTAAAAATAAGAAATGGCTAAATATGAGATATGATAAAAATCAAGTAAACATATAGAGGAGAAAAAAAGAAAAATATTAGTCAACTCATAAAACACGTTGAGCCCACTCATGCAGAGTATGCCTTTAATGATAGACCATTGTTCATAATTAAAGCCAATCTGCTCATTTAATGGAAATTATTTGTTTCATGGTAAATGAAGTTTTCAACAACTACATAGAGAATTATAAAATCAGACGACTTCGAGTATTATGCTTGCCGAATTAACATAAGCTTTTATTTAATAATAAAAAAACTAGTGTTTTTTGTACAGCAAACAAAAGAAAAAATAAGAAATGAATGTGGAAAATTTTGTCTTTGAGAAGTGGCAATTAACAAAACACACCAATTTCTAATTTAAGTAAGTTGGTAAGTGAAAGTTGTGTGTTGCGCGCACGCACCAGATTTTTTATGGTAATAAACATACGTTTGCGAGAATGGTTAGACCGATTTTTTTACTTTTTGTTTTAAACTACAGCAATAGTCCGGTTAGGTTCTTATGGGAAGAAACATTGTAATATTTATTTAGAAGGTACTTAAATTGGATGTATTTCTACATTGGACAGAATACATACCGTCAACCATGGAAAGTTTTTCGCGCATGACTCAAAACTATTCATTTTGTTTTTTAAAACTAGCTGACCCCTGCGAAGCATTACCACTCTATCCTACTTAAATCACACTTAATTAAAGTACACACCTTATATTTAGTATCGTATAGTGCGTCATGGGCATAGGTGAGGGTTAAAGTAAAGATAAGATGTGTTTAAATTGTAGATTATTTATTTTTTGAAACTCCAAAGTTCCTTTTCCTTCTATCAGGTTAGAAGACGAAATACTTGAATACACATATGGGTTTCAGGGAAAGCGAACGCGCTGATCCCATTGACTGAAATCGCACGTTTTTGCTTGTAACTCGCAAACGACGGCGATAATCGGAAGTATATAACCAAAAATGTTCGTCTCGACAAACTGAAAAAAATGACACCTTCGAAAAAGCCCTGCGACCGAAATGCAGTTCTTCGCTTACAATTCGCAAACGAAGGGATCTATCAAAAAAATGTATATGACCGAAAATGTTCTCCTTGAAAACCTGAAAAGATTGACACCATTTAGAAACCTCTACGACCATTTTCTCGAGAAAACCGCGGTTTTGCGCTTATAACTCGCAACCAAAGGCGAAATGAGTGATTTGTATATTTTTCCGGATTATCAGTTAAGAAAAGCTTTAAAATGATGCCTCATTCATGAAATTTGATGAAATATTAAGAACATTATGGCGCACCAAAAAAAAAAAAAAAAAAAAAAAAGGTTTTGAGAAATAATATATATGATTATATTCATAAATAATTAGAAGGTCCACCGATTCCCTAAAGAGAGGTGAAAGAATAACGATAATCGGACGAATTTAAAATAGAAATCGGATAAACCAAAATACAGTTTTATAACATATAACATTATATTGTCATATATAATCTCTATATATAACAATGATGTGTTTAATACAATATATAATCATATAATCATATAATCTCTATATATAATCTCTATATATAATCTCTATATATAACAAAGTCTTCTTATTTAAACTGTCCACTATTTTTTCTAAAATGTAGTTGAGGTGGTACGAAGTTAATTTAAGTAATGTCTCTTTATAAGTTTTGATAAACACATTCTCTTCAAAGTAGATCCTCCAAAATACCTTAATAACGCTGATTCCCTTGTCATTGCCGAATAACCTGAAATACATACTTACTATATTGAATGAAGTTATAAAGACTTATTTTGTGGATAGCGAACGTTTAAACAACTAAGTGATGTAATGAAAGAAAAACAAAATAAAATAACCAATTGTAAGACTATTATCGTTTTTTCAAGTGGCAAGTGAATAGAGCCTTGGACTAAGGAGTCGAGGTTAATCACTACCTATATCCGAAGGTGATTCTCTCCATGGCAACTTTGGTTTTTTCATAATAACGTTTGCATTATTATATCTATATTTACATAGAATTATATAATTATTATTTTATATAATAATAATTATATATCATCATCATTTGTTAAATATTATAAATATAATAATTTTTTATTGTGTGGAATTTAATTATTTAAAAAAATCAAAATTAACTAGTCAAAATTAACTATTTGATAAATCTATCTAAATTAATTAAATTAACTATTTGAAAAACAACCCATTAAATGAATTATATTGGTTTAGCTTGAGGACAAATTAGTGGTATCTACTTCATTTTTAGTATTTTTATACCTGAGAATCAGCTGATTAGGAAAAATGGGATATTTTTAGAGAATTAGCCCACGATTTTTTTATACCATTTATGTTGCTTTACACATATAGGCGGGCGCAATCGACTATAGGGTGCGCTAGTAGTTTTGCAAAATGTCGGAAAGAACGGTGTTAGACTTAGTTGATGTGATAGAGATAATTGGTAATTTTAAAAGACCATTAATTGAAGGGCAGGCTATTCTTGATGCAAACCACATATTTACATGTGGAATATCATCTAAAAATAAAAAAACAGTTATTTTACAAGCCTCGTGCCTTTAAACTAACAATCTTAAAGGTCTGCCCCATCAAATAAAAGTGGAAATCAAATTTATTAATAATAATAAGCAATTTTCTTGTCATTGTACGTGTAAAGCTGGTAGTTCTGGTAAATGCAAACACATCATTGTAACTTTACTCGACGTTTTTAGGTTAGTAATAACATTAATTACCTGTTCACACAATCATTGTTATGACAGCTTAGATTCTTTGTCATATTATTTATTTATTTGTCAAAACTTTCAGGCTTCGCATTGAAAACATGGAACAATTAAGCACAACGGATGTAATAGAAAAATGGTGAAAATTAAAAAAGAAAAATCTGGTGCGTGCGCGCAACACACAACTTTCACTTACCAACTTAGATTCGAAATTAATGCGTTGTGTTAATGCCACTTCTCACTTAGTTACACATTTGTCCAAATTCATTTCTTATTTTTGTTTTCTTTTGGTCTATAACAAACACTAATTTCTTTTATTATTAAATAAAAGTTTTTACTTGAGATAATTCGGCAATGCAAGCATAATACTCCAAATCGACTGATTTTATAATTCTCTATGTACTTGTTGAATATTTCATTTATTTCCCATGAAACAAATCATTTCCATTAAATGAACAGAAGGGCATTAATTATGAACAATGGTCAGTCATTAAAAGCGTCCTGCGTGGGCTCAACGTGTTTTATGAGTTGACAGAATATTTTTCTTTTTTTCTCCTCTATATGTTTACTTGGTTTTTATCATATCTCATATTTAGCCATTTTTTATTTTTAGGCGTGATGAGAGACAGTTTATTTCTCCATATAAACAAAAACAAAGATACTTCATAGGAAACAAAAACAAACAAACAAAAAAGTCCCCTACCCCATTTAAGCCCCCCCAGAACATTTTAATAATGATAAAGCTTATTTGATATTAAAGAACACCTAATTATCATTAAACATGACGAATTTGATGAAAATCGTTATAGCCGTTTCTGAGAAAATCGAAAAAAGGTAAAAATTGCAAAAATAGTTAAGAAATAAAGTGCCCCCTCCGTTTGAGCAATATTGATGAAATGCGGGCTATCACATCTTTAACATATACATACGTCAAATGCCCAGTTTGATCAAAATCGTTAAAACCGTTTTTGAGTAATTAAAAAAACACGTGAAAATGATACAAAATTTATTAAGTAAAGTCCCCCCTCCGGTTAATCAATTTTGATGAAATTTTTACAGTCATATCTCGGGCATATAAATACATCAAATACCCAGTTTGATCAAAATCGTTAAAGCCGTTTTTGAGTAAATAAAAAAAACACGTGAAAATGATACAAAATTTATTAAGTAAAGTCCCCCCTCCGGTTAATCAATTTTGATGAAATTTCTACAGTCATATCTCGGGCATATAAATACATCAAATACCTAGTTTGATCAAAATCGTTAAAGCCGTTTTTGAGTAAATAAACAAAACACGTGAAAATGATACGAAATTTATTAAGTAAAGTCCCCCCTCCGGTTAATCAATTTTGATGAAATTTCTACAGTCATATCTCGGGCATAAAAATACATCAAATACTCAGTTTAATCAAAATCGTTAGAGCCGTTTTTGAGAAAATAAAAAAAACCTAAAAAGTTTTTAAATAAAGTACCCCCTCCCTTTGAGCAATTTTGATGAAATTTTTGCTGTCACATCGCGGGCATATACCTAAACTAAATACCAAATTTCAGGTTCGCACGGTTTATAGTTTTTGAGCTAGTCTGTTCACACACACACACACACACACACACACACAGACACACACACACACAGACCATTTCGCGGGACTTGGTCATTTGGACTCAGGGGACCCCAAAACGTGTATTTCCGTTGAAAACCGGAAGTCGAAATTTTTCACGATCGCAATACTTCCACTTACTATATATTTCATATATAGGTAAGTGAAAGTAAAAACAAATCTATGACACTGTGGTCTCAATGTTATTTGCATAAAACTAGCATTTTGGAATAATAAAATGTCAAATACTAATATTTACCTGGATAAATATAGTCTCTTTCTTTAAAATAATGACTACATATCGTCATATGTTTCGAAACAGGCTTATCTATTCTTAATTTTACAATCCACTCTTTAAGAAGCTTTTTATTTTTTGGAAATAAAAGGGAATGACACGTCTTTTGATTTTCTAATTGAACACTGAGGGACCGAGCAATACCTATTAGATATTATTCAAATGATTTTTTGCTCAATCGGGTTTTAATTATGGAAAAATAAATTTAAAACGCCAAAAAACCCTGTGAATGCCAGGTAATGGCCCCGCTTTTATCCCCGTTTCTGTAGTTCCTGCAGCGCCGTCGCAGAAGCAGCACCGTCGCTTGCGCCCGCCTATATGACAGTTGATTTCAATTTATCAGATATTAAACCTTTTAGATTTTTTTAAAACAAATTTTTATTTTACCATCGGAGGCCTCCCCACCTATCTTCAAAATAGACTTTTTTTTCCAAATATCGCGCTCTCCATAATACAATAACAGTAAAGTAAATGAATATGCAACCGACCCCCCCCCCCCCACTCCTAAATTTACTTACTTACTTAAACGATACCTCTTTTACCGCTGAGCATAGTGAGGTGCTTTCCTGTAGATCCTGACCCAAAGAACTCTATCCTGTGCCAGCTGCCTTCTCTAACTCCATTCCATTCCTCTCTTGTTGAAGGCCTCTTTCACTCCTTCCACCCAGGTTTTCCTAGGTCTTCCCTGTGGCCTCCTCCAGTCCACTTTAACCTCGTCTGTAGCCCTGGCGATTCTGTCTTCAGCCATTCGCGAGATGTTTCCAAACCATCTAAGCTGGTTCTCCTCAATAACTCCCTCCGCTGGCCTGAAATCCAGTTTTGCTCTTATTGTAGAGTTCCTCACTCTATCGCCTCTTGTTTTCCCCTCTATTTTTCTTAAATAGCGCATTTCCATAGCTTGGATTTGGCTCTTATGTTTGGTATTAAGGGTCTAAGATTCGCTGGTTAATGTTAGAATAGGGAGGAATGTGTTTTTGAAGACTGCCTTATTAGTGTTCTTTGTGACTTCCTTCAAGTCTAGGAAACCTTTCCTGAGGGAATAATCGCACCTTCCTGCTGTTTTTAGCCTTTCTCTGGTGGGCTCACTCTGAGGTGGGCCCCCAGGTACTTTAAGTCTGCAACCTGTTCCAAACGGATTCCGTTAAGCCTGAGGATTCGGTCTCCACGGTCACTCCTTATTCAGATTCTCTTGGGTTTGGTTTTGGAGACATTTATTTCCATTTTTATGGTTTTGAGGTCTGCTTGAAGGATCTTCAGGTTAAACTGGAGGATGCGGAAATTGTTCCCAAACACCACGATGTCGTCAGCGAACGCAAGCACTGTGTACTGAACACTTCGGAGGTCTGTATATTTATAAAAACTAGGCCCCCACTTACATACTAATACTAATTTTCTCTCATTTTGATGCAATCCACAAAGTTTGAATTATTTGATAAATGGTATCAACGTAGTTCGAAATGCGTACGGGCAAACTAAAATCCAATAGTGATTTTGAATGCAGCGTACTTGAAAGCCGGATCAAAGATTCTTATAACGTAGACCAAGTACTAGTAAAACTATTTGAGTTTTTATTTATCGAAAATCTGATATATTATAGTGAATTTATAACTATCCAGTCATTGTATGTTTTAAAACAAAACACAATACTAAGTATATCTATAAAATATAAAAAAGCGAGACATGATAAATACTGTGTAGGTATTGTGCTGTTGTTGTGTAGGTATGATGTTTCATTACTTTTCAGTTAAATTAACTTCTTTTCAGGTGAATAAAACCCAGGATTGCGTAATTCGGAATATTAGCAATTGAAAACTGTTTGACACAAGGAAATAAGGAAAATGACAATACACATGATAATGGAATGTTTCCTACCTGGATCCACGAAGTAGTAATTCGTGTTATAAAATTTTTCTAAGGCTACATGAATTTTTAAACTAGTCAATAGCAATAATCATATTTTCTTTCTTTATATATATAGTAAATGCTTTTTTTTTTTTTAATATCACGGCTGATGTCATTTGGGGAAAAAAGAATATTTTTGGCTTGCCTTGGGAGTCAGCGCAAAACAAAAAGCTGGTGCGGTGCGCGCATTAGACTACTTTCACTTACCTTTCTCTTTTTTTTTGGCAAATGGCGAGTTATCGGAAAAGGAGCACATAAAACTTTTTTCTCAAAATTAGATTTTGTTTTAATTCTATTGGAAAGTACTGTTGCAAGCACGCCATTAAATGATGTACCAAGCACAAAGTTGGCTCCACCAATCATAGGACTCTTTTGGATTTATACAAATAATATATGTATATATATATATATATATATATATATTTTACGATATTTTAGACAAAAATTCTGAGCGGGCCCAAATGATCTAGGTATGTGTGCTTCTGAGTTAATACAGTTCGCCTTCCCTTACAATGCTCTCGTCTCAACTCTAAACATTTTTCCATTATGAAAAGAAGTTTGATGGTTTGCAAGTGTGTAAGTTTTGGTTTAGTTTTATGCAGGGTTGAGCATAAATTGTATTTAGATTCTATTCCAAGATTTTTTATTCGAACATAAATAATGAATATGAATAATGAATAATTATTCGAATAATTTTGTATTCGATAATAAAACTATTCGAAGACACAAGATAGCTTCGATTTTCGATCTTATTCTACAGAAAAATATCTTATATATCGAATAGAATAATCATCTGTATCTATAAACTATTCGAAAATCGAATACATTTCCGTTTCTAAACTTCTAACTAATCATTTAGTTATTTCATCAAATTGATGGTATATGTAGCATTTCCAAGTCAAATTCGACCACTTCTTCATGTTCGCCCGGTCTAACTCTTTACCTGAGCATATTATATCATGACCATTAATCTATTAAGAATAATATTTATTTAAAGTTCAAATGAGATGGGGGGGGGGCACTATAATATTGAAAATGGTAACATTTTCGGATTTCTTTCACATGGGGATGCAATACTTTTTACATATTTTTATCGAGGATAATGTTTTTGAAAAACATATTAAATTTGTATTCTAGTGGGGGTGGCGGAGGAAGGGCACTATAAAGAAGTTAGATCTTCGGATTTCTTTTACACTTGGCCAATATGTTATCAAGGACGGTGTTTTTGTAAAAAAAAAATTGTTTTTTAGTGGCGGGGAGGGGTGCACTATAAAAAAGTTAGATTCTTGGATTTCATTCACACATAGTACATTATTATACTATCGACATCAGTGTTTTTGAAAAAATATTCATTTTGTATTTTGGTGGAGGGAGGGGGCGCTCTGTGAAAAGGTTAGATTCCTCGATTTCTTTTACATAGGTGTGCATTGTTATATTATGGATAACGGTGTTTTTGAAAGAAATATACAGCGGGAAATATAAATATATAAATATAAAGAAATAGCGCCCCCCCTACACTGAAATGCAAAATTTATATTTTTAGATAAACTGTCTTCGATGACATAATATTATACACCCGTGTGAAAGAAATTCAAAAGATAAATTTCTTGTATATCATAGCGCCCCCCGAAAAAATACAAAATTGATATTAGTATAAACTGCCTTCGATGACATAATATTATACACCCGTGTGAAAGAAAGCCAAAAGATAAATTTCTTATATATCACAGCGCCCCCATCCCACTGTAATGCAAAATTTATATTTTTAGTTTATATTTATATTTTAATATCAATTTTGTATTTTTGTGGAGGGTGGGGGCGCTATGATATACAAGAAATTTATCTTTTGGATTTCTATCACACGGGTGTATAATATTATGTCATCGAAGACAGCTTATACTAAAAATATCAATTTTGTAGTTTTATGGGGGAGGGGGGGCTATGATATACAAAATCTATCATCTGGTTCGAATTCATCTTGTTACTTGACTGTGTTATCGGTCAAATCACCTTTTGAACAACAACCTTCATAGAAACGATACTTCACAACTTGCTTTAACGTTAGTCCATTATATTATACTAATGGTTCATGGAAAATCGAAAATGAATATAGTTGAAATATTATTCTTTGTTCTAATGATCCGTGAAAGAAAAATGGCATTGATTTTTATTTTTGTACTGTATTTAAACTGGTTCTTTCATTAACTGAACAATGAAACCATTGTTGCTCTATAAAGATTTAGTTTTCACAGATGAGAATCATTGTCGTTGCGGAAAAGAAACTTAATATAATAATTGGTGCAATAAAGATATTTTTAAGGAAAGAAAACAATAGCAGTTCATGATCATTGCTAGAAATTTATAAAATTCAAACTAAAATTTCATTACCACGGAAATGATTTCATTGACCAAGTCGATGATTAATTGTAATACTTCCTAAATTGCATCAATTAGTTTATCGTTTTCATAATTAGCACCTTCGATAACACTGTAGCCGACCCCGATATCAAGTATATTGCGTAAGTTATAGTAAATCGTATCAGAGCGAGTAACCTTAATGTCGATATTATTTTCATTAACAGAATTCCAAATAACCTAATAATCGGCTTTTATAATGTTTCTTGCGGATAAGTTATAATAAATCATTACCTGAGCGAATATCCTTAAAATCGGTATTATTTTCATAATCAGTACCCCAAATAACCTATTTAGTAATAACAATCGATTTTAATCGATATCTGGTAATTTATCAGGTACTGATATGGTTTCCATAAAAAGGGTTAAACTAATAAGTATACCAATATGGAGAAATCCGAGGAGTAATTTATAAATTTATTCTGAAAAAATAAATCTTTATTTGTGAATACGGCCGTATTCTCAGATTTAGTTATGAATATTCACATTTTTTTGTGAATATTCACAATTTTCCCTGTGTATTTATTGGATTTACAGAAGGATTTGTGAATACAATCGTGTGAATAATAATTTATTTCTATTCATATTCACATAAAAATTAAGATAAAAAAAAATGGTATTCATTATTTTAAATATACATAAATATGTCCAACTCTGTTGGCATGATACATTTAAGTATAAGGTGCAAACTGGCAGACAAGAGATTTCTGTTGAAATTAAAATTATTCTGACAATATTTGAAAACCAAATCTATATAAATAAAGATGAAATTCTGTTTGTTTTTTTGTTCTTTATAGAAATCCATACCGTTTGTCCTAAATTCTCCTAATTTCGCTGAGTGGTTCTTCAATATTAGGTGCGAACACCTGTCTTAAATATTAAAATGGCATAACTTCAGCCGATTTCTGGGTATATTCTTTATTGTTATAAAAATCGTTATGATCTCGCTTTACATTGTTTTTTTACGAAATCGACCGTTTCATTAGAAAAATGAAATACTATTACTGATATACTTAATTCTGACCAGTCCCATTAAGCTAAGTTTTGGTAATGGTGTGCTGCTATCGTTATTCTGTTTTGTTATACTATTGGGGGTTGAAGTAAATTTTATTGAAAGAAAATAACAATTTACAATGCCAAAAAAACAATAGAAACTCAAATAATCAAGATTGTAACAAAAAGTATCAACTTGTACCGACAATTTAACACAAACGTAACCATACGATCGATTTTCAGAGCAAGACTAACTCTCCAGTCCGTCCCTCCTTATATTTAGTCTGAATAAGAACATACGCTCCATACTGGCGTAGGAGGTACTCGAACAGTCACGAACATGTACTAGAACAGTTTGTTCCAACAACGAGTCTCGAACTCTTTTCAAACATATTATAACGTGAAACAAAACACAAAGCGTATGGTTTAAAATAGTTCTAGACTTGTTGTTGAAACGAACTAAGAATTGGAACAAACTGTCATAGTGTACTATTCATGTTGGAGACTACGATTTTCGAGTACCCTCTATGCTGGCTCAGAACCTTCGAGGCCTGTCCTCTGACGACTAAATACAAGGAGCAATGGACTGGAAGTTAGTCTCGTTCTGGAGCTCAAGTCATATGGTTGTTTCTGTGTTACAGAGTGATAATTTTTGTAACCTGTTTAAATATTTGTGTTTTCATAATTTGTGTGGCATTGGAAATAGTTATTTGCGTTCAATAAAAAAATTGTTTAACCCACATAAGCGTTGGAATATATTTTTTGCATATATTTTACTAGCATTCCCCGTCGCGGCTTCGCCCGCGAGCCTTTAAAATCAATTCTGTGACCATTATCTTGGTATTGATCTAATATAATATGTTAACTGATGTTAAGGAGATTTAGTAGAATTTGAGTTTCCTGTAGGTGGAATGTTGGAGGGGGAAGCCGCCGAAACAAATATGACTTACTCGTCGTGAACGCTTCATTTATCGGCTGTAAAACATGGTTTTCGACGCCTAATAGGGCCTTTCGAGTTAAACTCGTCGTATCAAATTCTTTGAAATGAGTCCTAATTAGATATATTTTCTCGAAGTTCGAAAATAGATGTCCGTTAGAGTTAAAAGACAATTTCGCCATTTACATTTTAGATATTCTTAGGGGTTACATTTTTGATATTCCTTTCTTAGTTGTTACCTACATCGCTTTTAAAATCTGAATTCCGAAGTTTCTAATCATAAGTAGTTTTTGCTCTGCGTTGATACTATCAGTCAGGACAAAGCCTCTTATACATATGGAGAAGTATTATATATGTAGTAGTATATATATATGGAGAAGTATATATATATGGAGAAGAGATCGATATAAACACGCACCATCCCCAATCATGGGAATCACAGTGTGCATAATTTGATTACCACTAATATTTAAATAATCAGTAGCAATATTTTATGTGAATGTCTATTTTAATACTATTGTAACGTTATATCGATATTCAAATAAAAAACATATGGTTTAAAATCACAACAATAGATTTCCGTTAGAGTTAAACGACAATTTCGCCATTGAAGCCCCTTAGGGGTTACATTTTTGAAATTCCTTTCTTAGTGGTTACCTACATCGCGTTTAAAGTCTAAATTCCGAACTTCAAGTTTCTATCATTAGTAGTTTTTGCTCTGCGTTGATTCTGTCAGTCAGGACAAAGCCTCTTATATATATAGAGATATTTGATGCATGTGCTCTGAAAATTGTAAAAAGTAATCTTGGAATTCAACTTTGTTTTTATATCCCTACCCCTTTCTCGCCTTTTATATGGGTTTTCCATGGGGAGGGGAGAGGGTGGAGGATTAATGCCGAGTATTAATTAATGACCCTAAAGCTCATGGTTTTGAAATGGCTATCTTCGGGTTCCCAATCATATGGCAGTTGTCCGGGGGCAAAGCGTATTTCCTAAAGCGTTTGTTCAATCAGCCATCCCGCCATATTGCTTTTAAAATACTTTTATGAACAGGCAAATTTTAAATAATTATAAAACTTAAGCGTTTTGTGAAAAAGCATTTATACTCCTAAAATCCTTCAGAATATGAGCAAAGTTACATTATCCTTATCAATGTTAACAGCAATATTATAGCGATAGCAATGTTACACAAGATGGTTGCTGGTTGAATTAGGAACAGGAAGCTGGGCTATGCTTGTGCAAGGACTATCAATTAATATAATACAGAGCGGGTCAGGTTAAGTTGTGCGTAATGCATTTCATTTATCACTTATGAAATTTATGCATTACATTATCACTTATGCGTAATACATTTCATTTAGAGATGATGAATAATGCCATGAATGAATGATATGACAAATCTCCTCTAGTAGGTTTCACACATGAGTGCATACATAGTGGTCCCTTATTATCATATTATAACGCACATTACTAATTCATTCATTATTGCCTAGATACATTGTTAAAAACTTTTCGGTACTGCTATCTTTTCAATCCAGATACAATTCATTTGAAGACGATGGATGCAATCTGGTCCTTACACACTGCCAAGACTTACCTGAAAAAAAAAAAAAAAGTGTACTACTACATCCCATGAAGGGTCTTGGGTTTAGTAATGTGTAAGAAAGTATTGTTTTTGATCAGCGGTCGTGCAATGATTTGACCGTGATTACTCTAAACCGCCAGGTTTTTCCACCTTAACTTTTCAATTAATAATACCCACTTTATAGAGGCTGGGTTTTTCCCAGGAGCGTCTCTTGGCCCTCTAGACGAACTGTGACAGAATATTAAAGAATCATGCCAAGCCAGATTCGAACTCGGGACCTCGAGCACAGCAATTCAACGCCTTAACAATGAGATACTCCGCTCCCTGATTGAAATACCTTTAAATAAATTATTTAACACAGTTCATGATTTCAAGGTCACCTTTGGTGTAGTGGCGGGCATAGAAACTTACTATGCTAAAGGTCGCGGGTTCGCATGCCGAGGTGGCCATAGGATTTTTCAAGGGGAGTAAAATTCTTTGGTGTCCCTCGGATAGGACGTAAAATGGAGGTCCCGAGCCGGTACGATGTCAGGTACTCGTTAAAGATTTAGGACTCCCACTGTAGCATCGTCAGATTAGCCTTAGTGGCATAAAGTGACGTTAAAACTAACAAACAAACTGTTATAAATATAAAAACAATGTGCAACATAATATATATGAGCATAATATAATATTAATAATATGAATAAAGGATATTAATTAATACTATATTAGTATTTAATTAATACAATTAACAAATTCAATATCATAAAAAACTACTATAAAGCATAAATTTTATCAAATAAATAATTATTCCTTCACATAGGATAAATAATCTACAACTTAAGTTATTTTAATTTATACCTATAATGCCATGCCTCTCTTGCAAATCCCACTATAACTTTCCAATTTTTCCCATTCAAATATTGATTTAATTCCTCCATGTTCCAAGTTCCCTTCCCGAACCATTCATATAAATATATGTATATAATATATATAATAATATAAATATATATATATATATATATATATATATGCATTATCTTTTTATATTAATTAAAATCATTTAGAGGCATATTAAAATCAAGAGAGTAATGTTTGTCAACATTAACGACCTTGAGTTTAGCAAGCTGTCCATTTTTATCGTACTTCAAGGTTAACAAGATATAACTCCTTTTACCCAACTCTGCCATGATCTAAACACCACAGCCCTCCCCATGAATCTGCCAGTGCACCAGGTAATATGAAATTAGCAGTGTTTATTTTCACTGGCATTCATTGGAAATGGCGTTAAGAAAATTAAAACGCTTGATTCTTCTCAACAACCGAATTTATTTGGATTTGTAGATTTTTTTTTTATATTTTTCTAATGAGTGCAGGAATCAGTATTTACGTTGAAGAGATATATTTTTTCAACCTTTTGGAATACGATTACGATTTGATCAAGCTGTGCCCGATTGGACATCTCCATTATAAGAGGAACGACATAAGATATTGTCTGTTTTGAATTAGTCACTGTCCTCACGTGTCATGACATTCGCACACATCATCGAATGAGTTATTCTATGGTAACTTTCAAATGTTGATAATAATAGATTAGGTATTAGGAATATTGCCTAGGTCAGTACACTAATGTAATCTATTGCATCAATATAAAAATACGTATGTTGCCAACTAATTGCTACTAAAAATAGGAGAAACTACTTCAGTTGCCAAATTTAAGTTTGTAACTACCACCATGTCATGAGAATTTTTATTTTTGTCAGCACGATTTGAAAAATTTTAAAGTGACGAACTGTAACTCCTTTTCATTCTTAAAAAATTAAGGTAAATGAGTTATGTTAAATGATAAAAAAAAAAAAAAAAAAAAAAAATGATATTTGAATGATTAACATGTTTTAGGGCTTCGTGAATATTACTCTACGACCTATAAAATTAAAACGCAAATTGGATTTGTGAAATTCTAATTATTGAACTATTTTAATAGGAAAAGAAAAAAAAATACAGGTTTGTGAATGGATCATTTGACATGCCGTACATCTGGCCGTATGCCCTATTTAAAAAAAAAAAAGTAGCTATCAATAGAATAAACTATATAAAGTCAGGGGCGTATAAAAGAAAGGGCAAAGGAGCCCCCCCCCCCCCCCCTCGAAATTAGTAGGCATTATAAAGAAAAGAGTACCAAAATTTCAATTATGATAATAAGACATGCAATAACTTATAGGTGGATGAGTTTTGTTAAACCTATATGGACTAAAGGTAAGGGTTTCAGCTGAAAATCCTGCATTAAAAAAATTTAGTCCATTCAATCGAAAGTGTTTCTGAAAATAGTAGAAGCACAATTTTATATCAGCAACGATATAATGCGTACTGATTTAAACATCCTAAAAATATCAGTAAGCGCTAAAGAAACGTTTTTAATCTTAAGATTTTTATTTGCACCTGTCACAACTAAGCGAAAATCATTGATGGAAGATAGTGCACAGCAGCACATCATCCCAGTAGCATCCGGTCTTGTTTCAGGGGAGGTCTCTCATCCAACTCCTTTTCATTCTCCTTATAAAAGGCTTGTCAGTCATGGCTAAGTAATTAATAAATCTGTTTTAATGTCGGCAATTTGATATCAAAACCAGAATAGAGGTGTCTTATTTGTTCGTCATTAATTGGTAGTTTTAAAACGGTATGTAGTGTTTTCTTACTAACGTATAAAGGAGCGTTCCTTATTAGTCGTAAAATTTCGGATTGAAAGATTTGTAGGTTTTTTTTTTTAAGTTAGTCTTTTTTGCTGAACCATAAATTAAAATAGCTAATAGTGTGATTAAGTTTTCTTTGTAGCAGAAATTCACTAACATCCCTCACGATTTCTCAGTAAGATAGGATTTTTCACATAACAGCCATATCTACTTTATGCTAGTATATCTAATGAAAGAAATGTTATAAAGAATAGAAAACTATTTTTGCTGTCTATCATTTTCGTGAAAAATGGTCGTTTTTCTTTGTTTAATACACAATGGAAAAAAAAAATCATGGAAATATGTAATTTAATAACAGAGTTACGGCCGATAGTATTTTTGATTCCATGTTTTTCTATCGTTATATTCGTTAATATCCCAAAATTGAAAAAATGAATCCCAATGGAATACACCATGTTCCTTCTTTTTCAATAGAGGAGTGTAACTATTTATATAATTTAACATACGTCGGTGAAGACTTTTTCATATGTTGTTAGAAGAAACACAACCGTTAATATTAAATTAACCGTCTTTACTTCATCTAGTTTTTATTTTTTTATTTCATTAAGTTTTTAATAACCAGGTTTAAATAAGTGAATATTGATGTAAGTATATAAAAATAAGATTTAAATTTTAACTAAATATTTAGATTGTCTGAAATAAGCGAAATATGGAAAAACGAATTTGTATAAAGCAAGATGAAAATTTTGTTAGAGTATAATGATTGTGTTTAGATAATTTGTAGGATTTTCGAAGATGGGCAGTTAGCCCGAAATGTCAAGATGGAATAAAGAAGATTAATTTAATATAAGGGTAGTGTTGCATCAAATAACAGGTTATATGTGTTATAATTGTCAGACCCAAATCGAATATAACTTGAACCGTCAGTGAAGATTTTAATCCTATCTTATTCGACAGTAACCTTAAGCAGTCTACTACTATACGTAATGGTGTTTTTTTTTTGGGGGGGGGGGTAAATTGCAGAAGAATACATTTCCAAAAATTAATATTGGAATTCAGAATAGTTTTTCTACTAGAATTTAGAATAGTTCTATTCTAGTCTAATAGTAGAATATTAGATTAGAATAGAATAATAGAACTCTCCAACAGATATATTTCATTACATTTTTCCAGAGTGTTTTTTTTTTTTTTTTTTTTTTATAATTAAAAACGGCCGAAACTATTTTGATCTAACTGAGTATTTGATGTATGTATATGCCCGCGATGTACAGCCATAATTTCATTTCCCGTATTATCACTGATGAAAATAAAACTTTTATTTAATAAAAAAATAAATTAATATTTTTCTTCAGAGAGTAAATACTTGATGTTCAAATTATTTAAAGTATTTAAGGTGTGAAAAAATATGGTATAAGATAATGTTTAATTGATTATATTTTAGTTTAGAAACTTTAGTTCCATACTAGATGAACAGATGATTAGAGGAACAGTAATTGTTCTCAGTTTCAAGAAAGGCATAAGAGACAAACTTTACTACGAGACGTAAATACACCTTCTATTGATTTACCCTCAGGATATATTTACAAAAAGCAACTTGCAGTAAAAACCAATTAAGCAGTAAGTATTATTTTTTTTTTTTTTTTTTTTTTTGGCATCAAGATTTGTTCTCAAATCCTATTTCGCCAAATAAGTATTATTATCCTCTTCTAATTGTATTTTTCAGAAAAAGTAAATATTTAGTAAAATTATCAGGAATAATTATAAGATTGTCCATCAACGCTTTGACAATGAAATGTTATTATTTGCAAAAATTTACATAAATTTTCATCTTTTCTACAAATTTACTTAACAAACACTTTGAATTATGTTGTAACAATAGCCAAATTACAGTTTTCCGTCTTCTTTTTTTTGTATTACACAGATAATACTTTATAGCAATAATTTTCCGACCTTGTCAATATAGTTCGAGCTCTTTGTTTTCATTCTCCCACGCTCACTTGTATGATAAAACAATCCATATCCTTGTCAATTTGTTAGGTATAATCTGGCAAATGCGTGCGTAAGTCTGTTTTAAATTTCACTTCCATTGCATAATTAAAGGGGTCGGGGCTAAGTAGTGCCAAGCAACATTTTTAAGAAAAATGAACTGTTGCTGCAGTCTGTTGTATATTACGTAGGAGTATATGTCTATGATGGAAATGCCATCTAAATATGTCTATAGAGGCTCTATATAGTCATATTTCGGTGGCATTTCCATCATAGACATATAGCCCCATGTAATATACAGCAGACTGCAGCTACAGTTCATTTTTGTTAAAAATGTTGCTTGACACTATTTTGCCCAGACCCCTTCAATTGATTTTACTCTCAACGATAAAAAGATGGGACGAATCTTGAATCCTATGCTGGAATCGAAGGAGAAAAATGAACGCGAATAATACAATAATAATAGTCTCATAAATTTATAAAAAAAAATTGAACAATCTCTTGATGTGGACGTTAAAAGATATGGGATCTACGTACTTTTACGAAAAAAATTGAGTTCGGAACGGCAATTCCATAAGAGATTGGATTTCTTATAAAAAGAGAAGCCCCTGCGAAACGCATAGCCTGCAATGTGCAGCTTACCATCGCTCACATTTTAAAAGATTTTCCCCAACACGCCGCACAGTGGTTGAAAATCGACTATTTTCAGAAAAAAACCTTGTCAAACCCGATCTGTGAGCCGCAAAAAAATAAAATTGATATTATCATAACCACGATTGAATTTCCTATAAAATGTATAGGTTCGAGCCCCGCTTAACCGGCTATTCGGATTAACCGGCAGTGTAAGGAAAATAGAAAAAAAATTATACATCAATTTTCGACTCGAAATCGGCTAGTTTAAACACTTTTGCTGTTTTATGCTAGTAATATCATTGACAGTACTTGCAATATAATTTTATTTCATGAAAACACTCAAGTTAGGTAAAAAAAAAAAAAAAAATCATACATAGGAACTATCAATTATTTTTGTCGCTATGTTTTAATTCTTAACTATTAAATGTATATCATATTAAAATATAAGACTGGGATCATCCGACTTTAATATAATTTTGATAGGAGATGGTGGGATTGACCGTTCAATGTAGGTTTAATAACTGCAACTCTATCTGTGAAAATTTAGTTCCCTTATTCACGCTAAATAATAGTTGAACCTTTTTTTTTAATACCAACCTTCTAAAAACAAATGGATGCTTAAAAATTAAAAGGGCCGAAGCCTTTAAGTTATCGGAGGACATGTTAATAAACTTATTATTAATAATTTCCAAATTCATTCTAAAATCACGGTAGGTGAAAAAGTTTATTTATTATCGACCTAGCAACGATTCAGACTGACTTTATAAATGATGCTACAGACCTGGTAAGTAAGGCATGATGTTTTACTAAACGATTAGTAATATCCTAAACGGAAGCACAAGCTCCATAGCGAATAAACTGCACGAAATAGCTTGGCATTTCAATAAAAAAAAAATCCCACATGTACAGACGCAGGTGGACTCAGCTAGAATATGTTTTAATATTTCCTTGAATGTATCTTCTTCTAAAAAAAATGGATTTTAAAACTGCGCTCGACTGCGCTTGAAAAATATGGATTACCAAAAAAATTTTTTGTCTTAATTTTATTGCATTTATTCGGGATTTTATTTCTGGGTTAAAACATAGACCAAATAGCATCATTTTTATGCTAGTGTAATATGTGAGATGGCTTTTCATGATTAAGAAGGAAAATCGCTCTAAGAAACAAAAATGCGAGTTGTAAAAATTATTATATTGCTATAAATTTTCCGTTGAAAAATAAACCTTTTCAATGATCGATTTTCAAAGGGTCCTAACAAGTTTAAAAATCAGAATATATCCGAATAAATTGATGGAATGCGTCAGGTAACTATTCTATTAATTAATATTGAAAAGAAAAAGAATATTCCAATACCTTCAAAAAATGGGGTTTTTCCGCCTTTCAACCACTGTGCGCCGCACAGTACTTCGATCAATGGACAAAAATCGAAAAATCAAGTTTTTATTTTTTTCTTGAATTTGCATTTAAAATGTTCCTAAAGATGTGAATGATGATTCATTATAATATTTACATATATTTGTTAACTCAATTGCTATTAAAATCAAGAAATGTTTCGAAAAAAACAGTATTAGTGACCACTTACTTATTATTACGTATTAGTCAAGAAGGGATTTTAGATCGAAGGTAAATACTAGATGTAATCATTGGCTTTGTCGTAATCTTTTCATTTAGTCTTCTTTCTGTATAGAAGAGGTATACTATGAACTCTATTTTAAGTGAAAGTCGAAATTATTTTGGAAAATATGGCCAAGGGAAAGAAAATTTTTTGACTCTCTCGATGTTCTACTAACTTTAAAGTGAAATATTACAAAAAGTCCGCAAAACACCTCTTTCATTTTTTTAAATATTTGTAGTCTAACTAATTTAGAATAAAAATCTATAAAGATAATCTGCGATAACCTGCGATTCTGACTTTGACAATTTTTTTTCAAACGAAATAAGGCACTCAGCGCTTGCTTGAAAACCAATTCGCTTCTACAACAATTAGATTAGCCGTTCTAATTAGATACATTTTTACACTCAATTCCATAAAAAATATTAGATTTTACTACAGTGAATTGACCAATATCAATAATTTTAAGTAGTGTCTGAAGGTATGCCCTAATTAAAAAAATATATTTATAAAATCAATGTAGCTACTATTTTGTCTTTACATATATTTAATTTGTATTTGGAAAGTGCGTTTACTGCACTATCCTATAATATTTGACTTTTCAATTAAAAATGAAGCTCTCATTTATTTTTGGAACTGAATTTGTATTAAATTTGCCCAATAGTCATGAGTATCCTCTTTAGGTCTTAAAAATCAAAAACTCTTTGAAAAGTAGATTTTTGCGGCTCCCAGCTGTAAGAAAGATGCCGTCTTGTCTCTTTTAGTAGGGAAACATTGGAGCCTGATTTAGTTACCGATTTGGAAGATAAAGTTAGATTGTTTTGTTAGAATTTGAGCCAAAAATGAAGTGATTGCAGTCGTAGAAAAATTCTTTTTGAAAAACATTACGAAGAATGGTTCAACATGGACTGCTCATTTACAGTAGGCAACACAAAATTTTTGAACATTAATGATAAAGCAGGAACAAGACATTTAATAGGCGGGCGCAATCGACGGTGCTGCTTCTGCGACGGTGCTACAGGAACTAGAGAAACGGTGATAAATCCCGGCCATTACCTGGGATTCATAGGGTTGGCGTTTTTAATTTATTTTTCCATAATTAAAACCCGATTGAGCAAAAAATCATTTGAAAAATATCTAATAGGTATTGCTCGGTCCCTCAGTGTTCAATTAGAAAGTCAAAATACGTGTCATTCCCTTTTATTTCCAAAAAATAAAAAGCTTCGTAAAGAGTGGATTGTAAAATTAAGAATAGATAAGCCTGTTTCGAAACATATGACGATATGTAGTCTTTATTTTAAAGAGACTATATTTATCCTAGTAAATATTAGTATTTGACATTTTATTATTCCAAAATGCTAGTTTTATGCAAATAACATTGAGACCATAGTGTCATAGATTTGTTTTTCTTTTTTAATTTTCCCCATTTTTCTATTACATCCGCTGTGCTTAATTGTTCCATGTTTTCAATGCGAAGCCTGAAAGTTTTGACAAATAAATAAATAATATGACAAAGAATCTAAGCTGTCATAACAATGATTGTGTAAATAGGTAATTAATGTTATTACTAACCGAAAAACGTCGAGTAAAGTTACAATGATGTGTTTGCATTTACCAGAACTACCAGCTTTACATGTACAATGACAAGAAAATTGCTTATTATTATTAATAAATTTGATTTCCACTTTTATTTGATGGGGCAGTCCTTTAAGATTGCTAGTTTACAGGCACGAGGCTTGTAAAATAACTGTTTTTTTATTTTTAGATATTACTCCACATGTAAATATGTGGTTTGCATCAAGAATAGCCTGCCCATCAATTAATGGTCTTTTAAAATTACCAATTATCTCTATCACATCAACTAGGTCTTACACCGTTCTTTCCGACATTTTGCAAAACTACTAGCGCACCCTATATTCGATTGCGCCCGCCTATAACCTCTTCAGAATGTTCAGTCAAAACAAAAAAAAAAGACGAGTGGAGGACCTAATTTGCACGAGGACGTCAGATGAATTGATGTTTATATTTCTCTTATGTACATACTTTCAAAAATATTTTATTATGTAAAATATTATTATTATAAGCAGTACTTATTTGTTTAATCGCGAAAGTATCTTTTGTGTTTGGTTAATTATCTTATTAAAGCTAAATTTTGATCATTTAACCGATAACGATTCTCTATTTTCCCTTAAATTTAAGATACTATGCCAAAACCATGATTGGCCCTTTTTTTGTACTCTATCTTGGTCAAATATTATTTCCGACCACGCATATGAGATATATTCGTAATCAGCTGAGCATTCCCTGTAATATTCCATGGTCAAAAGATTTTTGTCCAAAAACTCCATATACTCGAAGCACTATGCGCCGCCTACTTCCAAAACTTCAGCCGTTAGTTAGTTAATAGTAATTTTTTGGGGGATTTAAATAATTTTTATGAACGAGAACTTATAACTCACAATGTTAGACGAATAATCAACAAGGTTAAACAAAAAGTATCAACTTATAACGACACTGTAATTTAAGCGTAACCATAAGCTCCGATCTTCGGAGCCAGAATCTCTCAAGTCCATCGCTCCTTGCATTAAGTCTTAATTAAACCAATCTAAACTGTTCCAGACAAGCGTAGATTAGTCTCAGAGAATCATTTACTAGAACAGTTTGTTCCAACAACAAAAAGTTTAGAACTCTTTTCAATCATATGGCTTCTTTTTGTTTCACGTTATAATATTATGTATGTTGTGCAGATTATTAAATTAACCCCTTGGCACACCATGCAATTATCCTTTTTTCTTCTGAACATTTTCCTTTAAAATAAACCCATTACGAGATAGAAGGCCCAAATTATTGTGCATGTACGTAGTGACTGTCGACAAATATTGAAGATAAATACGATTTTATTCGAAGTTTTCAATTATTTAAAAAAATAGAAGATGTTACATAGAGTGCATAGTTACGTAACGAAAGGTTACATAATTTATAAGAGGGCGTATGAAAATGTTATTATTGACCCTCTAAGTTATATACACGATAAATAATAAATTTAAAATCAATATCTTCCTTATCAATTTTTTTTTTTAAACTCAACGAGTGAAATATAAGAAAGTGGCTCATATATACTTCTAAAAAGTTATTCAACATCTACAGATAAATAAGAGAATATACTTAAGAATTTACCTTCTTCTTGAGAGCAAAAAAAAAAAAAAACCAATCTCCTCCGAAATATTTCAACAGTATTAATTGATTATAATCTTCAAAATATGAGGAAGTTTACAGATTACTATAGGTTAATATGTTTTTTAAATTAGCTTAAAGTAGTCTCTTTATTAATTTTTATTCAGCCAATCATTTAATTTAATTGTTGTTGACGTTTCGCTTTTTTTTTTTTTCAAACATTATCAAAACTAAAAAAAATCTGATGCGTGCGCGCAACACACAACTTTCACTTACCAACTTACTTAGATTAGAAATTAATGCGTTGTTGTGGTCCCCTTCGTTAGACCAATTTTGATGAAATGTTAGCTATCACATCTTTGGCATATAAATACATCAAATACCCAGTTTGATCAAAATAGTTAAAGTCGTTTTTGAATAAAAAAAAAAAACACGTGAAAATTATACAAAATTTACTAAGTAAAGTCCCCCCTCCGGTTGGTCAATTTTGGTGAAATGTTGGCTATCACATCTTTGGCTCATGCATACATCAAATACCCAGTTTGATCAAAATCGTGAAAGCCTTCTTTGAGTAAATAAAAAAACACTTGAAAATGTTACAAAATTTATTAAGTAAAGTCCCCCCTCCGGTCAATCAATTTTGATGAAATGTTGGCTATCACATCTTTGGCATATACATACATCAAATACCCAGTTTGATCAAAATCTTTAAAGCCGTTTTTGAGTAAATAAAAAAAAACACGTGAAAATGATACAAAATTTATTAAGTAAAGTCCCCCCTCCGGTTGGTCAATTTTGGTGAAATGTTGGCTATCACATCTTTGGCTTATGCATACATCAAATACCCGGTTTGATAAAAATCGTTAAAGCCTTTTTTGAGTAAATAAAAAAAAACACGTGAAAATGTTACAAAATTTATTAAGTAAAGTCCCCCCTCCGGTCAATAAATTTTTATGAAATTTTTACAGTCATATCTCGGGCATATACATAGATCAAATACTCAGTTTAATGAAAATCGTTAGAGCCGTTTTTGAGAAAATCGAAAAAAACCTAAAAAGTTATTAAGTAAATTACCCCCTCCCTTTAAGTAATTTTGATGAAATTTATGATGTCACATCGCAGGCATATACTTACACTAAATACCCAATTTCAGGATCGCACGGTTTATAGTTTTTGAGCTAGTCTGTTCACACACACACACACAGACACACAGACACACAGACCATTTCGCGGGACTTGGTCATTTCGACTCAGGGGACCCCAAAACGTGTATTTCCGTTGAAAACCGGAAGTCGAAATTTTTCACGATCGCAATACTTCCACTTACTATATATTTCATATATAGGTAAGTGAAAGTAATAATAAACTATCAGCACAAACATATGACATTATCAAAGGACTATTGAATTGAAAAATGTGTCATGTATATAATAGAGAAATTGTTGAAAATACAAATAAAGGTAAAGGCATACTTATTAGTAAAAGTTAATATAAAAAAATATTGTGACTACTTCCAGCTATTTTTAAATTTTTCTCATCTTAAGATGAGACAATACTTCGAAACGTAGAGCTGGTGATTTAAAAAGTTTACAAACAAATTCTTACACCCCTCCAAGCCCAGCGTTCAACATGGTAAAAGATTAATTTGGTACATTTTTGCTGTCTGTTGTGATTGTTCTAAATCTTATTCCAATTATATTCATTATTATTTCCTTTTACGTTTTTGTTATTTATATTATATCCCCCTCTGCTGAAATAATCCCGTAAGTGCAAAAGAATAGATCATTCAATACTTAGTGTAGTCAAATATAAGAAAGAACAAATGAAAACTTTAACCCTTCTAAATTCTTTACCAAATATTTTTAAATTTGGCGTAAAATTCCATTTTGAATCCCGTTGGCTTGGATTAGCAGAAACTTTTTTATCTTTATCAGTGAATTTTGATTTGACTGTATAAAAAAAGAATAGGATAAAATAATTCAACGCATTAAAGATACTGAGCCAGAGCAATGCGTGGCAGGGTCTGCTCGTAAGTATATGGAACTAACTTTTCAACAAACGTTAGTTGAATCCTGAACCACCGGGAAAAATTGTTTAGCTGTTTTATAATTTTTTTAAATGTTTCATTAAACTTCTCTCAACGCTAGAGAAAGTTATCTTACAAGGATGAAGCCAAAGTGCAAGAGGCTAATAACTAATTATAGTTAACATTGTTGTTATCTTTGAAATATATCTTACTTTGAAGACGTTTATATCGTGGCAATTGATATCTCCTAGAATGACAAGGTGCAAAGTTTGCACTCTCCTATCTCTGTTGGACTCTCATTCCTATAGATAATAGATACTTCAAAAGTCAGACGAGATATCAATTCAATGGATAATCTCAGAATTAATAATAGACAAAAGAATATCTAAACAGGAAATACAAGGTGGTATTAATTTTCAGTGTAATTATTGCTAATTTTGATTCGCAGTTTGCAGTTAATCTCTTAGTTTTAGAGCCTCTTATGTTAAAAAAAAAACATTTACTGTAGATATTAACTCAAATAGGCTCTAGCAGTTTTTAAGTTTTCAGAAGGCTTTTCCATAAACGCCATAATACGGACTGTCCCATTTAATATAATTAATTGTTTGCTTCAAGATTTTTATTTTTTGTAATATTTTTACAATATAAATTACAATACATTGGAAATACAAAACTGAATTCATTTATTTTTTTAAACTTTTATTTTGCCAATGGTGGCCATTTTATTGTCAACCTAACGCAGATTTTAGCTACTTTAGTGCATCGTTTCAAATCAAATATATTCTCTTTTACTGATCCCAGAACATTTAAATAAAGAACAATCTCTTTAGAATGATCTGAACTTCAATAAAGGTTATTACAAGTATGAACTTAAGATAAGAAATTAAATAAGAATACCGGTCCATACATCCCCAAAGTTTTAATCTAATTTCACAACAATGCGTTTTCAATTTTTTTTTTACAATAAGCCAAAGGACTAATTGCTTTAAAGAATAAATCTGGTATTGATGGACATCGAAATAAATCACAATAATTTTATTTATTTAATGTTTACTTGTTATATTATATTATTATACTTGTTAATTTAATTGTTACTTGTACGAATATAGCGAGTACAAGACACTTTAAACGTAAGTCAAAAGTGGAGTTATCAAAAAAGACACCAAAATAAATGTAATAGACGAAACTAAAGTAATTTAAATAGCCAGTAAAAAAAATATAGCAAGGCAGATACACCATAAAACAAATGGGAAACCCCGAAAAGTGATCTGAAGAGGCTACGCGAGGTTGTGGCAGGTTCCTTTGCGATTCGAATTTACTCAAGTACCGAACGTTTTATAGAAACGCGTTATAGAGTATAAATTACTAAAAAAATACGCTAGATTAAACCTACACATCACTTTTTTCTATCAATAATTTCGTTTAAAATTAAAACAATAATGAAGAATTCGTATAAAATGGTTCATTAAATACTTATTGATTTTTCGATATGAATGGTTCACTTATACCTTTGATACCTATTTCCCTAAATAAGATGCATACCGGGGCAGAATAATATGGCTTGAAAAACAGGCATATTTAGGGGCACAAACACAAGCTTAGAAAAAAATCATGTTTCCAGGCTACTGCTTCCAACGGTTTCTTTGTTTTAGTTTATCGGCGTAAAACTCAATGTTCATTAGCGTCAGTATAGTTCCAATATTTCAATTACCTATTTTTGTTTATACGATTCTGTTTATTTGTTATATTTCTTACACTTACATACCAGTTTTCCATTTTACATTTGAGGAGGTGAGCTGCAAAAATCGTTCGTTCCATTTTTTTGAGAAATTGAGATGACAGTGGATTCTAAATGATATTTTAATGCTTTTTCAACATATCTAATCAGATTGAAGCAAAACTTGTTATTTCATATGGATTTTTGCTATACAAAATAGTGGTTTGTTGCAGAACTGATACGTTCCATAGCCCATTGAGTTTCAAAACTGGTTCGTTCCTCGTTGTGAAGCAAAACTCTTTGTTTCCTATAATAACTTCTCACTTTTCACCCATCCCATTCGTTCACTTCAGCAGTTTCTGTTACTCATTCTGAAAAAATATCAAAAGCTCCTTCAACTCGCGTTTTTTATTTCATTTTACACTCCATTCTTCTTACCTAGCTATATTCATAATTGATTTTCCAATTGATCCAACATTCTGAAAGACGTTGATAATCTGCTGAAAAAGCATTTTGGTGACGAGTGGAGGGCCAATGATTCATTGAAGTATTACACATGAGTCTGCTAGTGACGATTCTCATATATCTGCCACAGACGAGGAAAACAGCGAACAGAATGATGAAGTCGCTATTATTGAAAAAGACGATGGCCTTAGGATCTTATCTTTGTGTAACATTTTTGTAGTCAGGTGTTTTATATCAGTGCGCTGATATTTTTGAAAAATTCATCAAAAAAAAAAAAAATGTTAGTCAAATGTTTTAAGTCAGTGGGTGATATTGTTTTGTAAAATGATACCGAATTTATTAATAAAATGGTTGTGAACCTAAATAAATATTACTTATTAAAAAAAACTTCACTTTTGTTTTCTTCACCTTGTATAATTATCCTTATTGGAGGATCAACTTACGCTGTGTGAATTAAAACTCGTTCGTTCCAATGTGGTGTGCAACAAAAGTCTTTCCTTTAATCATTTTGTTGCAAAACTTTTTCATTTAAAACTGTTTTACTTTTTAAATCAGGAATTTTTTTCATTCCAAGCTCACTTCCCCTGGGTAGTTGTATCTTTTGAAGGCAAAAAAAAATTTTTTATATGGCCACTCTACAAGACGTGGTAAGTTTTTTAAGTTTCCTAAAAAACGTGTTCATGTGGAACGATCGAGTTTTGCATCTCACCTCTTCATTTCATTTCATATTTCCGATATCAATTTATTAGGTTTTAAAAATTTGGGGACCAATTCCCACTATGTTTGCCTATTTTTTTAGGGTTTAAATCAAATCGGATTTCAGCCCTAAATTATTAATATGTGCTGTGTAAAAGGTACATTATTGGAAAATGTGACGAACTGTTAGAATGTTATTACAATGTTGACATTTCGGTGGTAGTTCTTCAGTGATCTAAGAACGAGTGGGTTAGTCTGATGTGCCCTGTTCTCAGTCTTGTCAATACTATCTCCTGACTACGACACTTCCGTCAGGAGGTGCCACAGGGCTTAACTTCTTTCTTTATAAATTCTAACTTGCTTGGAGGGTTTTCGCTCAATATTGATTGCCATGATCACGAGCAAGAACCTTTAAAGGGTTTATTTTTTAGGTCCAAGTATAACCCACTATTTGGGTTCTTTGCTTCAAATTACAAATGATAATGATGTGAAAAGATTTAATAATTATATCTTGTGTAAAACTATACTAAATAGTCAACACTTAATAAAATACAATAAAAATAATAAATTAGTCCATGGGCCATCTCATAGAATACTTAGTAGGTACCTATAGAAAACATAACTTCAAGAACTCGATCCTGTCAACAATTGTAAATAATGTGAGAGGAAATATTGAACTGTGTTTTATTTATATATTTTTTTTTTTTTGTTTGACTGAGCTTGGCGTTTTTATCATTCAACGTAGAGATGAGGTGCTATCTTATATTTCTGTTTATTCAGATTAGAAAATATCTTGTAAGATAATATTTAGAAAGTGTTCGCTCCATAGAAAGTGGAAAATTTTTATAATAAATGAGTCATCCAAACTAAATCTCATTAAAATTTGAAAGTAGTAGTGGTGGGCGAAAGGAATAGAAAAAGCAACTTTATTCTAAGAGATAGTCCCTTAAGAATTCTAAACATGTTTGTACAAGAAACAGAACGAGAAAACTAAACAAAAGAATATTTCTGGCAACGTATAAAATAAATTAACGCAAATAAATAACCAAAGTAATTATTTTCATAGTTATAAAATAAAGTAAAATAAACACTTTTTATGTGGTATACTAAAATAACATAAACGCCTTGTTATTCGGTACTCTAAAAAAGTTAAAATAAAGAAGAAAGGTAATAAATAGATAAAGTTAAACCATCCAAATAATAAAATATTTCTTCGACAAAAAAATGAAAATTATTATATTTGCATTGAAAAAAAAAAAAAAAAAATGACTTAAAATATTTTTTAAGTCATATATATTAAAATATCCAGTAGTTAATATTCGCAATGGACATCAATGATTGAGTGACCTAGTTCTATGAGATTCAGTACACACAATATATTAATATTATTTAAACTTAATAATTAATATTATTATTAGAATTGTACTAATTTTCTACATCGACTACATGTACCTACCTCAAAAGATTGTAGCTTCATTAATAATGAATGGTCCAATTTCCATTTTTTTCTATTTCTATCGTCTAGAAAAACCTGTCATAATTGTGTTTACTAGGTTGCATAGATTTTGATTTATGCAAAAATATATAATAAAAACTTTTATTTTCTTCATAACGTCTTACCGTTATTTTTTTTTCTGTTACTACTGAATATTTTGTATCACAGGAGGTGAATGAAATATTCAAATGTTCCTTCTGCTATATTACTTGATAATGCACCAAGAAAGATATAGCGCGTACCGATAAGAAATCACCCCATAATAATTATGTACGATTTTAAGAACCTGATAGTAATTTATATACAGAAAACGTGGATGTGATGTTAAGATATGAATAAGGAAATGTCAAAGAACACTAAATGCTTGAGAAATGTACAATAAAAAACTGCTATACATCTGTGTTGAAAGTGTTATAACTGTTTTAAGAATATGAATGAAAATTTAAAAGGAAAATAAATTACTATTTGTTTTATCAAACCTATGTTTAGCGTTAGACTGATTAGATTTCGTGGGGGAATTCCAATAAGAGGGCTAATTTAGAATGCTTAATAAATATATACTTTATATTATTTGAGACGAAATCATTAAGGACTTTGGCATTAATCGATCATCGTATTTCATATAACAATACGTGTCTGAAAATGACATATTAACATTGTAATTTAAAGAATGTTTTGAAAGTGAAGATTATCAGTGACATATAATTTTGGTTAATGACTTATATTTAAATTAAAACCTGTAAATCATTTATTACGCGGAATATCTGCCTAATTATTTAAATTATTCTCGCTCAATGGCAAATGGAACAGTAAGTTTGTAAGTACCTGAATTCCACTTAATGCTCATAGTTAGTAATAAGAAGTTCTACATACATTGATGAAGCAGATGGAAAACGATAAATCATTTCCTTTAAGATGAGCTCAAAATATCTTAAAAGTATTTTTTATAGATGTTTCAGGTAACCACTACCAGCCACATGATAACCTGATGTTAATTAGTTCAAATCCCGAGGGATGGGTTTTTTTTTCTCAAACCCCTCCCTCCTCACCCCTGATATGAGAAAAACCTCCGTATAGGGTTACGACTCAGAAGGGGAGAAAAAATGTCTCCAGATTAGAAATAGAAGCAAACAATCTATCAAGTTTAAAAATAATGTATTTTTTACTATGTATTGCAATTTGATACGATCCTAAATAAAAAAAAAAACCCTCATTACTTTGACAAGAATTGAAAATATGGAGTAACGTTTGTTGCTCTTTCTCTTTTAAGGTTGTTACAAATGTCACGTGACTAATAAGGCCGTGGGAGTATCAAAAATAATAATGTTCATTCATACTTTTGATCACATAACAAAAGAAATTCTTGAAAAAAAAGAAGGCCATCTAGAGATTACCTACATAGGCACTCTCTAATACATGAGAGTTTATAAATTTTTTTTTAAGAAACGCCGTATACTAAGTGGATGGATACATTTTGTCTAAAATCGTGTCGCACAATTTGAATAAAAAACAAAAATAGGGGTCACCTGTGGTATAGTGGTTAGCATGGCAACCTACAATACTAAAGGTCGCAGGTTCGCGCCCAGCGGTGGCCCTAGGATTTTTAATGGGAATAAAAAATCCTTAGCCATGCCGTCCCTCGGATAGGACGTAAAATGGAGGTACCGAGTCTGTACCATGTCAGGTACTTGTTAAAGATCCCTATCCTAATTATATCTAGATAGAATTTAGGACTTCCACTGTAGCATCGTCCGATTAGCCTTAGTGGCATAAAGTGACGTTAAACAAACAAACAAACAAAAACAAAAATAATAAAGATTTTTTTTAGTTTTATGAATAGAAAGATTAGAAATTGTTTCCGAAGGTAAATCGGTCACTGAATGCGATGGGTTAGTTATTTTTTCATTTAAAACTCATAAAAGTAATGCAAACAATTCTTAAAAGTGTGTTGTTGCCTTCCGGAACTTATCAAACAGGAACTTTTTTTTGTACCAAAATCCTCAAATTCAACCATCGAAAACTTCATAGTACATAACGTATAGTAGTTTGCCTGCAATGATGAATAGTTTCTATTCCAAAAGTCATTTGACATTTTCGTAATTTTTGGAGTTTCACTGTTTCTAATATACCTATAGAAGGTAAATTTAAATATGACGATACTCTTTGTAAGTCCGAATTATTTTCAAAATAAGAATTTTATTGTTCTATTAGAAATAAATCCGATCTGGGTGTTGTAGTTTAAATTTGTGTACCTTTTAGAATAAGGTATTCAGACAAATCAATGTAGGTTTATTTTTTTTTACATAACTGTGTATGAAAGAGATGTATGAATATTAGGGGAGAGCGGGGTTGGTTGGCATAGGGGGTAGGTTGGCCATTGGCATATAGTTTCCGTCACACCTGTTGTGAAGGCCCCACCATTGTACCATGTGACCCGCTCGACCTCGGGAGTCTTGTCTTGAGTTCTCAATCCAATGCTAATTGATTGATTTTACATGTATGTAAATTTTTATATTTTCAGTAAATTCTGTTTAAAGGCATGGCAAAACATTTGACTCCGATTCTGTTCACATAACCCCTAACTCCTTTGAAAAACCTAACCTTTCGACTAACCAGTTTCTTGTTTGATTGTTCTCCCCTGTCCTGGCAGCCATCTTTCATATGTTCTCTCCTGTGGGGTTAGTTGGCTCTTTTCAACTGGTGTTTGTATGCGCAGTAGCAATTTACAAAAGCAAGGTAAACATAAACAAAGGTGAAACTATCAATTGTCTTTAGTTCCAGCGAGGAGGAAGAGAGCAATTTTTCTTATACAGAAAATGACGACAGTCTAAACTCCTATCTTCTTCTATTTTCCCTTAAAAGCTGTTAAAAACCGATTCAAAATTATTATACCATTACAGTGCAGCTTTTAATTATTAACAATAATAAGTGTCACGCAGTACTTGAATGGGATGGCTAAAAAACCCCACCTTCTAGGCCAATCTGCCCCACATAGGGGGTTGATTGGCATACTCTGGATTGACGAATTCTTCAATTATCTATGATATTAGTATTAAATATTATGTGGTGAAAAAAGTGCTTGAAGTACTCTAATACTTAGAGTTTACAGTGGTATCAGCCCTATTGGGATTTTATTAACAAGAACGACTCAACAATCAAAAAAGTGAAAACCGTTGCCAACTAACCCCGCTCTCCCCTATTCTAGATAAAAAATTAAATATATTATGCCTATTTAATTTAATTCTATAATTTACTATCGGATCCTTTTTTGTTTCCTAACATACCATATATGAGTTTCGGGTATTTAGTAAATTTTAAAGGCTCCAGGCTCTTGAGGTGGTTACCTACACAGTGAGCTGGCCGTGCATGATACAAGCACGGAGTCACCGGTGGTTAGCATAGCAACCTACAATACTAAAGGTCGCGGGAATAAATTAAGCTGTTTTTAAGATATAGTGTTTGTTAATTCGGTAATAAGTGAGTTTATCATGAAAGATAATTACGCAGTAGCAATCAAGGAATTAGAACGATCAGATAAGACTTATTGATTGAGGACATTACTAAGAACCAGTACAAACAATATGTTTTATTTTTATTACATTGTGTGTGAGTGTGTATGTGGAAATGCGAAAATTATTTAATCTGAATGAATATGTTTTATATTTTGATATTTTTTTTAATAATAACTGGTATAGTTTTAACCATATACTTGTTCACTAAAAGTATATTTAGATTAATAAAATCATTTCATGCAAAGATATTCAAGTTTTATTGTTTAGAGACTCGAGTATTATTGTTCTCAATCCACATAGTTCCCAGGAATTTCAACTTGGAAGTTGTTCTCGGTTATTTGCATAGGGAAATTTTTATTTCTTACTATTTCGCAAACACCCTGACAATTATTTTTGAACATGGAACGTGGTATCCTTCCAAGATCTTATGATCACATTGTAAAGCATCAAGAGTTTTATCAAATACTAGCTGTGGGGCCCGGCTTCGCTCAGGGAGTTGTGGAATAGGTGGAATGAAAGAATAACTTCAAAATGTAATAGTACATAAAAATAGACCAAAATTAATCATGATTAAAACAATATTTGTACCATCCTGAAACTTCAGTTTAGTATTAGTGGTAAGTTTCGAAACCTCAGAATCCGCCCATATATGGTTTGGGTATAAGAGACCCTATTGATGCGGTTCTCTCAATGCGTTCTCTTCCCTTTTCTTGATTTAGAAAAAGTATTTTGGCAGCAAATATGACCTGGTATGTACCATTTTTTATGGTTTCTACGTTCTTATTCCATTGAAACCATTCTCATGACGAGACCGCATCCTTATCAAGTTGAGTAACTTCTCCTTTTTCGAATTCGGTTGAAAATTTACGAACAGAACAGAACTATTAAAATAGAGAAATATTATATTAACACTTTATTTCCGGTATATATTCCATTAGGTTTATCTTTTATTCATATTATCTATAGGTTATCTGTTTTATTCACTGTTAGTTTTTATTCGCTCACTACACTAATTAGCAATTTTTATTTTGTTGTAAATTTACTCCTATAGTGTATATTGATTAAAGGCAATGTTTCGACCAATTCTTTCTTCTTCTATAAAACTTAATTCGCTTAGGAATCCAGTTGGTTTTGTTTATTTTTAATTTCAATTCATTGCAGAGATGTAATGACCTTACTGAAAAATAAAAATGAAGAAATAATTATTTATACATAATCTCGTGTAATTTAAAGAAAACAGCTGAAGCTAAAACCATAACAAACCGAACTAATGAACGATAACCTTATGAATTGAGCTTAGCTAGCGCTCCTGGCTTCCAAATGTCGAACTAATTTTTTTCATTCATTAACTCGCCTGGGCTTATTAGAGGGGCTAATTACATGTAGCGAGAGGCTTAAAATTACAGCCCTTGTCCCTTCAACATTACACACTTAAAATGAAAACTGAAACCTTCTTCATCATTAGGGGCAATAGGGCAATATGACGACATAACATTCTTGATAGTACGGGTAGTCGTTTTTGAGCCTTTTCGGCACGCACATTGTACACTTTGCTTTATAATATATATATTTATTAATAAACATTTTTGCTTCTTGGTTTAATACAAATATGGTACTATGGTTTTGTAATTTCTATATTTAAAACAGCTTATTTAGTGAAAAATAAATGTATGCTAAAAGTAAAAATCAAACCTATCATAGAAGCATATAAGTTACTTTTGGGTTACTTTATTGTCAATAGTGGCAAAAATATTACGCAGACCTATAGTCACGTATATAATTTTATTATTATTGCAAATGCATTAAATATTTTTTCAAAATTAATTTTTGATTATTATGATTGCTAGCAAGACGAATAGAGGAGAATATTTGAATTTTGCAAGTATTTTCGGCGGTGCTTTTTTAAATGTCAGAATATTCATGAAAATAGTTATCAAAATCAGTTTAAATGGTTTATGATTAGAAGAGCTAGTTCATTTAAGATTGAGTTAATTTCTAATGGAATTTAAAAATCTCTTATCAAGTACGTATATACTATCAATATTATCTACTTCTTAGAATTTTCATTTTGTAAACCAATTAGAACTTAAGCTACAGTGGACTGCATGGACGTTACAGGAGGCCTCCGGGA
Source organism: Aelia acuminata (assembly GCA_911387785.2). Lineage (NCBI taxonomy): Eukaryota > Metazoa > Arthropoda > Insecta > Hemiptera > Pentatomidae > Aelia > Aelia acuminata. The sequence continues at coordinate 28,511,556 of OU426978.1, read as the reverse complement.
GAGACAGGAGGGACGCCCCCCCCCCCAATTTTTGGTAGGAGGGGATTGTCCCCCAATGTAAAAAATTAAATAAAAGTACGATTTTACGAATTTATCTGAGTTTAACTAATCAAATTTAATAAAATATAATGAATGATATGAGTAAAATATGAGTATATATAAAATAGTTAATCACAGAACGTTAGTTACTCTAACTTCTCTATCTGATTTTTTATTTTCACAAATGGTCGCCGTGTGGCTTTTTTAAAAGCATCGTCAGATATATTGTATGTTTGATGATTTATATAACAATAATAACTTTCACAAAGTTAGATCTCCGAGATTAGTCTTCATTCCTTTTTTTTAACCAAGCAGTTTAATTATATTTTCCAATGAAAGCAATGAAATTGATAGGATCATGATCAGAAGGAGAACTTGGGTAATATTCAATCAAGGAATTTCGGCCTAGGTACTTCAACATGAAACCTTAGCAACTTCCTATGTTCTAAGTGAGACATAAATTGACAAGTTCTATGAGACTCGATAGGTACCTTTAAAACACATCGTTGGACTAGGAATTAAATGTCCCAACAGTTGTTTTTAGGCGTTATTATTTTAACTCTTAGCCTCTCGAATTTCTACCTACCCTAGCTATTAGAATATTGACTCCCCCCCAATAATTTGGTGCTGGTGACGCCCATGGTCGACTGTAGACAAGTAAGTATATTGTTCTAAAAAGATTTTGGTCAATATGGCATTTTTAGCAGAACATTTCGCAGAAACGGAGAGGTTCTCAGATTGAGTTCCCTGTTCCATTGGGAGAACTGGCCTTGCTAGATCTGTCTAATCTTGGTCCAACGTCCCCTACCAACAGTAAACAGCTTGATAAGGTTCAACCTTGGGATGGAAGCTACTCCCCGTCCTGAAAGAGTAACGTGTCCTCTGCGGTTTGTTCCTAACGTGGAGTTAGGAGTGAGCAGCACGTTATCGTGTCAGCGTCATCACGACTTTCTCTTAGTGACAATGCACACTCACAAGGAGAGGCTGTGGACGTGAGATCAACGATTTCAGTAGTTCATAAATTTTTTTATTTTTTTGTAATAGGTCTAAACATATTAGTTAGCTGTCCAGAAAAAAAGAAAAAAAAATCATATATTTTTTTTGTATTTTTAAACAAACTTCAGCAGGCAGTCAGACTGAAGCGAACAATTGAAAAATTATAACTTTAGCCCGGTGGTTAACAACACCATGTCTATTTCTTTTATAGAATTGAATTGCTAATTTTTTTTTAATATATGTTTTTTCCTTTCAGTTAGTTTTTCATCGTAGATACATTTTAACCTCTTCAATTACCTTATTCATTTAACCGTTGATTGCCGACAAATTTTCATTCTATAAAGCGCATTTCATTTAATCATGTTATTTCATGAAATACCCTAAATTACGAGTTAGTTACCTCAATCAAAGAAAGTCACTAAGAATTTCATCGCAGTTGCACACAACATGTCGCTTAAACAAAATCGTGATTGGTATAAAAAACTACCAAGTACGCATTATCTCATAGTTCCGTAGTCAACATAATAAATAATAAATCATTATTATTAACTAAAATAAATAAATAAATATAATGAGCTTACAATTACAATTAGTTGGACCTTGGCCACTGAGGTTCAAACGACCCTTTAAGCGAGGTCAAAATGATTTTCTAGTTCAAGAAAAACAACATTTTACTTCCATACTGAGCTACCATTTCAGTAAATCTATACGATTTTTCAAGTTAATTCAACATGGAGTTAATTTTTGTTCCTCATTATCGTGGTTAAACAAGTGATTTGTTATGCCCACAGACCTAAACATTTTATATATATAAAAGAATGACGGGTATGTGGGTTTAAATAATTTTTATATATTATATATATATATACGCAATAAAAACTGAAATAATCAACAAGATTAAAAAAGAATCAACTTCTAACGACAGTGTAACACCAACATAACCATATGATTCGATCTTCCGATCTCTGCAGTAAATCACTCCTCATGTTCAGTCTGAAACATGTACTATAAACTATATAGCATATACTAAAACAGTTTGATCCAACGCTTCCAACAAAAAGTCAAGAAATCTTTTCAATCGTATATATTTGTTTTTCTTGTTTCATGTTAAAATATTTTAACTATGGTTTTTTTTCCTTTTTATATATCTGCTTTATTTAATTATTAAATTATTTCATGTATTATATTTGACCATTTCTTGTCATGTTCCTGGGATTCATAAGGAACTTTTATTCACTCTAAATTTTTTCCTTAGGCATTTCATCCCAACAGATCATTTCTATAGCGATAAAACATATCTCATAATATATATATATATATATATATATATATATATATATATTTTTTTTTTTTTTTTTTTTTACTTACCTTATATTGAGAAAAACTTCATTAAACTTGATTAAAGATGACAAGGTAAATGGAAAACTATTAGAGTAATTTTTGAGAAAAACATTCCAGATCGTTCTCGAACAATCGTAGAAGGTTCACGAACATGCACTAGAACAATCAGTAACATGTACAGAACAGTTTGTTCCAACAGCAAGGCTAGAACTCTTTAAATCATATGTTTTTTTTTTCACGTTAACTAAGATGAAAAGTTAACTCAAAGGAAAAAGAATTATTTAAAAAAAAATTTCATGTCTATGTACATTACGTATTTTTGTAGCAGCTGATTTTGTAACACAGTCATTTTGAAAAGAAGGGCGATATTAAAATCTGAGGCAGGAAAAGTTAACAATAGGAAAATAGCAATATAAAAATATAACTATATTGTATTTAATAAAGATTTAACATCGCCAACTGGTTTTCCAATCGTTAAACATTTTGTGGTGCAAACTTCTCGTCCGCCCTGACATAATGACTATGAAATAGTCCGAGGTAAAATATAATTCAGGAGGATCTGATGGAAACAATAGTTTCCGTGAAAAATATGAAAACAGAAATTATTATTTTATTGTAAGTATTGAGTTTCTCAAATTTCTAAGCTAAATATGAATCCGGCGCATCAAAATCAATGAATCATAATGCAAGCATGTCACCTTCACCCTCCGACGAAGATCCTGTCCTCCAATTCTTTGTAACTCAGTTCCACTTCCCATCTTAGAGACATACACACCGGTATCTTGGCTTCATTCTAGACAAAGGATTAACGTGGAGCCCACACACTAGATTTAAAGACAAGAACTTAACCGACGATTTCGCCAACTATATAGACTGCTTAACAGAACTTCTCATCTCTCCATTGACAACAAATTCATGATATACAAAACAATACTGAAACCCATCTGGACCTACGGACTCGAACTGTGGGGGACAACAAAATCTTCGAACATCAGACGTATCCAGTCCTTCCAATCCAAAGTCCTACGAACCATAGTTAATACCCCATATTATGTCTCAAACAAAACCTTGCATCATGACCTAACATCCCATTTGTCCTTGACCTTAACCTATCCAAATTCTCAAAATTTCACCAGAACCTTAATCATCATCCCAATCCTTCCGCACAATCCCTTTCCATCACCACCCATCCCTACAATCCTCCTCGAAGGTTAAAACGGCAGTGGCCCAGAGATCTTTTGTAATACAGTTTTTGGAGTCCTGGCGATGGCCAGCTTCTCCACTCAAGCCATGTACAGCTGTAGCTGAAGTGCTCTCACCGAGTCTCCACTGGTTTTATAACAGTGATGCGGCAGGGAGAAAAGCACCGGGATCTCCTAGGGTCTTGCTTTGCTTTCCATAAGTGGGAGGCAAAGCGGGGGTCAGAGATCCCTAGGCTGAATGTATATATTGTTTATATAAGAAGAATGTTATTTTAGTTTCTATATTGTTGTATATATTTTATGTTATATTTTGGTTGTATATATTTTAGTTTCTATTTTTCGTTTCTAATTATTATCTTGTGGAAATGTATCTTTTGAGCACTAATATAAAATGCCCTTAAGTGTGACACATTGTATTATTTCTTTATCATTAAAAAAAATAAAAAAATCTGGTGCGTGCGCGCAACACACAACTTTCACTTACCAACTTCCTAAGATTAGAAATTGACGTGTTTTGCTAATTATCATTTCCCAAAGTCACACATTTTTCTACATTCATATCTTATTTTTGTTAATCGTTAAAGACGTTTTTGAGTAAATAAAAAAACCCGTGAAAATGATACAAAATTTATTAAGTAAAGTCCCCCCTATCGTAGACCAATTTTGATGAAATTTTTACAGTCATATCTCGGGCATATAAATACATTTAATACCAAGTTTGATCAAAATCGTTAAAACCGTTTTTGAGTAAATAAAAAAAACATGTGAAAATGGTACAAAATTTATTAAGTAAAGTCCCCCCTCCCGTAGATCAATTTTGATGAAATTTTTACAGTCACATCTCGGGCATATAAATACATCAAATACCAAAATTGATCAAAATCGTTAAAACCGTTTTTGAGTAAATATGGTATAAAAAACACGTGAAAATGATACAAAATTTATTAAGTAAAGTCCCCGCTCCGGTTAATAAATTTTGATGAAATTTTTACAGTCATATTTCGGGCATATAAATCGATCAAATACTCAGTTTAATCAAAATCGTTAGAGCCGTTTTTGAGAAAATCGAAAAAAACTTAAAAAGTTATTAAATAAAGTACCCCCTCCCTTTGAGCAATTTTGATGAAATTTTCGCTGTCACATCGCGGGCATATACCTACACTAAATACCCAATTTCAGGTTCCCACGGTTTATAGTTTTTGAGCTAGTCTGTTCACATACACACACACACACACACACACACACACACACACACACACACACACACACACACACACACACACACACAGACCATTTCGCGGGACTTGGTTATTTCGACTCAGGGGGTCCCAAAACGTGTATTTCCGTAGAAAACCGGAAGTCGAAACTTTTCACGATCGCAATACTTCCACTTACTATATATTTCATATATAGGTAAGTGAAAGTAAAAATACGAATCATTTTAAATAATTTAAAAACAAGGTGGTTACCCACAATAATGATTAAATTAATAAAAAATATGAATCCGTTTAAAGTTCTCAGTTTTTCGACCAAAAATCGTACCTACATATATATTTAAAACTTTTATTTAAAGGAAATTTAAATTTTCTTTCTATCGAAACATGCACTTTTTCCTCTCCTTAATATGTAAATACAATAGTTTCATAGTTATCCATTTTTTGTTACTGAGAATAATATGAATTTGTTATTAGTCGAGATAAACCAAATTGAAGGTAAAGACACTTTAATGACTGAAATATTTATGTAAATATATTCATGCACGTTTTCTAATCTGATAATCGTGGAAAATAATCAGGTGATAGTATTGTGTAGATGCTGAAAGCAGGTGTTAGATTGTTACCTGGTGTTTGCTTACATAACTGCCGTTTTACAGAGAAACTTTCTGTGTCGAGCTATCGACGTCTATACCTGTTGCGTTAAAATATTTAGTTCATCTGAAATTAACACCCATGAACTTTAAATTTATTATTTTTTATTTTAATCCTTAAAATCAATTTATAATATATATATATATATATATATATATATATATATATATATATATATATATAGGGTAAACCATACAGTTATTGACACCCCAAGTTTAACAAGAAATAAATAAACAAGTCATAATTTTATTTCAAGAAATACATTAATCAAATGTTTGAAAGGTCCTCTAAGTCATCTATGAAGTAAGACTTTAACAAACTAACCATATGGAAGATTTCACAATTAAATCCACAGGGTGTCAATAACTATTTTTTGCACTTTTAACTATAAATATTACCATATGGTAAAGCTATTGAACTTTTGACCCAAAAAAACCTCTTGAGTCTTTATAAGGATAGATAAAGAGGAGCTTTATTTTAAGGAAGTTTCAATTTGATCCCTTCATAAAAAGTATTTTTTTAATTTCACCACAGAAATGTAGTCTAAAGGGTGTCAATAACTGTACGGTTTACCCTAGGTATATAAAAAAAACAAACTTAACATTACCTACATTTTAACTTAAAATATTTAACGGTTAAAAGTAATTAATTAATTTATATTTATAAGAAAAAGTAATTGCTTCATAATATTGTTCCGCTATTGTGGGTTTAAATAATTTTTATTAGAAGAAAATAACTCATCAAAATGTCAGACAAACAATAAAAACTGAAATAATCAAAAAGGTTACAAAAAGTATCAATTGGTTACGATACAAAATAATCATATGACCCGAACTTCAGATTAATACTAACTCTCCAGTCCATCGCTCCTTATATTTAGTCTGAATTAGAACAGTCTAGAAGGTTACCGGCAAGCGTGGAAGATTCTCGATCAGTCACGAACATGTAGTAGAACAGTTAGGTAACTGTTCCAACAAAATGAAAATTAAAATAAATGAAATTAGATTTAGATGAAAAAATCTGGTGCGTGCGCGCAACACACAACTTTCACTTACCAACTTACTTAAATTAGAAACTGACGTGTTTTGCTAATATCATTTCCCAAAGTCACACATTTTTCTACAATCATGTCTTATTTTTATTAATCGTTAAAGCCGTTTTTGAGTAATTAAAAAAACCCGTGAAAATGATACAAAGTTTATTAAATGAAGTACCCCCTCCTTTTCACCAATATTGATGAAATTTCGGCTGTCGCATCGCGGGCATATACATACATCAAATACCCAGTTTCATCAAAATCATCAAAGCCGTTTTTGAGAAAAAAAAAAAAAAAACGTAAACATTAGATAAAATTTTTTAAGTAAAGTCCCCCCTCCGGTTGATCAATTTTCATGAAATTTTTACAGTCGTATCTCGGGCATATAAATAGATCATATACCCAGTTTGATCAAAATCGCTAAAGCCGTTTTTGAGTGAATAAAAAAAACACGTGAAAATGATACAAAATTTATTAAGTAAAGTCCCCCCTCCGGTTAATCAATTTTGATGAAATTTTTACAGTCATATCTCGGGCATATAAATAGATCAAATACTTAGTTGAATCAAAATCGTTAAAGCCGTTTTTGAGAAAATCGAAAAAAACGTAAAAAGTTATTAAATAAAGTACCCCCTCCCTTTGAGCAATTTTGATGAAATTTTTGCTGTCACATCGCGGGCATATACCTACACTAAATACCCAATATCAGGTTCGCACGGTTTATAGTTTTTGAGCTAGTCTGTTCACATACACACACACACACACACACACACACACACAGACCATTTCGCGGGACTTGGTTATTTCGACTCAGGGGGTCCCAAAACGTGTATTTCCGTTGAAAACCGGAAGTCGAAATTTTTCACGATCGCAATACTTCCACTTACTATATATTTCATATATAGGTAAGTGAAAGTAAAAAAGAATGAAAAAATTATTAAATCTAATTTTTCACCAGAAAAAAAAAATCCGATATTTCAGTTTGTTTCTTTATCATTTTATTTCTCACCTAACATCTTATTTTTCTTAGTTCTTATATTTTTGTGTAGTATTTTATTTATTACAGCAACAATTTCTTCACCAATTCCGTATTCAAACTGTTTTTCCTTTCGTTATTTTTGAAGTGAAAAGATTGGGCTCGGCCGGGAGTCGGACCTGGGTCTCCCGCATGACATGCGCGGTACGCTAACCACTCCACCACCGAGCTCGCTTCCAAGCGGAGTTAACCTCTCCTCTTCACTGATCCCTCTTCTCTTCGAAAATAAAATTTTGGACAAACTTTGTCCACCTCCCGTTACTCGAAAATTTTACGTGATCGGGTAGTAGGTATCAGTGAAGAGGAAGGATTGGCTCAACTTGGAGCCGAGCTCTGTGGTGTAGAGTGGTTAGCATCCGTGCATGTCACGCGGTAGACCCGGGTTCGACTCCCAGCGGAGCCAAATCTTTTCACTTCAAAAAATAAATTATTTAAAAATAATTTAAAAAAGGTGGTCACCCACAGATTAAGTTTAGATTAATATAAAATATTTAAAATTAATATAAAATCAAAATAAGATGGATACTCACAAAATGATTAAATTAATATAATTATAATTTCAACTTCTCTGAAGATAAAACTGTTGGCGAACGGTATAATTAATAGAGTGAATGGTTCAATTATTGTCTTACACTGATATAAGATGTTATATCGAAAATATTAGGAGAAGGTTTTTGTAGAATTTAAACCTTACACTTTATACTGAATATATTTCTTAAATGTTTCAACTCCCGGAAGTTCTTAATTACTTTTCCGAAATTATGCTGATTCATTCCATGTATAAATTTATTCCATCATCCTTCCGGTATATTTAAATTGTATTATAATATTCACAACGCTGGAAATTAAAGGAAGATAAATACTGGGAAAAAACGAAATCCCCGGTCGATCAAGGATCCGGATAATTAAACCGTCCGGATAATCAAGGTTCGACCGTATAATTATATGCCACATCGATATACCTAACCATAAATTAATGTCGTTATTCAATTGACGGCAGGAGAACATGTAACTGAATATTAAGTAACACAAGGTGGAAATGGTTTGATCTTAGGTCATTCAACTTCACATCAGTAACATTATCCATTCAAACATCTATAGTTTTGCGTATGTTTTATATAAGTACATAAACGCTTGGTGAACATAGTGAAAAGTCTTAAAAAAATTATTAAAATTTATAAGTATACTAATAAAATGCAAGTTAATCTGCTCCGGTAATGAATAAACAACATGTTAAAATATATTTTATATAAAATTCAATTATTGAAGTTTACAGGTTTTCTAGCAGTGCTGGCTCGTAAAAAGCCCATAAAGGTAAATACCGCATATCTCTCCCTCCTCGAAAAAAAAAAAAAAATAAGATTCACTTAAGAAATAATAATGTAACGTTAAACAATAACAAAAGAAAAACTTATGGTTTAAAGTCCCAGACCTTTTGTTGGAACGAACCAAAAGTAGGAGCAAACTGTCATAGCACGTGTATGTGACTACGATGTTCCACGAGGTTCTAGACCATTCTACTTACGACTATATGTAAGGAGCGAGTGACAGGGCAGTTAGTCAGGTCGTGAAGCTCAAGCTATACGATTATTTGTGTGTTACAAAGTGACAATATTTGTAATCTGTTCTAATATTCGTGTATTTATAATTTGTGTGGCATTGATTGTTATTAAATAATTATTTTTCTTTGAATAAATTACCCCACATAAGTGTTATTCGATATAATGAGATAACACAAAAAACAAAAAATAAAATATTGGAACAAAAACTTTATTCTTATGAAATTATTGATTTGTAAAAGTATTATAATTAATCCCCCGATTTTTTTTTTCACAGACGGATAACAGGATTCAGGCTTTTGTGGGCCGTTTTTGAAATTATACCGAACTCCTAATATAGATATGGAAATTGGTGGATAAACTCTGCGAATCTAGTTTTATTTTACGTAGGTATGCATTTGAATATTTTGAAATATGTTATTACGATATTTTTTTTTAGTATGCTATTGCTTAATTAATTATTAACATTAAATAATATTTTTCTGTGGTTAAAAAACTTTGGGTAAATAAAGTAATAAAAATATTATTGAAAAGATTCCTTATTTTTAAAAAAAGCTGAATACATAAACTTTTCCTCATATAAGTGAAAGTACAACGAGTAATTACGAAAATATTATCCAGGCTGCCCCAAAACATCGCAAATTTTGATCATCTCGATAAATTTTATTTTTAAACTTAATGCCACGAATTGAGAAAATTCGCTACAAAAAATAAAAAAATTGTTCGGCTGATGTGGCTGGTTGTAATTCCTGATTATAAGAATATTTTAATAAGAAAAAAAGTACATCTCTATTTTTGCTCTTATCTCTAATTTTTTTTTTTTAATATCCTTTCGTTTATGGCCTATTAGAAAAACAAAAAAACACATTGTTTCGATTACTTGTCGATCCATATCAACCATGACTTTTCATTGGATGAGCAAACAATCATCGCTGGTAAACATCGATGTTTTTGCAACTAATACTCATCCCTCCTTGACAGTAAATGGCTAGTAAATTACCTCACAAAGTGGTCACAAACGTACTTCGTTTACCATTATTAGTTATCTTATTCATTACATTACATTCAAGGAGAAACATTTCATAAATTCTGAGACTAGTTTTGAATCTGATATTCATGAAATGTGTCAGCTCTTGAACATTCCAATTTCATAATTGCAAATTAATTATAAAAGTGTTTTTTTTTTACTGAGGCGATTAAGTTTTAATTTCTTGCCTCCAGCTTTGATGTCAAATCAAAATTCGCATTACATTAAAAGTAAAAGCGGGAGTAGGTGATGCAATTCCATTAAATTGTTTATCATTTTTTTGCCTCACAACTTTCCTCAAACTGAAGGCTAAATCGAAGTGCAATGTTTGCAATATAGACATGACTAAGCGGAAGTCGTGGCACAGTAGTAAGCGGAAATAAGAACTAAACAACCAAGTAGTAGAAAAACTAGATCACAACCCACAAATTCTGAAAAATACATCAAAATAAGATCAAATGATAGTAACCTGGATTATACTACTGACAGTTATGGAACACGTTCCATTGAAAAATTTTCAATTCTGAGGTCAATAATTTTATTATTTCTAAACTATACTGTAAACTATTGTGGGTTAAAATAATATTTTTTTTTTCGAAAATAATAATTGACAATGTCTAACAAACAATAAACACTCGAATAATTAACAATGCTGCAAAAATTGTCAGCTTGTAACGATACAGTTACACCAAAGTAACCATATCGTTCTTTGGATCTTCAGAACCAGACTAATTCTCCAGTCTGAATAAGAACTGAATTTAGTCTGAATAAGAACAATCTAGAAGTTTTCTTGGTTTTTTGTTTCACGTTATAATATTATTATTCTATTTGTATGGTTCATTATATAATTATTCTTTTTCCTACTAGATTCAAGTAATGTTTTTGTTTCAAGTAATGTTAAAGCCTCTATTAATTTTTCAAACAAAGAAATTGATATTTGAAAATTATTTTTATTTTTATTTTTTATTTAATACATGGTATATCATATTATACACAGGGTATTTACCTAGTTTAACTTTTAAACGTTTTAGTGATTATATTCGATTTTTTTTTTAGTTTATTTAAGTTATTTAGTCGTGTACTTATCGTACGTACATATGAAGATTAATTTTGGTTAGAGCTCGTGAAATCGTTAATCACATAATCATTTACACTCACACACACACACACATATATATAACTATATGGCATAGGAAATAACTCTTGAAAAGGAAATTATTAGAAAGAAGAAATTTAATGTAATAATGATAAAATTTTTGTAAAAAAGTGTTAAAGAACACAAAAAGACAAATTCAAGTGCTATTAATTAAAAGATTAAATAATATCAGATAAACCCCGAAATCTTGCTAGTCACTGTTTGTTAATTAGTGATAAAGATTCCTAAAATAATATATCTCGAGAGTGTGTTTCTTCATTTGTTCTTCTAATCAGATAGGAAGTACTCTATACGTGGAGTGCTCAGGCAAATAGAATTGTAAAAATGGAATTTCTTTGTACGAATTGATTATAAATAGATCAAATTTCAGGATTTAAAGTTTATCTCTATATTAATGAGGACTAGCATACTCTTGGGAGTGCTAGACACCTAGGCCGCAATGATACCAGAACCTTTTTTTGGGGGGTGGGGGATAGATAGGTAGAAAAAAAAACATGTATAAAACACGGCCAAAAAAAAAAAAAAAAAAATAGTAGGAACTTTATTTAATTCATATTGTAACACTACTGTGAGTTTATATAATTTTTATTAGAAGAAAATTATAATTGACAATGTCAGAAAAATAATAAAATCTCAAATCATTAACGATATTACAGAAAGTAACTTCTTGTAAAGATACAGTAAAACAAAAGTAACCGTATGATTCGATCTTCAGAGCAAGATTTAAGACTCTACTGCATTGTTCCTTATATTTAGTCTGAATTAGAACATTCTGGAATGTTCTCGAAAAGCGTAGAAGATTCTGGAACAATCACGAACATGTACGAACGAACAGTTTGTTACATTTATAGACCAAGAAAAAGTCCAGAAATGTAACAAACAAAAATCACTTGATTTTGTTTCACGTTACAATACGTATAAATACTATTATACTATTTTTTTTTTCTTTCCATTACCTTAATTATATATACCCTGTGTCCCCAAACCATACGGCCAAATTTCAGGGATCGATAGAGGATCGAAAAACTAAGAAAAAAGTCCTTAGGCATATGCCTCCTTTTCGATAACATCACAAAAAACTAAAAATAGTTGTGCAAAAAGTGTATTTTAATTTTTTTTTTTAATAAAGTATTTAAATACCACTTCAAAAATAAAATTTCAGGGACTAATAAGTGAACCATTCCAAATAAACATGGGGGTTAGGCAAGGCGGCGGTCTGTCACCGATACTTTTTAATGTAGTGTTGGACAAAATTATGACAGTATTCTGGCAAAATGATGAGGCAGGTGCAGTAATGGGAACAAAGAGTGACAATGTGAAAGTAAAATGCCTGGCCTTTGCAGACGATCTAGCCCTACTATCAGAAACAAAAGAGGAAGCCATAAACCAGGTAAACACTCTGAAAGAAATATCCGAGAAAACGGGACTACAGATCTCTTACGATAAGACAGAAATTATGGCAACAGATCCCAACTTAAACGAGAAAATATTGGACACAAAATATGGGAAATTAAAAGTGACAAAAAAGTTTAAATATTTAGGCGAGCTAATATGTAGTAACAGAACGGATATGGCATCCATAGAAGAAAGAATAGCCAAACTGGAAAGAGTAAACTTCGCTACTAGAAATGTCTATAATAAGAAAAATTTGTCCTCAAATGCAAAAATAAGGCATTACTGTACAGTGATAAGACCTGTAATACTGTATGGTATAGAAACAGTCAGCCTTCCTAGCCATGAGAAAATTCTGAGGATTGAGAGGAAGATTCTGAGGAGGATTCATGGACCCAGGATAACGCAAGAAGGGTACAGACTAAAATCTAATAAAGAAATATACAAGAATGTGATAGATTTGGAAACTGTCATCAGGATCAGAAGACTGAAGTTCTATGGGCTCATGGTTAGAATAAGTAATGAGAGACAAAATAAAAAAAATTTTCGACAAAGTCTGCTCGACAAAGTATAAACGTAGGGGGTTATGTTAAGCAAATAAAAGAAGAATTGGACAGGCTAAAAATCTCAGATAAGGATTGCTTGGAGAGAGAACTTTTCAGGGAAAAACTGAAAGGGGTTGGTGTTCTTGTGGGTAAGAAGGAGAGACGAGGGAGAAAATGGACTGAGGAAGAGCGAAGGGAACATTCGAGGAGGATGAGGGAGTATTGGAGCAAAAGGAAGGCAGAGGGTGTGAAGAAACGGAAATGATATTCGCGTGGTCCTTGCTGGCCCTTTCGTGTTAAAAAAAAAAAAAAAAAAAAAAATTAAAAAGTATTTAAATTACAAAATTATACTGGCTTTTTGAGTAAGCATACTTTCCTAAGTAAGCATAATAATTTACGACGAGTAAATTTAGAAAAGATGAATATTCTCACGCTTCCTTTATCAATAAAACATCTAGGTTGAGTGTTTAAACTTAAAAAGAAAGCATTAAAATGTTGGCCATTGTACTATCATTTTAATTCGTTTTTGGGGGAATCCAGACTCGCATTCTCCGATGCGCAGCCTCCGGCTCCGATGGAAGCCGACCTGAGGCGGAGGGAGAGGATACTGCGGCACTTCAATACCAACCCTGGTACAAGCGTCCGGAGAGCTGCTTCAGTTCTTGGCATACCAAGGGTAACCAGCTCTAAGGTTTTATTATTAGAATTCACAAATTTCTTTTTAGTCTAGTGCTAATAGGGAATAATAGGTGCAAAATGATTTTGTTTAACTTGTGTTTTGCTAAAACAAATAGAATCGATCTTTTCCTCACCCGTGAAAAGGCGACACATAATGGCCGATGGGAAATACGCGGAAAAAATAAATTTATGCTTACCCACCCTAAATGTCGAAAGAAAATAAAGTGTTGTTTTAATAAATGAACTTGCACCGCCATCTGTTGGAAATTTGTAGAACTTTAAAATATCACACTCAACTGTAATATAATAAGCATTTCGTTTGTAATAAAGGAAATATTGAGGCCAATAATCGAGATAAAAACTATCCTATCTTTTAAGTTGGACAAAACTATACACATTGAGCCAAATTTCATCAAAATTGGTTGAGTAGTTTCTGAGTTTACCTCCGACAAACATCGGGACACGAGATTTTTATATATAGGAGTATAATGATGATATATATATATATATATATATATATATGCAATTTTTTTTTTATTTTATGTAATTTATCCAATCCTGCAAATACGAGAGTTAGCAGTTGTGAGGTGCTAGGCGTGCCTAACAACCTACCATTGCAATCGACCATGGGTTGATCCAGCCGATCGTATAGGAGGGGGCTGCAGTCCTAAAGGGGGGGGGGCTGCAGCCCCACAGCCCTTCATTTGGTTCTGCTAATCAGCTTTTTTACCTTTATGTTCCTTTCCCACAACTAAAATTCTACTTGTTCTGCACATTATTTGTTCTTTAACTTGCTTCCTTACATTAAATAAGGAAAGCCAAATTCTACCTTTAAATGACAAAAAATTTTCCAAAGGGAGGGGCTGCAGCCCCCACAGCCCCCCCCCCTGGATCCGCCAAAGCAATCGACACAACTAAAATTCTACTTGTTCTGCACATTATTTGTTCTTTAACTTGGTTCCTTACATTAAGGAAAGCCAAATTCTACCTTGAAATTACGAAAAAATTTCCAAAAGGAGGGGCTGCAGCCCACACAGCCCCCTCCCCCCCTGGATCCGCCAATGCAATCGACACAAGAGTTACATTATTTGCCGCTCATTTTTGTTATTCTTATCAACACGTCAGCGTCCTCTTGAGCTAAGCCTCATTCAGGTCTTTCAGATGCTCAGTCCTCTTTTCCTTCCTGACCAAGCACGATATTTGAGGGGTCCATGACCCCCTGTCTCAAAACCATGTGGCTGATAGCACCGCTTTTTGTTGAGATTATTACCTTGTATTAAGAAGTACTGCGATATACGTTATGTTTAGGGTTATAGGTTGTTATGTTTAGGGCATAGTAACAAAATAATTCCATTATTCTTATAAAATAAAAAAATAGAAATAGACAAAATATATAAAGGGTTCATTACCCCTATGACCCGCCTGGTTCCGCCCATGAGTGAAATGGGCTAGCTAGTCCAATGTGGACTTCCAACAGTAAATGAAGGACCTAGCAGAGGGAGATCGCTCTCTATCATAGCTTCGAGTCCTGTCTCCCTCATCAGCTTTCGCTTATAAAATTAAAAACAACGAATAAAAAATTATTCGATTGTGCCTAACTCTGTTTCAGAGTATATCCACATTCCAGAAGAGAGAATTTATTTTAGGCTATATGCCGATTATTTATTTAATGTATTTAAAAAGAGGATTAAAAATCTGGTGCGTGCGCGCAACACACAACTTTCACTTACCAACTTACTTAGATTAGAAATTGACGTGTTTTGCTAAATATCATTTCCCAAAGTCACACATTTTTCTACATTAATATCTTATTTTTGTTAATCGTTAAAGCCGTTTTTGAGTAAATAAAAAAAAACCCGTGAAAATGATACATAATTTATTAAGTAAAGTCCCCCCTCCCGTAGATAAATTTTGATGAAATTTTTAGTCATATCTCGGGCATATATATACATCAAATACCAAGTTTGATCAAAATTGTTAAAACCGTTTTTGAGTAAATAAAAAAAACACGTGAAAATGATACAAAATGTATTAAGTAAAGTCCCCCCTCCGGTAGATCAATTGTGATGAAATGTTGGTTATCACATCTTTGGCATATAAATACATCAAATACCAAGTTTGATCAAAATCGTTACAACCGTTTTTGAGTAAATAAAAAAAACATGTGAAAATGATACAAAATTTATTAAGTAAAGTCCCCCCTCCGGTAGATCAATTGTGATGAAATGTTGGTTATCACATCTTTGGCATATAAATACATCAAATACCAAGTTTGATCAAAATCGTTACAACCTTTTTTGAGTAAATAAAAAAAACATGTGAAAATGATACAAAATTTATTAAGTAAAGTCCCCCCTCCGGTTGATCAATTTTGATGAAATTTTTACAGTCATATTTCAGGCATATAAATAGATCAAATACTCAGTTTAATCAAAATCGTTAGAGCCGTTTTTGAGAAAATCGAAGAAAACATAAAAAGTTATTCAATAAAGTACCCCCTCCCTTTGAGCAAATTTGATGAAATTTTTGCTGTCACATCGCGGGCTTATACATACCCTAAATACCCAATTTCAGGTTCGCACGGTTTATAGTTTTTGAGCTAGTCTGTTCACACACACGCACACAGACACACACACACACAGACCATTTCGCGGGACTTGGTTATTTTGACTCAGGGGACCCCAAAACGTGTATTTCCGTTGAAAACCGGAAGTCGAAAATTTTCACGATCGCAATACTTCCACTTACTATATATTTCATATATAGGTAAGTGAAAGTAAAAATATGTACTAAAATATAATCATATTTCATTTTTGTATCTCATTCTTGTAAACGTTTATACATGTACCTACTGTACCTATTGGAAATAAAATAGAAATAAACGACTCTCCCATAACGTTACTGTAGAAGGGAAAAAAAATCTTGTATTTGTACTCGTAATATTAAAAGGCTCCATAATTGTATCTGAAGAATGAGGAAGTGTTATTTACCAACTTGTGACAATCCACTCGTTCCATGGCGAACGTTCAGAGGACGAAGATGGATAATCTGTTATCGAAGAGATAACAGTTGACAAAGGTCAAGTACAGTAATCTTATTTAGTACACAAAACTAAAAAAAAAAAAAAACTAAAAAAAAAAAAAAAAAAAAAAAAAATTTAATAGCAGTGAAAAGTGGGGGTAAAACCATGTGATTTTGTCTGTAGCATTGAAAAGAGTTCTAAGACTTATTGCTGGAACAGTTACTAACTGTTCTTGTTCATATCCTTGATTTTACGAAAATGTTCTAAGCTCTTTTAGAATATTCAATTTCAGACTAAATATACAGTGAGGCCAAAAAGTATTTGCACACATTAACTTTTTCTAATTGTAAGTCAGGAAATAGAGATAAAAAATTAAAATATTGTTTATTTGATTCAAAAATTAATAACTAAATATAATCTCTAATATATATTAAAAATGAAAAAAAAAAAATGTTACAATATCGTCAATAAACTTTAAAAACCGAAATAAAAAGTATTTGCACACCTCATTTTATCGGACATAATCTATTAAATAATAAGTTCTTTAATATTTGGTATGCCAAATAACTGCCTGAAGTCGTCTAGGCATAGAATGAACTATATTTTGAAGATACTCGGTACCCATTCCTGAATTAAAGCTGATTTCAACATTTCTTTTCCACTAATTTTATTTTTTCGCACTTTTACGTCCAAAATGTGCCAAATATTTTCGATTATATTTAAATCTGGACTTTGTGGAGGGGTATGCAACTCCCGGGGTGCGTTATAAAGAAGCCATTCTTTTGTTTTTCGAGCGGTATGTTTCGGATCGTTGTCCTGCTGAAACATAAAAGTGTCTTGAATCCCAAAATTTTGAGCACTTGCCAATAAATGGCTTCACAATAAATGGCCAATAAAATATTCACATAACCATAAGCAGTAGACTGGATTCATAGTCTTACTATTACAGCATAATGTATAATGATATATAATGAAGCATATGATTACTTTTGTGTAACTATATTGTTACAAATAGTTACTTTTTGGAAATGTGTTAATAATTTTATTTTTTAATTTTTGAGTTTTTATTTTTTGTTTGGTATTTCAAATTATAATTTTTTTCGAATTAAATGTATTAGAACCCACATTACAGTTACACTATTTAAATATAGTTGTCATATGTACATTATCAAATGAATGATAAAAATAAGCCGTGCACCGTAGCGAGGTAAATGAAAGGCATTCATAAAGCGATGATGCATTTATCCATTGCATGCATGTTATATATTTATAGTAAGAAGTAGTAACTTATTCATGGAATAATATTGTATTGTGAAACAGAAAAATAAAAACATATAATTGAAAAGAGTTCTAGTCCTGTTGTTGGAACAAACTGTTTTAGTACATGTTCGAGTACCTTCTTCGTTTGTCTAGAACGTTTTAGAATGTTCTGAATCAGGCTAAAAATAAGGAGCGACGACTGAAGAGTTGTGAAGATCAAATCATATGGTTACTCTTGTATTACTGTGATCATACTTATTGTAACCTTGTAAATTATTTGAGTTTTATTGCTTGCCAGGCATAATTGTTTTCATTAAATAAAAATTATTAAAAACCACATAAGTCTTACAATATCTATTATTAACACAATCTATATAAATAAAGATGAAATTATGTTTGTTTGTTCTTTATAGAAATCCATGCTGTTTGTCCTAAATTCTCCAAATTTCGCTCAGTGCATCTTTCATACCAGGTGCGAACACCTGTCCATATTCTCTCTGGGTATATTCTTTATTGTTACAAAATTCGTTATGATCTCGCTTTACATTAGTTTTTGAACATTTGGAAAATTTAGGAAAATGAAATTTTCCGGGTGAAACCGGGATATACAGCTAGTACAAAATAAAACGGAGTGGAGGGACAATGGAGATAAAAAATAAATATTTTCTACTCTTTAAGACACAATGCCACAGATAACATTTTCTTTAACTTTTTTATCTAAATAATATACATCCCATCATTCAGAATACAGCAAATTTAGGAAGAAATAACGAATTTGTAAGAATGATATCTGCTTAAATATGTGAGACTTTTTCCTTCTAATAGTCCTCATGACAGATAAATTTATAACCTTTTTTCAAGATTTACTTGATGATATGTTTTTATTTTAGTTTCATTCAACTGTTCCGTATCAAGGGATATTATTTGAAGAATGATTGTTTGTTTGACATTTTCATATTGTAATTTACTTAAATAAAAATGATTAAAACGCATATCTGAATTACAATAGTATATAACGAAGCGGTATGTAGTCATAACATTATTTTTTATTCTATCAGTTTTATGAAGATTAATTTCTCCTTAATTAAAATTAATCCTTAAATAGATAAAAGATAAAGTAGGGCTAGTTGAATCAAAATTCGTTAATGAATCAAAATTCGTTCCAACAGCATCATTAAAATTGGTGACAACGACTTCTGGGAATGCTAGATCAAAGGATTCCCCAGAGGATCTTTAAGAACAAGCCGGATGGGAAAAGAAATATTGGCTGGTAATGGAGAATATGGGAACGATTTTTTTTTTTTTTTTTTTTTTTTTTTTTTTGTGCATTTGGACCATTAATATTTAAAAAATTAAAATCATTAAACTTAAGCTTGATCTATAAAATACTAGCATTCCCCGTCGCGGCTTCGCCTGCGAGCCTTTAATATCAATTCTCTGATCATTATCTTGGTATTGATCTAATATAATATGTTAACTGATGTTAAGGAGATTTAGTAGAATCTGAGCTTCCGTTAGGTGGAATGTTGGAGGGGAAGCTGCCGGCTCGGTAGAAGAGAGGGAGACGCGCAATGGAGAGAGTTCACTAAAACCGCAGAAACAAAAAATGACTTACTCGTCGTGAACGCTTCATTTTTCGGCTGTAAAACATGGTTTTCGACGGCCAATAGGGGCTTTCGAGTTAAACTCGTATCAAATTCTTTAAAATGAGTCCAAATTAGATATATTTTCTCGAAGTTCGAAAATAGATGTCCGTTAGAGTTAAACGACAATTTCGCCATTTAAATCACTTAGGGGTTACATTTTTGAAATTCCTTTTTTAGTGGTTCCCTACATCGCTTTTAAACTCTAAATTCCGAACTTCAAGTTTCTATCATAAGTAGTTTTTGCTCTGCGTTGATTCTGTCAGTCAGGACAAAGCCTCTTATATGTATGGAGAAGAGATCAAAATAAACACGCACCATCCCGAATCATGGGAATCAAAGTGTGCATAATTTGATTACCACTAATATTTAAACAATCAGTAGACATATTTTATGTGAATGTCTATTTTAATACTATTGTAACGTTAAATCGATATTCAAATAAAAAACATATGGTTTAATATCTCAACAACATCTTATATATATATAGAGATTCTACTCACTTATAATGAGCAAAAATAAAAATGTTGGGCGACTTTTGACATGTGAAAGTCAGTACTACTGAAGTTTTCACACTAACTTATACGGATATACTAAGCTCCTTATACGAGATATGGCAACAGATGAAAGGCCCATGAATGTGATGAGGAGATTAAAAAGGCGTTGGATTAGAGACCTTCTTTAACCGTACTGAATAACTGAAAAAAACAGTGAAGAGGTACCGCTGGGTGCCATACTCCCCAATTCCTGACATGCCATTCTATGTCTAGCAGAATGGCCATAAAATCTTCTGATTGTCAATATGTTATTGACAGGCCCGAATCTGGAAATGGAGTAAAAAAAAGTTTATTATCATCAAACTTAATGACTAATGTCCAAATAATGAAGGATGTACTAGTAAAAAATGTACTAGTTATGTTTATAATACGATATTAATTATAATTATTATTAAAAAATAAATGTTTATATTTTTATAAGTATATGAATGTAAATACAATTAAATATACAAATAAATGAATTTACGTTAAATTTTCATTATTTCAATTTTCATCTATAAATTAAATAATAATAATAATAAGGCTGCCATGTCACCTGAAATCGAGTATCTGTTCTCTTGTCAGAGAATTAAATATTTAAATTGTATCGAAAGGAGAAAGTGACGTTCAGGTATTCTTTTTCGACAGTCAAAGTGTTAAAGATCTAATTATTTGGCCGAGGAGGCATTCTAGTGTGAGCCACCGGTGGCACACGCCGCACAGTGGTCCAACCTGGGAAAAAACCTCATAAATGAAAGTAGCCCAAACCTAATTTTTTCTTGGTTTTCGAGTACTTGAATAGTTGCAGAACAATGGAAAGAATATATTTTTTCAACTAGTTCAACATTAAAATGTGTGTGTACCAGTCAAATTGGACTTTTTAATGATTGGAAAAATCGTACTTTTCTACCAACATGAAAACAAATTTCTACTCTAAATAAGATTAACAATAAAATATTCCCAATACATCAGGAGTGTGTCATCTATATGTGCACTGTTATGGACTAAACATTTTTAAATAATATCAATAGTAAGAGAAGAAATTAATTTTCGAAATCGTTGCTGAAATAAGTATGATTTTTTGACTTTGTTGGTTTATAAAACGCTTGCGTTACGTTGCGTTACGGTCGCAATGGTTTAATATAATGTATATATAACTGTAGGTAGTAGAGGAACTGTGGTAAAATTTTCAGCGCCAACTTCGATCAACTTTGGGATTTATAAGGATTTAAACATTTTGTTACCGTGCGAGTGGCAAAGGCGGATGATCTTGGGGAGGAACTATTAGTTAAGAAAAATCCTCCTAAGGCCTCTAAGGGAGGGGGACTGACTTACAATTAAAATAAAATAAATCACACGTTATTTTCATTTTATTTTTAAAATACTAAAATAAAATAAAATTGTTTTAATTTTAATTCTAAAATACTAAAATAAAAAAAAGTATTTTATTTTGTATTTTAAATAATCAAATAAACTACAACTACAAATAGGTTGTTTGAAGTTGCACAGTTTCTTTATAGTGTATGGTGGTCCTTTGCACTAGAGCTCTCACCCCTGAAAATTAGGGTGGTACATTTATTTCACTTTGATGCTGTAATTGTTGCAAGTTTTTTAAAAATCCTTCACTAACCGCGCATATTCCAGGGATAAATGAAGAATTAATTATGAGATTAAAAACAGTACTAGATGTGAATTTGCTCTCTGTACTCGATTGATTCTGCAGCATTTCGCAAGTATGCAGCGGAAACGGCTGAGATGGCAGTTACTCGGTACCCCTGGTACTATCTCTCATCGTCCGTCCACAAAATTCTTTTCCATGGAGCAGACATGATTGAGTACGCAGCTCTTTTTATCGGTTCCCTGTCAGAAGAGACTCATGGAGAGTAGGAACAAAAATTATAAGCAGTACAGGAAACATCATTCCAGGAAGATATCTCAAGTCGCAACCAATGAAGATGTTTTCCACCAATTATTTGTAACAAGCAACCTATACATTACGGATTTAAGACCAGCATACAAGTATAAAAAGAAAAAAGAGCTAACCGAGGAAGCATACAATTTACTTAAACAAGATTAAATAATTATATCCTATTTGTATTATTGTACATACAAATTTTAAATAAAAAAAATTATCTATACAATTTTTTTCATTTTTATTTTACACATCAAATTTTAACTTGATGTGATGCTCTGCTTTCGTTGATATTGATTTCATTAGATTCGGCACCTCAAAAACCATATAAGATTATACCAAACACGAATTTTTTATATTTTTGACTTTTTGACCTCAAATTTGGACTTGATCTCGTGGTCCCATTGCACTGATTTTGATTTCATTAGATTCGGCACCTCAAAAAATCAATAGACGGGAGGTTCCATGCCGCTAACAAAGTTAATACAATAGATATTAGGTTTTTTCCCATTTTTAGCTTTTTTGGACAACTGTGCGCCGCCCGATGAGGCAGTCAAGTGTGAGCCAACGGTGGTACACGCCGGCTTGAAAGTGTTGAAGCAAAAAAAAGGTCTGTTAATACATAGGATGATGTCGGGAAGTTGTTTCATGGTAACCGATATTGTGACTTGTTCGCTTTTAACTTATTTCACTGTCTATCGATTCATGATAGATATGAATTTATAAAAAATAAATGATCTAAAAATCTACAGTTGTATGTGAGTGTACTGTAAAATACCTAGCCTATGAACACGTTTTCTTTGTGCAAAAAAACATTTTATTACTGTGGTAAATTAGTTTTAGATGCCCTATTTCATTCAGAAGAGTTTTATTGTTGTTGTTTTAAATTAGAGCTGATTGTTTATGATTTATTTTAAAGTACCCTCACTTTTCTATAGTATATTGTCTTTTTCTAATAACCTATTATATGAAACAATAAGGAAGGTTTGGAACAATACTGTAGCTATAAACATACGCCTTCAATAATCTTGTAAGAAAAAAAAATTGGTAGAAAATATCTCAAATACAATAATGTTAGTCCTTGGATGGGACCCGAGTTTTTTTTTCTCGATGGAGATAGAGATAATAGAGAAAGCCACTCTGCAGTAAGTGGCTTTTACTGAAGAAAGTTGGAAGAGTATAAGAACCGGTTGGATTGGTACCATACTCCCCCATTAGGACAAATTATATACATATGATTTATAGTTAGTTTTATTTCTAGCATAGCTTTTATTAATTTATAATAGGGATTTTCGATATGTTTTAAAATATTCTGCAAGAAAATTTTATCATTATGTTTCCAGCGTAAACTACTTAAATATTCTGTTAATTTATATATGTGTCCTAAATAAGGCGAAGGCGTTTGTTACTTTCTCAGCATACAATATGTCAGAATGTTTTTTTTTAATATAAGTGGCATTAGTAGAGTATAATTGAAGAAACGTGGAATGGATCACAGTGAGAGTAATTGCTATTAAACTAAAAAAGATATACTTAATTGTTCTTTTAACAGAATTTATTTTTTATTTTTGGTGGGAAAGGGAGAGAGAGAGATTAAAAGATCAAATTGGGTAGATTTCGAAATTGGCCTGGTGTGTTGGGATAGAAAACCCTTTAGTAAGGTACTGTAGACTCCTCGCTAAGCGGGTTTAATTAAAACACTTGTTTAATCGGCTCTGCGGATAAACCGGCGTTAGGGCTAAAATAAAATTGTAAAATCGAATAATTAGAAGGTTTGTTGGAACCCCAAATAGGACTTATTACTGTCATATAAAGATTGGTAGTTTAGAGCGTTTGTCCAGTAAGTGCTGTGGTAGACGTTTCTAGTCTTTTCAATCTTGTGTGGGGAAATCCAAAACGTTTGTCAAGTTGTCCTAAGTAGCTGATCTGTTCAACAGGAGATAGTGGAGAATTATTGAATGATTCAGTAGGGCAAGAGGTCGTAGGTTAAGATGGAGACCATACAATATAAAGTTATAATAATAAAATGATAGAAATTAAAATAATAAAATGATAAGGAAGCTCCAAAATAAGGCTTTTATATCTGGAATACCAGGAAATAACTTTTTTCATTGGGATGATATCTATATCGTTTATTAAGTGATTCCTTATATTAATGCTTTGAACCTGAAAGAAATAAGAATTGAAAAGAGATATTCAAATAGTTTTTTTCTCTTTGTGATTCAAATTCAAATCTTCGAAGGAATAATGTTTTGTTTTCGAATAAAAACCTTGTAATATTTCATATATTGTTTCCGAAATGTAAATTTAGAAGGACAAATTAAAAATTAACAAGTAGCGAAAAATGAAAATTAAATCAACTATTTACATATTAAATTAAAAAACACATTGGTTAATAATAATCATTTTTCAAAAGACTTAATACTGGGTAAAAAGTCAGAATTAATCGAAGGAGCAGTAATTTCACCTAAATAGTTGATTCCATTGTCCATTTTTAATATTCAAAATGTTCCCACATTCATAATTTAATTGAGCTTGAAAAAAATAGATTTATATTATAGCCAGAATCTAAAATGAACTGAAAGAATTTAGTATTTTAACAAAGTATTTTTTCATTAAGACCGACCTAAAAAATTAACTTGACCTTTAATCCATTTCATCTGTTATGCTAAAAACTTTCCTCGTTAATGAATTATTAAGAGGTTTTTTTATGAGTCAAGAAAATTACATGTAGTTTCCGATATCGGATGAATTGAAATAAGACAAAGGTATGGTTTCTTTTAAAGCTGAACAAAACATTTAAATTACCATCATCCAATGTAGTTTAAGTGAATAAAACAAAATGAAAATATTATGTCTATAAAGACGAATTGATATGACTATTTTTAATTTTTACTTTTAGTTATAACTTTCAATGATGTACCATTTGAATATGTCTCAATAGGAATTGGTCAAAAATATTTCGCAAAATTTGGCCCCACTTTCTGCTAAAAATGAAATATTTAATGTGATACTATGCTCCATTATATGCTATGCTGCTCAAGTTTGGGGATTTCAGAGGTATGATATATTAGAAAGGTTCCAGCGTTTTTTTTTTTTTTTTATTAAAAAACTGTTTTCACTACCCCAGGCTATATGGTTTATTTGGAGGCTGCCTTTGAGTTGCTAGCTACGTTTACTCTGCGGCTGCATTTCAAATATTGTCTAACGGTTCTGGAATTGCCACCAGATCGTCTCTCTACGGTTATCGCAGCAGAAGTAGTCAAACGCAACACTTTTTAGTTTGGTGCGATTTAGCGGGTTCGACAGCTTTCCAGTTTTCGATTGTAGCGGGAGCAGGTAGAGAATTTGCGGTCAGAAATATCACGCCATCATAAAGAGCAATGTGAACTGGAAGCTATGAGCTCCAATAAATTTTTTCCATTATAAGGAATTCGAACACAACATTAATTTATATAGATTCAGCTACGGTTGTTGGTGGGAGCTCACTGGGAGCAAGTTAAGATGGATGTTCAAACTTAGAGACGAACCGCTGTATATAAACTGAATTCCTTAGGGCGAATGTGAACTGTTTACTTTGCAAAATTCCCCAAAAAATGACCTGCTTCAATTCTTGGCCGAATGTTCAGCTCTCAATGAGATCCGTACGGAGTTTCTGGGTGCTAGCCCACTACAAAATACCTTTCTGAATTCACTTCTGAATTGATTATTTCCTGTTATCCCTCAGTTGGACATAGGGCCACTTTATAAAATTTCGCCACCTATCTCGATCTGGAGCAATCTCCATGAGGGGGGCACACGTATGACGACGTTGTCCCTGAGGGTTTCATTCAAGAGCCTCCCGGGGGATCTCTCCTCCTTAATGTGTGCCTAATCCATCACCATTTCCTAGTTCTAATTTCAGTTTCTATTTTCTTCTGTTTTGTATTTCTTAGTAGCTCTTCATTGGAGCTGTTAAAGCAAACATACATACATACTTTTGGCCAATTCAATATAACAAGTCTAACATTGATAATATATGCAGATATTTTTTCTTTATTTATTAAAATCATTTTTTTTTTTTTTTTTGGAATAAATGAAGAATTAAGATTTCTAGATTTGCATTGTCGTATTATCACAAACAAAAATAAAAACTTTTATTTAGCAATAAAAAATATTGCTTAGAAAAATGCATGATTCTCGAATGATCAAAAGCAGTTTAGGATGTGAAAAGCATATTGTACAAGGTAATCATTAATATTGTATTTTAGTTTACAAAATTTAGTTACTAGATTTCTTAATTAAATAAAAGGTGGTTTTACTAGAACAGTAATCGTTGTCATTTCTTACATTTTATTTCTTAACTTTTATGATACTATTGTTGGAACTTATCATAACTTTTCTTAATTTAGGATTGGTATTATCTTTTTACCATTGAAATTCTCTGCACATACCTTTGTACTATATTAAACCTATATATCTATAATCAAAACTACTTTGGAGTAACCTTTAAGGGATTTTCTAGTCCTTGCGTATCGATGAGGAAAACAGAGTACGTTTTCTTCAAAAGAGATATTGAACATATTGCCACATGTATTTTCGCATATAATGTTCAGGCCCCGCTTTGCATACACACAAAGGAGTTTCCTTATCATGAATTTCATTTCATATTCATCTTACGATATGAAGATCTGGTCCTCTGCAAACTGAAGAATAAGGATGACATCAACATCAAATTCAAGGCCGACCGTTCGGCACCTCTTTTCTTTCATAACGAATTTTCCTCATACCAAAACTGCATCCGTACGAAAACACGATATATTCACGTGAGATATGGCCGTTCCAACAGCTGTGTAGCGTGCATATTCACACCTGCCAATTGGCACGCGGACACAGGATATTGTCCTCTATTACATTCGCAATTCGAGTGTGAATAATGTAAGCTCACGTCGTCATATCGATCCTAGCTTGGCTCATAGTTCGCTTAGTGCATTGGTTTGTTAGATAGATTGTAGGCTTTGTAACAGACATTTATTCACATATTAGTAATGTTTCTCAAGTAGTATACTACATGTAGAGGTAAAACGATCATTAGATGATTTAAATTTTCATTGTTACACTTTTTTTTTTCTTCTTTTTCTACCCTTAAGGGTCATTGGCATTGTGCTCTATTAAACTATGTTATAATACGATGTTTCTTTTAAGTACTGCAATACGGTAACTATTTTTATATCGTTGTCTTTTATCAATTCTGCAAGTGTCTTATCCATATTATGTTTGTTCCGGAGATCATTGTACTGAGGTAAATCTAATATAATGTGCTTTACCGTCAGTGCAACATTGTTACATTTTTGGCATGTTGGTGCCTCCAGACCTCTGAGAAGGTAGCCATGGGTGTGGTAACCCAGGTTTGGGAAGGTAACCATCCCTAACCAACTGGCAGTGCCCGATCCGAAGGCGGCACAATATCATTTCTTCTCTACGTTTCGTCCTTCCGTCGTACTTAAACTTTCCGTCCATTTTTTGCAATCTTGTTTTATTTCGGCTAATTTTTACAGTTTGTTGTTTGCGATTCTCATTTTTCTGTGTCTATCTAATATGTGTATAAGTTATAAAAGATATTATATTCAGAGTTTGACCATGTAATATGTTTTACAACTGCTAAGCTTTCACCCATCATGCTAAGGCTTCTTCTGGGCTGATACAAAAATGAGGGCTAATACCTCAACAATTAGGTCTATGTATGCGGTAGTAATTTTAATGTTTAAAAAAAAGTGATAAATAATCTTTAAAAACTGTAACCTATTACATTTGTAATGGACAAGTGAATGAAATAATTGACCATGCCACCAAAAAATGAGAAGAAAGTATGAAATAGGAGAATATTCCCTTGAAGATGGACGAAATTGTTGGCGTTAGACCATTTTAATACGTAATGTTTAAATAAAAGATATTATTGGAAGATTGACATTCACCAATCTATATATAAGAAATATCATGACCCTTTATGTAGTTTTGCTTATATGGTAAGATCCAGTATAAAAAAGGAAAAAAAAATGGTGTACCGAGAACACCTTTATCTTGATCATGTTTGATGTTTACAAACAGTAATTTTTTATTTTTTTTTAATTTATTTATTTTTTATCATTTGACGGATTCCGTCTATTTCCTTGTTTTAAAACAAAGATTTTCGTATCGTATCGGAGTGGTGGGGTTCGTCATAAATTTATGATTTTCTCGGAGCGGTCGGTCGATCGATCCCGGCGTGTAAGTAAATAGACCCTTTAGAGAAAAATCACCAGTCCCTAGGGATCCAACAAATAAAATAATATTTAATACAACTATCTAATTTATATTATATAAATAAATAAGAAAAATAAAACGATACATCGCCTTTGGAAAAAGTATTTCCAATTCGCTTTGGAGTGTTTTTATTATCATTAGGAAAAAATTTAAAGGAGTTTTGATTCCCTAAGGAAAGAAGAAAAAATTATGGGAATCGAGACATTAGTTACCAATTCACTGCCTGTCAGTCATTTTTTTCATATTTTTTTTTTTTTTTGGGGGGGGGGGGGGGTGGTATGTAGGTAGGTAGGTCGGTACGATGCGGTGAGCTAGTTTCTCGAATTGAAATCTAATCAAGTACCATGGTGCTATGTTCTCCAATCGCATTATACAGCATGTAGACAAGCACAAAGCAATGTGCTAAATGATAGCAGGGTCAAAGATAATAAATCGTTGCCGGTTATTTTGCTCCGATATTTAGAAGAGAACTGATAAGACTGCAGTATTGATAAGAGGGTCTAGACTCGGAATGCGCTCTCTCGTTAGGAGTAGAAAATCAGATTAGCTCCGCCTGCGTCACTTGGGGAAGCCATAATTCATTTTTCTCGTCACGTGTTAAACAAGTCTCCATTCTAGAGCACCGAGTACGAGATGAATGTGTAAAATAAAGAAGGCCTTGAAAACCGAATCAACAGATGATGAATTATTAAAATTTAATTTATAAGGATTCATTTTATCACTAGAACTTAGCAATAAGTAACTCAGTTATTAACTGTATCATTTATGTATCGATCTATAAACCCTAAGCCCCTCATGCCATACCATATCCTACAACAGGGCTAAACTTGACACTGAGGGCATGGGCTTCACCAGCACCAAATTATTGGTGAGGGGTAAGGTAAATTTTAAGAGGCTTAAAATTGAAATAATGTAAAACGCGGGAACCAAAAAACTTAATACAAAAACGTTGATAAAAGCTGGTCAAGAACTTGGGTTGGTAATAAATACGGATAAAGGTCTGGCCACACATAACCTCATCGCAACACGGGTGTGTATCGGGTCTGATTCAAATACGAACGATAGATAGTAACCTGTCGGTTGAGCCGGTGTCGAACATATGTAACCAGACCTTAAGACAAAATATATGATCAGCCGTAGAGGAGGTGATGATTTAGCTGATATTAATGTAGAAGTGAATACGTTTGAATGCTTAGAGAAATTTAGATATTTATGGGCGATGGTCACTAGAAAAAAACGAAATCGATGAAGAAATTAACGCTAGATTAAAAGCTCATAATGCTTGCTACTTTTCAGTTGTGAAATTTCTCAGCTCGCGCCTTCTGTCCTGAAACTTAAAGATTAGGATTTACAAATCTATTATTCTCCCATCGGTCCTTTACGGATGCGGAAAGTGGCCACTGACATTGAGGGATGAACAATGTGCTTAGGGTTTTTGAAAATAAAGTACCTACTGCGTAGAATATTTGGACCGAAGAGGGTGAACTTACCTGAGAATTTAGACGCTTACACATCGCCGAACTGTACCTGGTGCATATAATTGACGTGATATCAGCAAAACGAATAAAAGAGCGGGTAAAATTGCGGAGCTTAGTTGTGAACGAATTCCGAAAAAATTAACCCTTTGCAATCGAGGTCTCCGAAGCGGAGCCATTTAAAATTTGTCTTCAAACTCAAGGGCTTTGCTATGGAGACAATGCAAATAATTTTCAGTTTTTTAACATATAAGGACATAAACAAATGGTAAAAATTATTTATAGGATATTTCGCTTTTGGTGATAAATGACGGTCGCGGCTCGCGGTGTTTTTCGTTATTTTTATTTTACGTTAATCTTTTAACATCGGCTATATTTTGTGGTTTTAATTCATCTTTTATTTCCTCAATTGTACAAAAACTTAATTCGGGGTACCAAATAATTCCTTCACTTTGATTTAGTTCCCAATGTGCTTCTACTTTAACCGGAAAGTTATTAAGTAGATTTTCTCATTTTAGGAGCTTTTCTGATTGGATATCAGAAACTTCAACTAATAGCGTCCCATCTCTATCATTTTAACTGTTTTTACTTCTCCAATTAGGTGTTTTATGTTTTTATATATAATAGTGATAATAATAAAATTATTTAAAAAAATATAAAATTTAAAAAAATTAATTTTTTTGTAACTGTGTTCTTGAAGCTTCACAAATACATACAACCTAAATTTCAAGGAGGAATTACAATTCCTTACTTGGTTCTAAAATTTTACTGTGTAACATAACGTTTTCAGGGTGTAGGTGCCGAGTGCAAAGGGTTAATGCGCGGTGCAGAATGGGGAGAGTCCAAGGGGACGTTTTAGACCGAGGTCAGAGGAATGTGTCAAGGCAGTTTCTGCCGAAGTTGGTTCTGTATCGCGGTCGGTGGATAGATGAAATGAAATGAAATGAAAAATAATTTTATTATCCTGGGACTGATGTCCCTTTAGAATAAATTTTACATCCATAACATAGAGATCTAGCCAGTGTGGCCTTATGTGAATGATATTAAATATTTACAAGTATAGTTTACAAATAATATTTACAGAAAGAAAAAATAAATAAAATAAGACAGAAACAAAAAATAAATAAGATAAGACAGAAACAAAAAATAAATAAAATAAGACAGAAACAAAAAGTGCATTCCTTCATGAAAATAATCTTTAAGACAACGGAATATAATAAAACGGCCTGAGTACATCGATAAGATATTTTCTAATAGAAATCATGCTAAAAAGAGTTGCTTCCAAAGCTCTATTATGTCCCTTCAGTGATCAGTAGTTGGTTTGGGAGTTGAATAGGAAATCGAAGAGGAGGGATTTGAAAGTGGATGCAGATGAAGCGTGTCGGATATTAGAGGGGATAGTGTTCCAGAGGGATACGGCTTGCATTATGAAGGATTTTTCATAAGTTTCAGTTCGATGAGGAGGAGGGTAAAGATCGGAGGTACGGGACCTGGTTGGGCGGGATTGAATGGAAGATTTGAATTGCAGATTCTGTAGGATGTAGGAGGGTTGTTGAGCTCTGATGGCCTGGTATAAGAAGGAAGCCAGTATGTACCGACGACGGTAGGAGGGGTAGAGCCACTTTAACTCGGCGTAGTACTGGGTTATATGCGTATCTCTTGGGATCCCAAAGACAAAACGTATTGTGCAATTCATTAGGCGTTTAAGTTTGGCTTCGAGTTCCCCGGACAGTCCGCCGTACACCATACAGCCTTAGTCAAAGTGGGGAAAGATGAGAGAAGAGACTAGGAGTTGGCGGGTTTTGAATGGAAGAAGATATTGTAGACGGTTGAACTGTTTTAGGGTAGAGACAGTACGACGGGAAATTTGTGAGATGTGGGGTTTCCATGAGAGGGATTGATCAAAGGTAACGCCTAGGTTTTTAACGGAATTGTGGAATGAGATAGAGGTGTTGTTCAGCACTAGGTTTGGAGCAAGAGGGGTTGATTTGAGGAGAGAGGGAGATCCAATCAAGTGTGCAATAGATGTGTGCAGGGAGCATGTTCTGGTGTCGGCATCGTACCTTCGGGTTCGTTAAGCCTTCATTTTTATTAATATTATAAAAGTTGAAATACTAACGCCTAAAACCGACTGTTTGGACTCCTCCTCCAACAATGTCAATGTATTTTAAAAGTATTTGGTCTCTTAAAACTAGTCGATATGTCTTAGTTACAGTGTAGGTGTAATTTTCCCCATGAAAATTTGAGGAAGGGGGGGCACGTCCCCCCTGTACCACCGGCGGTGGAAATCTACATGAAAGTGGGAATCTATAAGGTGGGTACCTACATCTTTAAATAGGCTCGCGGTGAAAGCTAGCGGTTTAGAGAGATCTAGGCTTAAATTATTTTCTTGCATAATCCTGAAGTAGTTACATTCCTCCTCGACCTATAGAAATACGGTTAATGTGTGATAGTGGTGGTTCAGGAAATATTACATGAAATAAGGCTGATAGTGTATGAAAGCTGGAGGAAATCAATTGACTTGAATAAATCTTAGGTACGGGCTTAAAACCTTACTGTATCTGTATGTAACAATAGACTTATAAGCATGATAAATATAAAGGTATATTGTATTCGGCCAATATAGCTTGGAAATAAATTATTTCTTTTCTACTAATATTAAGTTTTAGGGATATTATGGAGAAAAATAAAGGAATTAATTTTGATGATAAGTTCGGAATTTTTCATTATAGGATAAATAAAATGAAGCGAAAAGTACTTGAGGACTAATAAACAGTTAATCTATTCAGTTTTATGAAAATTTTCCCTCCAAAAAAGAACAATGTCACTGTGTGGCATTGAATTTGGAACGTGTTGAATTTTGTATATCTCACTCTGCACGTCTAATTAGAATCTAAAAGAGGTCATTTGTGAAGCAATGTGGTTGCCATAACAACTTATGTATTACAAAGCTCTCACGATCCAAGATAAAACTATTCAACTATTTTCGATGAAAATAGGTACGTTTAATATTTCGATTGTATGTAAATATTTTTACTTTCACTTACCTATATATGAAATATATAGCAAGAGGAAGTATTGCGATCGTGAAAAATTTCGACTTCCGGTTTTCAACGGAAATATACCTTTTGGGTTCCCTGAGTCCAAAGTCCCACAAAATGGTCTGTGTGTGTGTGAACAGACTTGATCAAAAACTATATAAAAAGTCGATATGGCTGTTATTTCGCTAAACAGCAACGTTCTGTGAAAGTTTAAAACTTCTCCATCCGCTGCTTTTCGTGTTTTGATATAACAAACATCCTTGCATTTTTGTTAATAATTCTGAGCTTTAAAGTTTATTCAGGGCCATTAGATAGCAATAAACCTAATCACTAGAATGTTAATAGACTCACTTTCTTCTTCGGTGAGTTGATTCGTTTCAGGTAACTTCCAACCCGAAAATTCATGTTGTATACCTAATTATGTTAATGTAACGCTTCTGTGGATTAAAGAATATTTATTGAACAAAAATATACAATTATCAAAGTTTTTATTTTATTTAATTTAAATATTCGAGAAGTTTACAAAAATGATAACGGTATAGGATCACTACTATATGACTTGAGCTTCACAGTCAAGACACAGACCTGGACTAACTTGTTGAGCCACTCGCTCCTTATATATAATCGTAAATGGTCAGGTCTGAAATGTTCCAGAACAAGGTGGACAGTTCCACGTCAGCGTGGACTAGCCTCGAAAGGTCTAGACAAGTTCCAACCGCTTATTTTGTTCCAACAAACGTTCTAGGATTTGAAATCATGTTTTTTTTTTACTTTTACTTACCTATATATGAAATATATAGTAAGGAAAGTATTGCGATCGTGAAAAATTTCGTGAAAAAAACTAGCTCAAAAACTATAAATCGCAGAGACCTGAAATTGGGTATTTGGTGTATGTATATGCCCGCGGTGTGACAGCAAAAATTTCATCAAAATTGGCAAAACGGAGGGGGTACTTTATTTAAAGAATTTTGTCTATTTTTTAAGTTTTTCTCGATTTTCTCAAAAACTGCTCTAACGATTTTGATTAAACTCGGTATTTGGTGTATGTATATGGTGAAAATTGGAATTTCCGTTAGTGAATGCTTTGGTATATATGTACAGTAGGGTTCCGATTAAGTGAGGTCCGGTCAGCCGAGGTCTCGATTAACCGAGGTTCCAAGTCTGAGGGTGGGCATATGTACGTTTATGAGTGAATGTTCATTTAAACAAACTACAATAAAAGATTTATTTAAAAACAATAGTTTCATAATTTCTGTTATTATTCATTATTATTACTAAATATTTATTAGTTTTTTAAGCATATATGTAGTTTTTATTTAAAAATAACCTACATTTTCAGTTGGTACTGTTATGGTTCCGATTAACCGTTTATTTCGATTAACCGAGGTAACCTTTGTCCACATCGCCTCGGTTAAACGGAACTCTACTGTGTAATATATCGTTGGAAAGCTGAGAATCTCAGAAAGAATTATACTCGGGACCCCCCTGTTATTATCCCAGTTTCACTATCTTATTATACATTTAAAAAACCTCTTTTCGAAAATTTCTAATTTCCTTAATTTAAGAAACTTCCGTGAGATGCTTCACAGGAATCGAGGTTCATATTCAATTTTATGAAATTTTTTTCCGTTGTCCGAATCCGAAGCAATATTTAGTATTCTTACTAGGCCATTGCAAGGTATTTAAAAACAGCGAGGCTCGGGGGGAATCGATTGGGAATTATATCGGAAGAATTATATCACCCCAAGAATGGGGTGATATCGAACTAAGAAAAAGGCAGTCAAATATTAAAATGAAGACATCATCGATAAGATGTCTCGAAAAAACTTAGCCCAGTGGCCCAGATTTTATTCTCACTTATCTCAATAGAACTTGTCGAAATTATTTCGCTTGACTTGTCTTAAATCGGAGAAGAATAATTTTTATGTAATCAATAAAGAATAAAGATTTATTAAAAAAAAAAAACAAAAAAAAAACAAATGAAAGCAAAAGAAAGAAATTAGCATTGCAAGGCTTAGTTTTGATATTCAATGTTTTCCAGGGAAGTTTTTGAAATGTAATTTTACTTAAGAACTAATATATACACTGCTTGTGGGCCTGAGTGAATAATTCGCATTAAACATTAGTTTGTAATAAAATAGTAATATAAAATGATAATAAGCAATAACATGATATTTTGGTTTATTGGAGTAGTTCGTAAAAAATAATAGAGTAAGAAAATTTTCCTCTGAGTTTTTCCTCTGACGCAAATGGGAAAACTCATCTCGGGAACGATTGGAACTATCGAAATTGAGTTTATTTCAATGTTTGTCGATTCTACAAGAAAAGATAAACTAAGTTTAAAGATAAATTATGTTATTTTTTCTATAATAATTCAGGCAACTAAAGAACAGATAATTTAAAAAAATATTGGTCTAAATTTTAAGTTAATTTAGCTTATTCTAATTTGATTTAAATTAATTTTAATTCAATTACATATTTTTACAATAATATTAAAAACGTTTTCAATTTTTCGACTATCATATCCTCAAGACCAATTTATTTTTACTTTATTTAGAAAATTGGAATTTAAATGGGTCTTTTTTATTACTTTGACTTACCTATATATGAAATATATAGTAAGTGGAATTATTGCGATCGTGAAAAATTTCCACTTCCGGTTTTCAACGGAAATACACGTTTTGGGACCCCCTGAGTCGAAATAACCAAGTCCCGCGAAATGGTCTGTGTGTGTGTGAACAGACTAGCTCAAACACTATAAACCGTGGGAATCTGAAATTAGGTATTTAGTGTAGATATATTCCCGCGATGTGACAGCAAAAATTTCATCAAAATTGCCCTCAGGAAGGGGGTACTTTATTTAATAACTTTTTACGTTTTTTTCGATTTTCTCAAAAACGGCTCTAACGATTTTGATTAAACTGAGTATTTGATGTATTAATATGCCTCAGATATGACTGTAAAAATTTCATCAAAATTGATTAACGGAGGGGGGACTTTACTTAATAAATTTCGTATCATTTTCACGTGTTTTTTTTATTTACTCAAAAAAGGCTTTAACGATATTGATTAAACTGGGTATATGTGTATATGCCAAAGATGTGATAGCCAACATTTCATCAAAATTGGTCAAAGGGAGGGGGCACTTCATTTCATAATTTTTTTCCAATTTTTACCTTTTTTTCGATGATCTCAAAAACGGCTTTAACAATTTTTATCAAAGTCGTCTAATGAAAATTAGGTGTTCTTTAATATCAGGTAAGCTTTATCATTATTAAAATGTTCTGAGAGGGCATAAATGGGAAAGGGGCATTTTTGGTTTTCTTATAAGGTACCTTTGTTTTTGTTTACATGAAGAAATTAACTGTCTTTCACTACACCTAAAAATAAGAAATGGCTAAATATGAGATATGATAAAAATAAAGAAAACATATAGGGGAGAAAAAAAGAAAAATATTCAGTCAACTCATAAAACTCGTTGAGCCCACGCATGCGGAGTACGCCTTTAATGATAGACCATTGTTCATAATTAAAGCCGTTCTGATCATTTGAGAAGTGGCAATTAACAAAACGCATTAATTTCTAATCTAAGTAAGTTGGTAAGTGAAAGTTGTGTGTTGCGAGCACGCACCAGATTTTTTTTAATTTATTTTAGAAAACATAATTCTTTTTATAATGGCTTTTATTTTCGCAGACGGCAAGAAATTTATACCGATTTAGGAATTAGTTTTGAGAAAATAACAATTTTAGACCGGAGCTCAGCTGAGCTTTTTTTTTTTTTTTTTTGTAATATCACGCAAATTAACTTTCTTTGGCTAGTTTTTCTCAATAGTTATATTAAATTTCCTTTTATCATATTTTAAAAATTGCAGGTGATTAATATATTTCCCCTTTTTACTAATACATGAACTAAAAATATCACGTTTTTCTTGGTTTCATCTATAAAAATAAAACCAAAGTGAGTCAAAATTTTGATGCATAGAAATCGAGGAATTACCTGATAATGTTTGTTGACTTCTGAAACTCTGTGTCACAAAAATAAATGAAATGAAAAAAAAAAAAAAATAACCAACAAAAACTATATACTCTAACTAATACAGAATACAATAGCCCATGAAATAAAATAGCCCACAGTAAAAATAACAAAATCAATTTTGATCAAGGTTTTTTCCGCGTTTATAAGTCGCTAATCGTTCAACCATCCGATTTCTTGATGCCAAGCATATAATGGTTTTTTTCTTTTT
Source organism: Aelia acuminata (assembly GCA_911387785.2). Taxonomy (NCBI): domain Eukaryota; kingdom Metazoa; phylum Arthropoda; class Insecta; order Hemiptera; family Pentatomidae; genus Aelia; species Aelia acuminata. The sequence goes on along the minus strand of OU426978.1, from coordinate 28,474,266 downwards.
GTTGAATGGTCATTTTTTCATTGCATACTAAAGTTCCTCGACCACGCATATTATGTGGAAATGACTGTAAATAGTCGTGGCCAGTTGTCAGATGAAAGTCTTACTCCTTATTTTTAATCTGTAATTATGAATCATAAAAAAATAAAGCCATAATTGTAAAAGATACCTTCTCAACTCGTATGTGATTTCATTACAATTAAATGAATACTCAAAAAGTTGAATTTCTTTACAAATTCGGGACTTTAAAACTAAGAAATCCTAAGTTTTAGGCTATTATCAGAATGTTGGAGTTTTGGGAGCAAATAACTCTGCGTGACGGCTCACCTATTGAAATTTATTAACTATTGAAGAATATTCAGCATAAAGAAAAAAATCTAAGACAAATAATACATCAAAAATTTCTGTTTCAATATGTTTTCTGTTTATTTTCTAAAATACACCTCCTTTATACGAGAGTACATTAGAAAAAAGTTTTCGTATTTTAAAAACAAAATATAAATTATCGCATGAATAAGTTCCTTTCAAACCCGATTGCTTTATAATATTTTAGAACAATTATCTTAGCCTTAAGTAGTTATTTCATATCCACATTTAACTTTTAATATCTTTTTATGCCAGAATTTCTTACATTAAATTCAAAATAACTATGTAATCCACTTTTTATATTACGAAACCGTCTTGAGAACGCCGTTTGATTGGGCTACTATGTTAAAATTAAAAAGTGAATGATACAAATTTAGTTCACAATCATTCATGAATTATGCCTACCATTGTATTGTAATGATATGGCCATTCATATTTACCAGAGGAAGTGCCTTATTTGGGATTTCTCCTGAGTGAGAGTGAGAGATGAAAACTCCACAACAGACCATGGGCGGATCCAGCCTGTTGTAAAGGGGGACTGAAGTCCCAAAGGGGGGGATTGCAGCCCCATAGCCCTTTCCCTGAATCTGTCAAAGCTTTTTTACCTTTTTAAGCTCTTGTATTTCTAGTCTAGTGTCTAGGTTCTATGTTAGTGTTCTGTCTAACAGGAATCCAAGGTACCGGACCGTGTCTAAAGTAAGGGAATTGAACAGAGTTGAAATATACTGGTGGGCAGCATATTCATCAAAGGGTGAATGTATAGTGCTTGCAATTCAATTCGTTTACTTTGATGCACCAATTGTTACACCATTGTTCAATAAGGGAGGGATGCCGTTATAGCCATCGCCTTGTGGAACACCAGCCTCTACTTGATAAAAATTAGGAAATTCAGTACGACAGTGAACTCGGAAGGACTGGTCTGAGAGGTAGGATTGGAGGAATACATGTAAAGACTGGGGTAAAATGTATTTAAGCTTGCGCTATGTCCAGAAATGCGCCAGAGCAATATTACTTGCTTTCTAGTAGCAGAAATGTGGTCAACAACTTGGAGCCCTTATAAGACAGTGAAATCCGAATTGATTAGTTCGGAGGTCTGGGGTCTTAAAGGTTAGGATTGGGATCATTGGTTTGTTGGATGTCAAATTATTGAAAAGCTTGCCTGGTTTTAGGAAAAGGATTATGGTGAAATGTTTCCACAGTATTAGGAAGTGGGTGTCTTACGGCACAACTGTCAACCAATGTAAGAAATAGGATCGCTTGGGGAAGAAGTAAAAAAATTGAGATCCAGAAATAGAATTAAATATATTTAAACAATGGTAGTTGCATTCTGTATGCCTAGTATGTTTAGCTTGTCAAAATGACTATCATGATACCAGTGGCAGAATGTATATCCATACTCCTCCCCCATTTCTCTGAAGACTTAAATCTCATTCCTCTGAACAAGAAGATTTCTTGGTCTCTTCTCTCCACCTAAGATTCATCTAACTTCTCTCCTACTTTAACTGGACCGTAGATTAGGAATAGAATTTTCCTCTCAAAAGAAAGGGATCTCTCATCCTATAATGAATTTATATCCTTAAAACAGTACATAATGCACTAACATTTCTGCACACTTAATACATAAGGTCATCTTCAGTAACCCTACCAAGGGAGTAAGAGTCAGAATAATCAAAAAACAATCAACTAGCGATCAGATGGTTGCCCTCTTAATATTTTTGAAAAACTAAAAAAAAAAAAACTAAAAGAGGGCAGACTGCCTAACAACCACATGCTTTTAGATTTTAGGCAAGGTTAAGGTCTTTACCTAAACATCAAATTTTATTCTGCCAAGCAGTTTCTTATTCATCTGTTGGATATATTTTTAACATTATTTCATTTTATTTATTAGGTTTCATAAAAGCCATTTCAAAATAACATATTTTTTATTTAATTCTTACTGTCCGCAGTTAATCTAATTATCAAGTTTAAGTATTCCTCCTGTTATGTATATAATTTATATTTTCTCTGTTACTAATAAATAACTTAATGTTACTCATACACTTGTTTGCTTTTTAGCCCTGATGAAGACCCACACATTTGAGTCGAAACATAGATTGTTAAAATAAACAAAAAGTTTGTAACTGGAATTTCTATTATTAATAATACCAGAGAATAAAATAAAAATAAAACAGTGGACCATTTCCAACTTCTGTAATGATTGCTATCAAGTTGAAAAATAAGGTAAGTTTTTCTTTTTTTATTTCACATATTACTTGATGCCCAAATGAGACTTGAATATATAAGTTATAATATAGGAAAATATTATGATTTTAACAAACATGAACATCTAAGATCCATTTTAAACAAAAAATATGAATGTATATACTTATGTATATATACAAAAACATTTCAAGTATAATGTAAAGAAAAGATCACCAACATTGTTATTTTGATAAGGATTATCTGGACACCAACAAACTGATATCCGCAACGTTAATAACTTAACACACTGATAAGGCCTTGTGACATTTATATTTAATAAAATTGACATACCTTTCACTAATACATTTAAATAATTCATAAAACTAAATCTAATAATAACAAATAAAATAGGGAGCATGTTTTATTAACTTTGGAATCTCGGCTCCTGGGAGTGACCTATTTCGACACATTACGTATCCGTGATTTTGGGGAACTCCCATTGTGTCCTTTACAGTAAAAAGGGGGCTTGATTAGCTTTAATTAATCCTGGCTGTTGACTTCTACTCACTCAAAAGGGTTGATAAAACCCAAAGGGGTCCTTTTCAGTTGAAATCGGAGACACAATAAACGGCAATAACCAGAAGATAGACTTACAAATTTCTAAGACAAATACAGAGTAACAACAAAATCAAGTGAATTGAGAGCAATATACACATTTCGATAAGAGAATTTATTAATTATATTTAAGAGAAATTCGACATATCTTATTATTATACTATTTCAACTACCTATCATGTTTATGAACAAGAAAATAAATTTTTTGTGATATTAAAGAATATTATCATGCTTTGACAAGCAAAAGTTTAAAATATTTTTATATTTATAATAATATACTGCTAACACTTGCCTTTAAGCTAAATTATAATCTTGAGAAACAGAAATTAATTACTTTTAAGCAATATGATTAATTGTAGTACAGTAATGATTCCATGTAGCATTCATTATATAAATCATTACAACAGTCGTTAGTTGAAATCATTAAAACTTGGCTTTTCACATTCCTTTTGCAGTCTAAATGAAACATATTTATTATCTTACCATATTATTTAGTATGTTGATAAAAAATATAATTGATTTCGCATGTGTATTAAATATTCCATTATATTTTTAATAAGTACAATACATTTTTAGGAAAATGGACACCAAAGTCTTTTAACTTAAGTATGAGACACAATAGCAGTATGTAGCCAAGAAAACCAGTAATAAATGCTAACCCCCCCCACCCAAAAAAAAAAAAAAAAATTAAAATAAAACTGAACTAGTTGTGAAAGAGAAATATGTATTTTTTAAATAAAATTTAAATTAAAAAGCATGTCTTTGAAAATGACTCTAGATAGGCAAATTTTCAGTAATGAAAACAATCTTTGTAGACTTGTAAGGGACCATTGGCCTTGAGCATGTTTTGAAACCATAATAGACTAGTTGAAGGAATGATTTTTTATAAAAGTATATTTTCATAGAATAGCTATATTCTTATTTAACAAGTGATTATTAATGGAAAAAATGTTCAAAAAAGTCGTTCTAGACTTATACCTGTTCATACACACCTTAGCATTAAAAAATAAATCTGGCGCGATGCGCGCAACACACAACTTTCACTTACCAACTTACTTAGATTGGAAATTCCCATGTTTTGTTAAATTCCATTCCTCAAAGTCACACATTTTCCCACATTCATTCACTTATTTTTGTTTCTATTTGCTCTCTAAAGTACACTAAAATTTATTATTATTAAAAGTTTTTACTTGTGATAATTCGGCAATGCAAGCACAATCCTCCAAGTCATCTAATTTTATAATTCTCTATGTAGTTGTTGAAAACTTTTTTTAGTTACCGTGAAACAAATAATTTCCATTGAATGAACAGAATGTTTTTAATTATAAACATCGCCTCTGATTAAGCAAAAATTTCATCAAAATTGGTCAAACGGAGAGTATAACTTTTAACGTTTTTCGTCAGTCTTGTGGGTCCAACGTTGATGGAACATTTTTCTTTTTTTTTCCTGTATATGTTTACTTGATTTTTTCATGTTTCATATTTAGCCATTTCTTATCTTTAGGCGTAATGAGAGGCAGTTAATTTCTCTGTATACAAAAAATTAAAGGTACTTTATCGGAAAACAAAAAAAGTCCCTTCTCCATTTAAGAGTTTAATGGTGACAAAGCTTACCTGATATTAAAGAATACTTGATTCTCATTAAACATGACGAGTTTGATCATAATCGTTAAAAAACGTTTTTGAGAAAATTGGTATCAATGTAAAAATGCGAAACAAAGTAATGAAATAAAGTGCCTCCTCCGGTTGATCAATTTTGATGAAATTTTTGCAGTTATATCTTGGGCATATACATACATCCAATACCCAGTTTTTATCAAAATTGTCAGAGTCCCTTTTGAGAATTATATTTAATATTAATATAGGTTAATATATATAGATAATTAAATATCCTTTATCCATTTAAGGACATAGCCTGTGGCTAAATAAAAGTACTTCTTATATCACTGGTGTTTGGTCAAAAGGAGTCGTCGAATGTGAAGCTTCAAAGATTCACCAAGCTTAAAAAAATCACTATAAATTCAGTCTGATTGCATTTTTCTATACCTGTATAATAAATTATTTCAACAGAGATTGGTCTTTATAGAACATTATGAATTTTAATAAGACAAGACAAAAAACTTTTGATGACAAATGCTTTTGTCCAAACACGAATGATATAGGATCAGAAATAGTTTATTTGTGTCCTCACATTTCCAGAGGGGTGGGGGTGCGTCAACTCTTGTTCTGCTGATCCAGAAATACTATTATTTACTCTATATTTTAAAATAAAAAACTAATGGGATCGTGTCGAATTTAAGGATTAAATAAATATCAAAAGACAAAGCAGCAGTCAGACATGATACTTTTAACGTTGTTTATTTATTTATTGAAACTTAAAAATAAAGAAATCTAAAATATAAATATTTGGTTACTTTTTTATGTCATTCAGTTACACTCACTAAGTCTTCTTATTGTTTGTTTTTACTTCAGTTTTCAAAGCGGAGCACAACAATCGATAAGTAATAAAATACAGTATTAGACAAATATATTTATATTATAACAGCTGACTATTTACAAAACATTTTAACGCTAAAGATCACAACACCTATTTCTAAAAATATTAAATAGGAATGCTGATATAATGATAGATATTTCTTCAATATACATAAACATTCAAGTCTTTTATCATAAGGATTTTTTTTTTAAATATTATTTTCCACTTTAAGGCCACATCATAAACCAGTTCTCTCTTTCAGGTCAGATAAGTACAAAAGCCAACACTGATGTAACTTTGAAAAAATAGTGGTTGCGGGATCACAGTTCAATGTAATAATATAATAAGGTCAATAATAACAGCTACATTATTTAATAACAATGTATAAAAATAAATTTATATAAAAAATAATCTAAAGATAAAAGCAGGCATCTTAAAAATTTCGGCTTTCTTTAGATTTAGATATATATATGTACACACAATTTTCATTAAATAACTCTAAATTACAATAAAAAGTGGGGGAACTTATAAAAAAAAAAAAAAAGAATCAATCGTTTTCTTAATTTATATAACAATAATAAACTTGAACATAAAAATAAATATTTTTTTAAAAACAAATACCACTTCCTATTGGCAAAAAGCACAAATAACATATAAAAATATCTTCGTTGTCTATAAAATTATATTAAATGGAAGAAATCTCTATAAAGACTGAGACAGCGACAAGACACTCTTATGGAACCATTCTAATTCATAACTTATATCAATACGTACAAGTATATTCTTGGCAAGGTATAATTTGGGTATTGTTTAAAATTTAAAGGCGGATTTTTCCGCTTTGAATTTGTGCGAATGCATCTTCTGTTAGTGGCTCGTAAACTCCTTCAGGGCTAAAATAGTAGAGCTTATCTCTTATCACCGAGGGATCGAACCCCTCCTTCTGCAGATCCAATTTTTTCATTTTAAAAGTGCCTAAAAGTTGATTATAAATATATTAATAAAAATTATCTACAGAGAAATAAATTAAAAAAAAGAGTTATAGGATGACATAATTAGGAGAAAATATTGTGAGTTAGTTGAGGAGCTACTGAGGTAATATTAATTAAACAGAAGTAACTGGTCATTTAACTGACATGATATAACTGCTGATTATAATAAGAGTAACTCGGGGGCATCTTCTTATGTCAAGTAATAGTGACATAAAAATATCCTAATATTTCATATTTTATCCAGCTGCTATGTCTCGGGGATTAAACTCCTATAGCCAACATGTAGCATATATAAATACATAAATAAACTTAAATAATTGAAAATTGACACGCCTGTCCGAGCATATAAGTTTAATAAAAAGCCACTTTCGAAAAATTTTAAAGGAAGTTAAACTTATATAACCAGTACATTTAATTGAATTAACTAAATTGTCGTCTCCATTTAACTGGGCCATCGGATAATTGGGGCCACCGCTTAATTGAGCCATTTTTAATAAAACGGAATCAAATATAAGTAAAATATCCCTGCTTTATTGGGACAAAACATCGGCTAATTGGGCCAAAACTTTCTGGAACTTAATGTAAAAAACTATGAGACCGGTGTCAATCGAATAACCTAAGTATCTGAGACCACGCACGTTTCTCAACCAGAAGCAAGAAACCGCATCAAAAAGTTTAGTCACTTTTTTTTTTCACAAATGGAAAACGAAGAAAGTCCTTAGGCGTCCTAAAGAAGTGCGCTAATTATGTTGGTCGTTGTTTAAAATAAGTGTGACAATGCACACTTGATTCTTACCTGTTAAAAAAATTGACGTAAAAACATGTTCTGATTCATTTCTTATTTCGTCTTTATAAGTATAATTTATATTGTACACAAATAGTTATTTTAATTTCTTTCATCTTGTATATTTCTTATATTAAAACACCTATTTAATAAGAATACATTTTAAGAGTTAAATTAATCTTATCATTTTGACCTCATCGAGACGAGAATAGGTACACCTATTAACTTGGTTTTCCCCCAAATATGTCTAATGTATGACATCAATTATCATACATGTACGGTAGCCCAGTGATTAGGCGTATTTAGGTATTTTTTATTTGCATTTACATGTGGATTAATGGTCTCCGCTTTATTGGGTCCTCCGCCAAATTGGGACAAAACAAATTTTCCCTTTATGTCCCAATAAAACGGAGTCGACTGTATACTTTTCATGTAATAAGTCCATACAAGTTAGATGTCTATATGCTATATGCTGCCTGAAGATGGGTGGGTTTAGCACACCACAACAGATTTTTTCATATGTTTGAAAAGTCAAATAAGCATGCATTATATATTAAATTTGGGAATGAAGTTGTCAAATGAGAAAAAAAAAGTGAAGTAAACTTTAGGGGGAGAGCGGGGTTGGTTGGCATAGGGGGTAGGTAGGCCTCTGGCTTATAATTTCTGTCACACCTGTTGTGAAGGCGCCACAATCGTACCATGTGACCCGCTCGACCTCAGGAGTCTTGTTCTGAGGTTTCAGTCTGATGCTAACAGTGTAGAAAAGTGTTTTCTTCATTGACTGATTTTACAACATTTAAGTAAATTTTTATATTTTCCGTAAATTTGGTTATGAGGCATGGCAAAACATTTGATTCCGATTCTGTTCACATAGCCCCAAACTCCTTTGAAAAACCTAACCTTTCAACTTACCAGTTTCTTGTTTGGTTGTTCCCCCCTGTCCTGGCAGCCATCTTTCATATGATTTCTCCTGTGGGGTTAGTTGGCTATCTTCAACTGGGGTTTGTTGGCGCAGTAGCAAGTTACAAAAGTAAGGTAAACATAAACAAAGGTGAAACTAACACTTGTCTTAAGTTCTAGAGAGGAGGAGGAGAGCAATATTCCCTATGCAAAAAGAGACGACAGTCTAAACTTAAACGGAATCTTTAGGAACAACGAAAAAGATAATGACATATAAGATCGCCTTCAGCCGCAATCGAAGCTTATTGATGAACCAGCCACACCTGGCTGCCATGAAAATGAAACTATTACACCGCAGACACTTTCTCATGATACGATTGAAGGGCCAGAGAATATTTATCCTACCTAAATTTTTTGAAGATGTGTTAAATTCGTTTTGTTTTATGAAAATTTGTTTACATTGTTCTAACGCAACGATGCTTCTAAGCCATTAGATTTTTCTAATTTCTGCTGTTTGAAATGTTATGTAATTTTGTTCAATTGAAATAAATGCAGCCAATTGTTATTCTATTTTTCCTTAATAGCTGTTAAAAACCGTTCAAAATTATTATATCATTATAGTGCTGCTTGAATGAGGCAGTACTTCATTATAGGCAGTACTTGAATGAGATGGCCAAACAACACTACCTTTTAGGCCAACCTGCCCCACATGGGGGGTTAATTGGCATACTCTGGCTTGACGAATTCTTAAATTTCGTATGACCATAGTGTTAAATATTATGCGTTGAAAAAAATACTTGAAGTACTCTAATAATTGGGATTTACAGTGGTATCAGTCATATTGGGATTATATTAACAGGAATGACTCGACAAACAAAAAAGTGAAAACTGTTGCCAACCAACCCCGCTCTCCCGTATATTTATTAAAATTTTGGTTGGCTGAATATAAAAAGAAAAGAGAAAAATTCGGAAAATGTTTTCCAAATCTTAAAATAATATTATTAAATTTAAATACATGTAACAAAATGAAATAATTACCAGTAAGTTCCATTTCATTGAGGACGCGGACGAACAGGGGGCGAGCATATGAGGGCAAGGACTTCTTCACTCCTTCAGTAAGCTTATTCAGGTCAAGGTTATTTTCTTGGTCAACGATCGCTGCCATTCCTGCTCTTCCTTCACTTCCGTAAACCTATAAACATTGACATGAGCATAGTTTCACATTATCATCAAAATTATTACATTGATTTACAGTAAACCCTCATTATTACGAACTCGGATATAACGAACACCTCAATAACCAAAACCAAAATACTATCCCCCCAAAATTACCATTATGTTTCTGCTGAACCCCTCATTACAGCGAAATCCCTCGGTTAGTGCGAACTACGAACTAAATTTGATGCCTGAGAATTAATATATTCTGTTATAACGAACTGCTAGAATTTTTAATATTTTTTTTTACTGTATTACGCAGAATAAGCGCGGGAAGACAGAGTAGCTCCAGTTTCTTGAATTGAGGAGTTTTTTTTTTTTTACTCTTAACTAATCCGATTTCTTTTTGCTCTCTCTCTGATTCCATTGACTTTTTCTCAAAACTAGCTCAGTTCTGTTTCGACCTCTGTATTATTCAAATCAGTGTTCTGTAGTCGTTTATACTGTTGTTTTTAATACATAATGAGTTCGTTGGTAAACGTGTGTCACAAACGTAAATCCTTATCAATCGAGGAAAAATTGAAAATTCTCCAGGATATTGAATCGGGAATTCTAAGTAAGAAAACAATCGCAGAAAAATATGGAATTCCAAAATCAACATTGTCAACCATTATAAAAAACGAAGATAAAATAGATTCATCCGTAGCCCAAGGATTAACTTCAGCATCAAATAAACGACTGGGCTCTGCGGGTCATGAATATTTCGAAAAAAATCGATAAATTGCTTTAAACAAATGAGATCTCAAATACCAATCTCAGATCCTCTTATTAAAGTTAAGGCTAAAGAACTCACAAGTGAACTTGGCAGGTAAATTAATGAATCTCGTTATTTAATTAATATGTAGTTTATCTAAAAATAAATTACATACATGCGTATTAATTTAACTAGTTCTAACGAACGAATTTCCTTCTAAATACGATCAAATTAGTGCGGCCATTGGCTAAAAAAAAAAGAATCCTCGGTTGTAACGAATCTCGTTATAGCGAACTATGAATTTCAAACCCCCTACCAGTTCGCTATATCGAGGGTTTACTGTAATAAGTAGTAACATCTGAACTAAATAAATGTTCGAGGATACTGATGTTACCCACTATATTAAATGTAAACAACATACATACCTCTACACCATAAATGACACAGTCCTTATAGTCAACTATGTTGCTAACAACGCCTTCTACTTCAGATGTTGAGACATTCTCACCTTTCCACCTTTAAAAATACAATTTTAAGGTGATTTATTAATGAAATAAAAAAATGGAAAATATCTAATTTTAAAAATGCGATTTAATTATTCATCTTTTTCCGGTGAATAGAACAAGTGCAATATTTAGGAATTCATTATTATTTTATTTTTGTATAAAAGATACAGGTTCAATAGAGAATAAGGATTAAGGTCAGTATCCAATAAGTAGTAGGTGGACTTGGTAACTTGTTCTTTTATATTAATTTAAAATCAAAATTATTTTACTATAGGTCGTTTTGCTATGAAGTTTATCAGGAGATATATGGACAACATTGAAGAGCATATGATACAAAGAAAATTTATGAGCAGATTAATGAAAACACTAAGATGTACCATGATGGAAATGGTACAGAATCCTGAATGCTGATATTAAATAAAATGAAATGAAATAATAAAAAGATATTGCACACAGAATATTTCTTTATGCTCCAAAGATTGGAAAATTTACTAAAGGTATAGGTTTATTCAATTAATTATACTTTTTTTAAAAATATTTTTTGTTCAAGATGTTATTGTACATTATTGTTTCATATTACTTTTAGAAAAATAGTCTTGTAGAGGGCATAAAAAAAATAAAAAAAATCTGTATCTGTGGACCTAGTCATCATACTATCATACCCCTATGATGGTAATCAAAATTTATCATGAAAAAACAGGTTTTATTAATTTTTTCTAATGAAAACAGAAATTCGATATCCAATAAAAAGGACGCATAGAGGGTTTTCATCCCTTTTGAGTGAGCGATGTCGAAAGCTGAGACCTAGCAAAGCTAATCCATGCCCTTTTCAACTGAAAAGGATGCAATGATGATTTGGTAAAGTCTTAACAAGCTCTTTATTTTCATAAAATTTCACAGCATCCCATTTGGAAAAGGTAATTTCCATATCATGATAATTTTTTTAATAAAATCAAACACAATAAATAAATAAATGAAGCTCAAAAATAAGAAAAAAAAATCTGGTGCGTGCTCGCAACACACAACTTTCACTTACCAACTTACTTAGATTAGAAATTAATGCGTTTTGTTAATTGCCACTTCTCAAATGAACAGAACGGCTTTAATTATTAATATGAACAATGGTTTGTCATTAAAGGCGTACTCCGCATGCGTGGGCTCAACGAGTTTTATGAGTTGACTGAATATTTTTCTTTTTTTCTCCTCTTTATATTTTCTTTATTTTTATCATATCTCATATTTAGCCATTTCTTATTTTTAGGCGTAACGAGAGACAGTTAATTTCTCCATGTACATATGTACACGTGAAATTGGTACAAAATTTATTAAGTAAAGTCCCTCCTCCGGTTGATCAATTTTGATGAAATTTTTACAGTCGTATCTCGGGCATATAAATAGATTAAATACTCAGTTTGATAAAAATCGTTAAAGCCGTTTTTGAGTAAATAAATAAAACACGTGAAAATGATACAAAATTTATTAAGTAAAGTCCCCCTCTGGTTGACCAATTTTGATGAAATTTTTACAGTCCTATCTCGGGCATATAAATACATCAAATACCCAGTTTGATCAAAATCGTTAAAGCCGATTTCGAGTAAATAAAGAAAACACGTGAAAATGTTACAAAATTTATTAAGTAAAGTCCCCCCTCCGGTTAATAAATTTTGATGAAATTTTTACAGTCATATCTCGGGCATATAAATAGATTAAATACTCAGTTCGATAAAGATCGTTAAAGCCGTTTTTGAGTAAATAAATAAAACACGTGAAAATGATACAAAATTTATTAAGTAAAGTCCCCCCTCCGGTTGACCAATTTTGATGAAATTTTTACAGTCGTATCTCGGGCATGTACATACATCATATACTTAGTTTGATCAAAATTGTTTAAGCCGTTTTTGAGTAAATAAATAAAACACGTGAAAATGATACAAAATTTATTAAGTAAAGTCCCCCCTCCGGTTAATCAATTTTGATGAAATTTTTACAGTCATATCTCGGGCATATAAATCGATCAAATACTCAGTTTAATCAAAATCGTTAGAGCCGTTTTTGAGAAAATCGAAAAAAACGTAAAAAGTTATTAAATAAAGTACCCCCTCCCTTTGAGCAATTTTGATGAAATTTTTGCTGTCACATCGCGGGCATATACCTACACTAAATACCCAATTTCAGGTTCCCACGATTTATAGTTTTTGAGCTAGTCTGTTCACACACACACACACACACAGACACACACACACACACACACACACAGACCATTTCGCGGGATTTGGTTATTTCGACTCAGGGGGTCCCAAAACGTGTATTTCCGTTGAAAACCGGAAGTCGAAATTTTTCACGATCGCAATACTTCCACTTACTATATATTTCATATATAGGTAAGTGAAAGTAAAAATGGAAGACCAAACTGATAACAAAGATTGGTTGCACAAGGTAAGCGGAGCAAGATAAAGGGTAGGTTGCAGGGGCTGTAGAACGATACAAAAGTACCAAAATCTCTTAAAAGACCATCGGTTTAAAGTGGAACCCTACTCATAAGACAATTTTTTAATTGCATTGAAGTAATCAAATCTATAATCTTAAGCAATGGGTGACAACTTTCATTGTTTAGAGATAGATTTTGTAGTCTGAACTTATTTTCTTTTGTTTATAAATGAAATGATTATCATCTACTAATAAAAAATATATATAAATAACTAGCTAGGGTGCCCTGCTTCGCTCCGGTAGTTGTGTGGTAGTATAACAGAAAAAATTAGCATCTTCTTGAAACTTCGGTTTTAACTTGGTATTAATATTAAGATTCGAGAACTGCAGAGTCCACCCAAATAAGGGACCCTATATACTTTATGGAGGATTGAAAATGGTAAAAGAAAAATTAATTTTATGCAAATCAAGGCACAATTTCTTTACCATATTCCTTTTTATCCTGAACTATATGGAGTGATAAAATCTTATTGAAAAAATGCTGAAATTGGAGTAAGCCATTTTGTCAACTGGGAGGCTCATCATATACAGAAATCAAACCAACTTCTTATTCATAACAACAATAAGAACACTTCAAACTTTTTGTTTTGATTTATATTCAGTCAAGTTATCTCTTTTTTTTATGTCGGTTTTTATTCGCTCACTGTACTACTGAGAAATGTTCAATCATATTGCATTAAATTTACTTATATATAATATATTGATTAAATGTAATGTGTTGATCAATTAGCCTTTTTATGTGAAAATTAATTTGTTGCAGAGATGTAAAATCATTATTATTATTTTTTTTAACGCAAAGCAGAAACTACTTATTTACGCTTAATTTTTTAGAAATTTTAAAAGAACTGTGAAAAAATATATAACCCTTATAAACTGAATGAATGGACAATAAACAATGAGTGAAACGCACCCTACAGCTTCCTGGTGGTCTGGAGCTCAACTAAATTTTTCATTCACTAACCTGTAAAGGTAGGCTAATTACATGGTGCGAGAGGCTTAAAATTCCAGTCCTTTTCTCTTAAATTTTACACCCTCAAGATAAAAACAGAAAACTTCTTCATGGTTAGGGGGTTATACTGCTACACGACGGCATAGCTTTCTTGGTCGTGCGTGTAGTCGTTTTTGAGCCTTTTCGGCACGCACATTGTACACTTTGCTATATAATATATATTGATAAAAAAAAAGGATAGGAATAAAAATTAATATTTTATATAGTGCAATTTTCTTCTATATAAAATTAGTGACAAATATCTGGGCCGTTTAAATAATTTTTTCACCAAGTTTATTTTATGCTTTTAAATGCCTTAATCACTTAAAAATCATAAGTGCATGCTTAGTGTTAATGCTTAAATTTAAAGTACTAGGTATGATGACCCTGGCTGTGCTATTCATTCTGTTGGATCAACCAGCCTCGATTGATGCAAGCCATCCATATATTAGTGGCTATCCATTTTGTTTACACCTAAGTGATATCTTTTCCATAGAAAAAACAAAAACAAAACATTTTCGCATAAGCAATTTAAAAGTGATTTGACATGAGTTCAAAACTAACTAGATTCTTTCTAAAAGAATTAGTCCTTTTTCTTTTGAAATAATTTAAACAAATCTAGAGCATTTTGATTATGTGAAAAGGAGTATAAATATTTTCATGTGTTACTTTAAATGCACCTTCCTTACTAAAAGTAACTAGTGTGGAAATATGAAAAATGGTCCAAAAAATTAAAAAGATAAGATTAAATAAGGTTTTGTAATAATATGAGTATGAATGCATAGTCATAGTTTTACATACCTGAATGTATCACCAGTCCTATCTTTAAAGTATAAATAACCAAATTCATCAGCAACAACAATATCACCTAAAAAAAAAAAAATTTATAAGTTAACAAAGATTTAAAAAGTGGCTGCCTTGGGCAGATCAAGTGAAATGTGTAATCGGTCTGGAAGTCCTTTGACATTTCCCCCAACCATTGCTTAGAATTTAAAAATCATATATTATAAATCAAGATATAAAAAAAATATTGATCAGTGAGTACTAAAAAGAAAAACTTGTGGCAGAGAACGAATGGAGTGCATGGAATTAAGTGCTTAAAAAACCTCACCCCCTGAGTAGTTCACTGAAGAAGAGAAATATAGTATATTTTGAATTGATGGATAAGTTATAACTAGGGATCGATTTTCCTAAAATATCACAAATATACGAAAAAATTGAAGAAATATAAAGATAAATACTATTATAATGTTTAGGTTAGGTAATGATAGTCAGGATTTTCAGTTTACAATGATTTTATTGTGGTAAGCCAACATTTCGATCCAACTTGTGGATCTTCATCAGGGCTAAAAGAAAACAAATATATGAGTATCTATGCTAGAGGGTGACAATAAATGGATACATTATAGAACTGATAATAATATAAAAGATGGTGTATACATGAATATTAAAATAAGTAGCTGGTTAACAAGATAAAATAGAATCTGATATTTACCTACTGAGTCCAGGTGGATACTAAGACTAAAGGTAAAAATAAGGTGAGAGGTAGTGGTAGGGGGTTAGTTTGCCAACTTCAAAGGTCAGTACCATCTATTTTGGGTACCACTACTGAAGTGCGGCTGATGGGGCAACCCTGCTTCGGGGCGTGGCCTAAGGCGCAGCGATCGCTCGGGGCCTTGCCGAACTGCCGCCCCCACCACCTTCCCCCCTTCGCAGATAAGGCTCCAGCTCGCTGTTCTGTCCCAGTTATTTTTCCCGCCATTTCCCTTCAGTAGTTGACTGTGACGTCATGTAATCGTCACCTCTCTATATCGACAATAAAGATCGACCGTGCTATTTTCGATACTAATACCTTAAGTTTGAAATTAAATATCTTTATACATACTTTTGATTTATTATATAATTTATATATTTTTAACTTTCCTGCTGAGAATTAAGCATCATAATATCATTTTACCGATCTTAAGCTCATTTACAGAGTTATATTTCTTATTATAAGTAAAACAACTCAAATTAACTTTTCTTTTTTTTATTATATGGTTTATCACTATACCTCTTTATTTTTTCTATCTTTTTAATTACTATTTATTGTATTTCTCTATTTACTACTTCATTCTATTATTACTGTTCAAATGATGAAGTCTGAGCTGGACGAGGAAAAAGTCCAGCGTTACTAAAGGGGACTCCAAGATACAAATATTCTGTAACTGTTTCTATTATCTGGTTGTCATACACAAGCAACTTGCATATTGTAGGCCTACCTTTCAGAATTCTCATGGGTTTAGTCTTTTATGTATTAATAACCAGTTTATTATTTTGGCAATATTGCGCAAGGGTATTGATTTTGTTGTGCATCAGTTATTGAATGAACTATAATTGCAAGGTCATCCACAGACATGAGCAACAAAAAATATTTATGTTTGCCAATAACATAAAGTAGGTATATTGGTGATACCATTCAATGCAAGAAGTGTTCCAAATCACTGATGAAGATAAGGAAGAAAAGGGGACTTAGCTTAATAATCTATTTTATTACTGTATAGTATAATTAAATGATGATAGTTTAAATTTATAATAATAAAAGTTGGAAAGAATAAAATTACAGGCTAATATTTTATTTTGAATAAGAATTCATTGATTTGTTAAATGCGTGTTCCATCAATAATGTAATGAAGCTTGAATTTATGAAAGTTGAAATGTAACTCTTTGAATTTGAAATAGAGAAAATCCTGTAGTATATGAAGTAAATAAGTCTTAATTTGTTTAAAAACTTTCTATCGATTTCGGAATTACTGATAATTCTAAAAATGGTATGAAAGCTGAGGGCAATGATTTAAAAAATCGGAGAACAATATGGACTCCTAAAAGGCCGTTACTTCAAAAGTCGGAGAAGTATATCGACTTAAAAGTAGCAAGTGAAAAATCGATGTGTCAATTGGAGAATTGGTAAGATGGCTTGTGACGTAAAAATGACGTGAACACTCAAGCAAGACGCGCTGTTTTTAAAAAGGAGGGGAAATAGTGATAAGGTGGTGGGGGCATCAGCTGACGAGAATTTCCCCTCCGAAAGGGAGTGATAGCCACGCCCCGAAGCAGGGTTGCCCCATCAGCCGCACTTCAGTAGTGGTACCCTATTTTGTTAGTTTTTAATTTTTTGTTCACTTAGTTGTCATGTGCCTTTCACTTCAAAAGCGTTGGATTTCCCCGTCATAAACCTTTGAAGTCGGCAAACTAACCCCCTACCACTACCTCTCACCTTATTTTTACTTATTTTTTATTCATGTATACATCATCTTTTATATTATTATCAGTTCTGTAATGAATCCATTTATTGTCACCCTCTAGCATAGACACTCATATAATATATTTGTTTTCTTTTAGCACAGATGAAGATCCACAAGGTGGATCGAAACATTGGCTTACCAGAATAAAATCATTGTAAACTGACTATCATTAAACCTATCGTAATTGAAGAACAGTTTACTATCTCTCACTTCTACTATTATAATGTTTATACAAGTAAACATTTAAAATAATTCCTAGTCTGCATAAATGTACAGTGAAATACATTATAACACCGTGAAGAATCAACAGGGGTTAGAAATAAAAGGTGTCCCATATTTCATAATAAACACGGCAATAACAAATGGCTTTGTAAAACTGACACCATCAGGATGGACGGGAAACAACCCAATATTGTCGAACATTGTCCCTACCTATATACCTTAATTTACTTGTTGATTTTTAGTAAAAGCTTTCATATCTGTAAACAGATATATATACATGTAATTTATGTAATGAACATATTAATTCTAATATGTTGGGGAGAGCGGGGTTGGTTGGCATAGGGGGTAAGTTGGCCATCAGCTTATAGTTTCCGTCATACCTGTTGTGAAGTGAAGGCCCCTCCATTGTAACATATGACCCGCTCAACCTCGGGAGTTTTGTCCAGAGTTTTCAATCCGATGCTAACAGTGTAGAGAAGAGTGTGCTTCATTGATTGATTTTACGACATGTTAGTAAATTTTTATATTTTTCAGTAAATTTGGTTTAAAGGCATGGTAAAACATTTCACTCCGATTCTGTTCACATAGCCCCAAACTTCTTTGAAAAACCTAACCTTTCGACTAACCAGTTTCTTGTTTGATTGTTCTCCCCTGTCCTGGCATCCATCTTTCATATGACCTCGCCTGTGGGGTTAGTTGGCTTTCTTTAACTGGCGTTTGTTGGCGCAGTAGCAATTCAAAAAAGCAAGGTAAACATAAACAAAGGTGAAACTACCAATTGTCTTTAGTACCAGCAAGGAGGGTGAGAGCATATTTTCTTATGAAGAAAGTGACGACAGTCTAAACTTTTATCTTCTTCTATTGTCATTCTATTTTCCCTTAAAAGCTGTTAAAAACCAGTTAAAAATTATTATACCATTATAGTGCAGCTTTTAATAACAATAATATGTGTCAGGCAGTACTTGAATGAGATGGCTAAAGAACCACACCTTCTAGGCCAACCTGCCCCACCTAGGGGGTTAATTGGCATACTCTGGATTGACGAATTCTTCAATTCTCTATGATCTTAGTATTAAATATTATGTGGTGAAAAAAATGCTTGAAGTACTCTAATACTTGGAGTTTACAGTGGTATCAGCCCTATTGGGATTATATTAACAGGAACGACTCAACAATCAAAAAAGTGAAAACTGTTGCCAACCAACCCCGCTCTCCCCTACATTTACAAAAATTTACTCTAAAACACATATTTTTATTTTAAATACCAATTTTGAGGAATTTGTTTATATTTGTGTATCCGATCTGGCGGAAAGGAGGGAATTGCTTTCCTATTGAGTTAACAAGTGCCCTAGTCAATAGTGAAAAATTACGATTAGAGTTAATTATTTTTTTATTGGTGTTCATATCAAACAGCTTTAACACACAATCCTCACACTAAAATATCACACAAAAGACACTTACACTAAAGGCCATTGATTGAAGCATTGTGAATAACCTGTTTTTTTTTTTTTTTTTTTTTTTTTTTTTTTTTTTTTTTTACAGGTACACAACATGTACTTTAACTTGTAATCTTCATATTCTATATAAAAAGTAGCTTATTAATTTGGCTGTTATTTTTCTCAATAAGGATATAGACAAAACAATCTCAGCCAGCTTTGCATTATTGACTTAATTCCTTATTTATTATTTTTTAAAAGCTAATTTCGGTAATTCGGAATCTTTGATATTTGATAATCCAACAACTTGTTGATCTCATACATGTCGGATTATTAAAAATGTACTGCATTAGATTTTTTTTTTCTTTTGTGAAATTCAACATCTGTAGAAGGAACAGGCTACATAAAAACATGTAAACAATGATATATTAAGGAGGATGGCTTCATGTCTTTTGTGGACGGACTCATGGCACAAACTTCCTAACAAGCTCTTCTCACCCAGTTTATGTTGTTTAATTGGCTGGAAAGCCGAATAATTTAGTTTTTGGTTCCATTGCTTTCATTCTAGTTGTTTACTTTGGAGTAATACTTCATTTATAAGAGATTTAAAATATAAAATATTTTGAATTTATATTTTTTCAAATGTAGAATTGCAATATGTTCATAGAGTACCTAAATAATTGTTTATTTTTACTAAACATAAATAAAGTTATACTTGTTTACATTTTGTTTAAATAAATTATATGGCATACTTGAGCTTAAAAAAATAATAGTCTCGACAGTTTTATACAATTAATAATTGATTAAAATGAGATATCTGCTGGCTAAGTATAATAGCCAAATCATCTCCAAGTTGCACGGTTTTTCAAGAAGAAACAGTACTTTCATGTAATTCACTCTAACCAAAGCAATCCATGGGTTGTAGAGGTACAGGTTCATTTTTATTCTTAGAAGTATAATGAATGATTATGTATTCCAGAATGGGAGGAAAAAAATTCTTTATAATGTCACTAATACCAGATGTAATTGAACCAAAGACACAAAATAATATTATGACTCATAAAGTCATCTTGTGATGCAATACAGAGCATGAAGTTGTAGTAAATAAATAAATTACCAAGTAATAAGTAAATACCACAAGAGTGAAGAACAAAAGATTCTTTTGTTTCAATAAGTTGATACTTCACCTTTATTATCTGTCAGTACAAAACAAACTATAATACCATGCTGAAAATAAACTATTCATAAAATTAAAATAAATACTTTGTAAACTAAGGCATCCAGTAGTAAAGTTGAAAACATTATCAATATATTTCTAGATTCTTTTGATAAAAATTAAAAAAAATACAAGAAGAAATAAGAAAGCTGTAGCTACTCCAAATCAGTAAAATAAGTGCACTCAATCAACACTTGAAAAAACAAAAACAAAACAAAACTGAAAAATCTACAAATCAACATCTTAAATACAAGATGAGAACATGTGCAAAGTGTACTCAAATCTTTTACAAACAATCCGTAATTCATCATGCGCACATGAATTATGGATGTTGTCAGCTACTTAACTCATTATGCTACTACCTATATATTCAGAAGGACTGTCAGTAGATTCCATTTCCTCAAAATTTCTAATGGATTAGAAAAATTATTAAAATTAATACAAATTGTAACCAAATAATGTATAAAAAAAAAACATACAGGCAACAAACGAATGACATTCACTATTGGAAAATTAATAATTGATAAACATTTTAAAAACAAAATAAAAAAAGTGCTTTGGAAATGGACTGATTTTCAGAATGTGAAAACATGTTCAAAAAATAATAATACGTTTTAAGTTTTGACTCGATTAAGAAGGAAGCTCTACTAACTAAAAAAATATCAACTAAATTTTGATTTCAATTGCATATGTCTTATATGGGTAAAATTATTATACTAATAATTAACTATTAAAATTTGTTGTAACTAAAAATGGGTTTTCAAAACATCAAAATATTTTTGATTGTGACAGTGCTTGATGACTATAACTTCTAGCATCAAAATAATTTATCATTCAAAGTTACTGTGATTAATAATCTCTTATGAGTACAAAGTAGAATGATTATCGTGGGTAGTTAACATAAAGATATTTGCTTCCTACTGCCAAAGAGGAAATTTCTAAAGAGAGCTGGCAAAAATTTGATAAGTGGGCTGTTATTTATGCATGTAAACAACTTTTCTATAAGAGAAAAGGTGACAGGACTTAAATTGACCTAACCCAAGCCAACGAAATGCAAGAAAATTGTAACAATGTAAATGTTCAATGTATACTTTAAGGCAACGCCTCTAGAACAGTTTTAGATATAGCCTTGAGAGTATCTTTTTCAAGTTTTGTGATTTTTGTTGATTTTATATCACTTTTTATCCAGGGGTTAAAACCACAACTTTGAATTTATTTTCCATTATTTTATATTGCTCTTAATTATAATTGAAAGCAATATTAATGAATAATTATTCATACCTCATTGAGAATATTCTATTTGTTTTATTTTATTTTCAAAAATTAATCCTTTTTTTTTTTTTTTTTTGCAGGATTTCATCAATCGAGCAAACTCAAAATTCTTTTCTTTTCTTGCATCTCGTTAAAAATAACTACTACCAACTCAAGAAGTAGAGGGAAACATTTTTCACTTTTTATTTTATTATTATTATTATTTCATTTAGGCAGGAATAATAAGTTACGCATATTGTGAGGCAAGTTTTTCAATTATGAGACGAATGGGACAACGTATCTATTGCCATAGGTAATAACTAATAAGCTAAAAAATAGTCCATATCAGTTATTTATATTTTGATAATATCAAAAGCCTTCCGCATCCTATGAAAAAGTTGATAACTCGGCACAGGAGCGGATTCAGCACAAATTTTGGAGGGAAGGGGTGACGACCACTGTCTCACACTCATGCGTTATCTTTCGTTTGTTAGCGTATTTGTTTTTAAACTCATTTAACGTTAAAATATTTGGGGATTATTCATGACCCCTATGACTCCCCCCCCCCCCCACTGGATTCGCCCTTGACTCCGCAGTAATCATGAAGAATACCTAAACATTTAGAGCTGAGTGTTGTCGACTTATTTACAGTGTGCAGAGGCTTCTGAAATGATCCCATTATACATAACTCATGTGAACTATTTTCAAACTTAGCTTGTTATTTCCTATGTTAAGTGATATATCCCATGACATTATTTACTGTTCTGCAAAAATAATTATATATTTTGGAAAAAAAAAATTCTACTTCTCTGAGCAGTTTTTTGTATAAAATGTATAAACTGATGCACTCAGGTTTATATTATTTTATATCTATATTCTATTAGGAAGAAATGAAAACCTAAGATACTGTTTTTTTGGAATATAGGTTGATAAATAGGCCACAGCTTATAAAGGGAAAAATCCAAGTAACAATCATGGATAAAAGTTAACCACAACCTCAATAATATAATTCAAGAAATAAGGGGAAAAAAAGTATGAAATAGGGTAAACCGTACAGTTATTGACACCCTTAAGACTACATTTCTGTGGAGAAATTTAAAAAAATACTTTTTATGAAGGGATCCAATTGAAACTTCCTATAGCTCCTATTTATCTATCCTTATAAAGACTCAAGAGGTTTTTTTGGATCAAAAGCTCAATAGTTTTACCTCATTGCAATATTTATTGTTAAAAGTGCAAAAACTAGTTATTGATACCCTGTGGATTTAATTGTGAAATCTTCCTTATGGTTAGTTTGTTAAAGTATTACTTCATAGATGACTTAGAGGACCCTTCAAGCATTAGATTCATGTATATCTTGAAATAAAATAAGGACTTGTTTACTTATTTCTTTAAGGTAAAGCTGGGGTGTCAATAACTATATGGTTTACCCTAAATAGTGTAAAATGTTTTGAATTGACTATGGACTATGTCTGAATAATGGAAAAATATTTCATTCCTCAGCTAAGCTCTAGAGGAAACAGTAATTAAAAAAAAAAAAAAAAAAAACTACTCCTTGAGCATATTACTGATTAGACATGTTTCATCAAAAATTCATAAAATTATTGAGTGAAAAGAAATGCTTATTAATTTTTAAATATAAATAATAAAAAGTACCTGAAATAAAAGCTGAATCTCCCTTTTCGAAAACATCTCTCACTACTTTTTTCTCTGACTCCTTTTCGTTGACATAGCCCAAATACGTCCTCGCTGGGTTGTTGGGATTGATCTTTCCCACAAAAACTCCAGGTTCATCTTAAGCAAAGAGAAACATTTGTTACAGACTTAAACAATTAAACGACAAAATAATTAAAAATTAAAATCCATACATTCTCATACAGAAGGAAAACTAAGAAAAATAAATAAAATAATAATAATTATCATTTTGTTAACCTCACCTTTTTTAATGTTAGTTTAATATCGTTTATCATTTTACGATTTGTTCTTAAATTTCTTTTAAAAGATAATTAATTAACTAACATAAAATTAGAAAATCTATTTAAATTTCTATTAGAATAAACATAAATATATTGATTAATAAATGTCTATCGATTGAAATAACTTTTAAACGAAATAAATATATCTGTTTTAAGAGTGAAATATGTTGAATGTAACATTCTGTTTTTAAAGACTGCATTATATTTTATAGCCCTGGAGGAAGCCAGTCTTTATAATTTATCTGCATAATGTATGTATAGTTTTTTATGTTTTATAATAATCTATTGTTTTGTGATATTTTCATTATTTACACGGCCTTATTATTACAGATAGCCCTATCAAGAGAAATTAATCAAGGAACAAACAAACTATATATATATATATATATATATATATATATATATATAAAATTAAAAGATTTTAATAGTAATCTGAAATAGTAGTAGTAAATCTGATAAAACTCTTTAAAACATTGTGTAAACAGTCAAAATAACTTATAGCAACCAATCAAAGTATAAATGATAATAATAATGGGATGAAGTTATTACCTGCTTTACACGGAATGCAAAGTCCATTCGCTCCTCTTATCGGTTCACCAGTCGCTTGATCTACCTTGATGATAGATATCGGATAGACCTGAGGAAGGATACGAGAGACAAAACCAATTGCTCCCACAGTGTTGTCGATGTTAGCTAAACATAAATATAATATTAAGATCAGCAGGAAATATTTTTTGAAGTGTAAATTTAGAAGCTTAAAAAGAGTTTAAAAGTATTAAAACATTTTTTTAAATAATAACCTAATGTAAAGCATTGATTATCCTGAGCTCGATCAACCAGACTATAATACATCATCCCGAAAAATGTTACATGTATACTTGTTACAACTCAAAATAACTAAATGGAACTTTATTCTTTCTACTAAGTTTAAATTTCGATCTATATTTCAACACTGAATAGGATACACAAAACATTTTCAAAAATAATTAAGAACAAGTCCTGCTTACTTAATTTGGTTTTATTTATTGTTTCGCTATGAATAAAATAATACTTTTCTTGAAGATAAAGTTATACGAACAATATACAGTATCTGGCCAAGGGTGGTCATTGAATAATTTGAATAACCAACAGTCGATGTATTCAAAGTATGCTATACTTTAAAAATATAAAATTCCAAATCAAAGACATTGTTTATGAAATATTAAAGCAAAAATTAAAAATTTTATCAGGAGAAAAACAATGGAAGATGGTTGTTAACCCTAATAAGTTCTCAAAAACAAAAAGGTATATTTTGGTGTATATAGATCCCTTCCATGAAACTTAATTTAGGTATAGTAGTCACTGGTTAATCCAAACTCGATTATTTTCAGATGACATCGGCACAAAGTGACCTACAGCAAATGGGCAATTCGTAGAAATGTTAACACAGTAGCAAGTGTTGCAAACATTTCGATGCAACAGAAACTTGCAATAATTAACAAATAGATTAAAACTACCAATGCTGAGGTTGATGTATAAATACTTGAAGTGAATGAATGGGTTAAAGGGAAAGAAAGGAACAAAAAATTGAAATTAAAAATTATGAAGAAATCATGAGCAGTTTATTTGGATACATCCACACGACAGAGTACATCAGAAGCAGAAGTTGGCAAAATGAGAACTCAGGTCCGCACCACTGTAAAAAATGAAGATGCAGTAATACATTTAACCATTGCACAAACAGGGCTAAGAACATTCAAACAACGAGGCAACAACTTCTTTTTTCTAGGCCTTCTTCAATAGAAAACAGATGAGGAGGGTATAGAAACATTTTAAAATGTATTAAATTTTTTTAAAATTAGTTATACAATAAGTTACATATATGTATGCTGAAATTACATTTACATTTTTTACATGCATATGAATACATTTAATTTCAGTACATCTATCAGTAACTTATCGTATAATTAATTTTAAAAATGTTAATGCGTTTTATAAGTGGTTTTGTCCTCCTCTGTGATCTTAAGTTTTCCACCAATCCAAACACCCCAGTACACTATTAGTTCTGATTAACAAAAGATTACTGTATATAGTCAATTGAACATAATAAGGAATCTATCAGCTTACCAATATTAGCATTGCCTTCGGTAGCTCCATAAAATTCCACAACTTTGGGAATGTTGAATCTTTCGACAAACTCTTTCCAAATTTGTGGCCTGAGACCATTACCGAAAACCATCTTAAGTTTATGCTGAGTATCAGTTGGTTTTTTAGGTGTAGCTAACAGGTACCGACACATTTCCCCAATATATTGAGAAACCTGAAAATAAAGAAAAAAGAAAAATCAACATAAATTAAACCTGAATATGATAATTTAAGAAACTTTAATTTAAATACTTCATGAAAATATTAATGACCATAATAATAAACCAAAGGTAAAGGGAAACAACTTGAGGGAGAACTTTAAAATTTAGGGCTAATATGCCCCGGATAAAACTGAAAAGTCATCCTAATGTTGCAATGGCACGCACTATTCGCCGACCATGCCCAATTTTTTCTTTTTGTAAATCGTGCAACTTCTGCATTTGCGTGACTATCCCATTTATATAGCGGGTGTGGATTTCCAAATTAATATGGAAGTTCCACCATTGCGAACTGATCCACATTAGCGGGTGCGAATATTCACAACATCCCTACACCAGGCGTGGCCCCAAGTATTATTGAACATGTTAAATTATATAAAATAAAAAAAATCAAATATAAATATTATATTATGCAGAATATGATATTCTATCAACAAGGTCAGTTATGTGTTTAGCTGTCATATGTGTTTATTTCATAATTATTTGTTCAGTTTTTTAGCTTTAATCAATTCCCAGATAAATGTGTCTAATCTTTAATGATTATTTCAGTTCAATGATAATCTATATTAATTTTTTAAAATAATTTTGTTCATTTACAAAACTATTCAAGATTTTTATAAATTTTCATAAATTCATTTTTCAATTTTTAGATTTAAATATTTTTCTATTGATTCTTATTTTTACTCATAGTTTTGTTTAGAAATGTATGTTTTTCTATATTAATGTCATAAACAATTCACATTAAATTTGAACAAAAGAAAAATATATATGCTCCTTTACTTTTATTCCAATCTTCCAGTTTTTAACTTTTTTAAAACTTTTCAATTTATATGTTGATAATGCAATAGAATAAATAAAATATAAGCAGCTTAAGGAGGTTATTTAGAGCAAATTTGTTTGTATTTGAGCCTAAACTCCACGTTTATCCTTTCAGATGTTTGTCTATAAACATTTTATCAATCTAAAACAAGACATTTTTTTTTTCTATATTGATTTTTTATAAAAACAATAACTTAGTAAAAAAGTTTTAAGGAAGAGACTATTGAATTATAAATATAGAATGCAAGGCCTCAAAGTCTCGTATTATTTCAATAATTCACTTAATCATGCAGATTAGATGCAAAATTTTCGCCTATTCAGGCATCTTCAGGGCTACAAGGGTTTCGCAAGCAAGCTAGAAACCTGCCCTAGCTAAACACATTTCCGAGCATAAGCATAGCTTCGATTATGACAAAAATATAATTTTGCATAAAGAAAATTCTGAGCAAAAATTAAAATAAGGTAGCTGCAAACATTAATAAGATTGTCAATTTTAAAACTGATGCAAGAAATCTTAACAATTTTTTTGCTGAAACTGTTAACATTTTAAACCAATAGTGAATTATTTATTCTAGATTTGCCTTTACTTTTCATATGTTGTATATACAAATATATTTATAATTCTAGTGCATGATGTTATGTTTGTATGGGTGTGAGTGTGTATGTATATATGTATAGATGTAAAATTAAATTACTTTAATTGAACCTTTTTCAACTTTAATATTGTGTTTAATTTTCTATAGACCTTATTGAGTTATTATTTCTGTTATCTAAATTTGTTTGAATGCTGGCAAAACTGTATATTTCCCTGTTAGCCCTCCTTCCATATGGGAAGGTTTCAATCCGTTTCTAGCTTGCTTGGGAAACCCTTGTAGCCCTGAAGATGCCTGAATAGGCGAAAATTTGGCGTGTAATCTGCAAAATTAAGTGAATTATTGAAATAATACGAGACTTTGAGGCCTTGCATTCTATATCTAAAAACAATAACATGAAACTTACCGTGCAATTAAATTTGGAAATATCTTGAAAGTAGGAAGAGGCTGAGAACTTCTTCCGTATGACGATGGTTGAGCCATAAATTAGAGCTTGACCTATACACATAGCTCCTCCCGCAGTGTGATAAAGTGGAAGCGGAGTGTAAAATACATCGCTTTTCTTGAACCATGCTTGGTAAGCTATTGCTCCAGCCAGGAAAAAGAACCTAAAAGATAACTTTTATAATTAAATTATTGCAAATACACAAACAACAATCAAGGATTAGAGAAAGTTAATATAAGTAGGTAGTTAA